>JANPWX010019206.1:62702-153970 GCA_024734555.1 Trochalopteron elliotii
TTAGAGGCTATATGCACTATTTCCCTGTAGAGAAGGAAGATAATGATTTCAAAACCTTGTTTGTTCAGGGTTTTTAATAAACTGTTATTAAAAGGAAAAGGAAATCTGGTATTTGCAGTGGTCTAAACTCTTATTCATGTGGGAACTTCAGATAAAATCATGGCTTCCTTTACATGATTGTACATCATTACAAATCATCAGGCTGCATTCTGTGGCACGAGGGCTGGTTGGAAATCATGGCTTTTTGTCAGGATGTAATTGGATGGCCTCTTGGTTTATCTCCCAAAAATTAAGTTGGCGTTGCTGGAAGCACTTTATTTTTGCCAGGAATGCATATTCTAAATGTAATTTTATTAACTTCTATGCTTTTGCCATAAGTTTACAAATCTAATCTAAGAGAGCATGATTTCCTCAATATTTAGCATAGGAAACCCAATGTTTTCTAAAAAGTAGCCTGTCAATAACTATTACATTTTTATGTTCTCTGAAGAGATGTGCCTTGGCTCTTGCTGCCCAGTCCTAGGAAAATTTTAATTTTCTAGACTTTTATATCCTGCTGTTGAAAGCACTAAAGGAAATCATGTCATCCCGGTGCCAAAATGTTGGTTACAGGGTTTGTATGAAATGGCCATTCTGCAGTTACCAGGCCACAGAGAGGTGAAGAATGGGTAGCGCAGAGGTGCTGAAATAATGCATTTTTTATGTTTTCAAGTTTTTTCTGCAAAAGTCAACTCCAGTAGGAGTTGATTCAGTAGGAACCATGAACATTTCAATTTGCTCTCTCCAAATGGTAGTTTTTGTAATAAAAAGTGAATTTTAATGACCAGGGAAAGCTCATTTGAAACAAAGAAAGCCGTCTGTTGGTTTTATTTTGATTGACAAGCATGCCAGGGATAAACTGTTGGCTGACACTGGAACATGCCTCATCAGAGCAGTCTACAATGTCCCCAAAGTCAGCTGAAAATGTTAAATAACATAAAGCATCAGGATCTTGGAACGGCTTGAGCGACAGGAAACAAACTATTTTTTGTTTTTCATTTAGTTTGTTTGTAGGTACAAAAAGGAATCTGGTGAGTGTTTACATCTTCTCAGGACATTTTGCATTAATACTGTTGCAAACAGATTATGGAGTAGAATATTAAATAAATACCACAAAAGGAACTCCTAGTTTTCAGTTTCCCCTAGTGCTGAATGACAGTAATCCTCTCTGACAAAAGAGGGTTATTGCCATTAGTTAATCCTGTTATGTAGTTCCCTCAGCAGCCTGTAACACTCATTGATAAAGACTGGGAAAATCTAAAATGTCAAACTAAGAGGCCACTGATCATCTTGACCATGAGGCTGTAGGAGCAGCCCAGAGCTGGATCCCTGCATCAGCAGAGGATTTAGCTGCTGAAATTATGCTCTTGGGCTGAAAGGTTGGCAGTGGCATTCCCTGTTTGCCCAGCAAAGTGATAGGTCAATAAGCATCAGCTTGGACACAGGTAGGTGACAACAGGCAGGATTTCAACCTGTTTGTATCATTTTTGATGTGCCAAGCCCTGCCAGAGCCTGTGGAGTGAAATCTGCAATGTGCAGACAGTTTAGCCAAATCCTTCCTGTTACAGGAGTGGGTTTAGGACTGTGCAGTTCTTAAGTCCTCCCAGAAATACCAAAGTTTTGTAAGACAGGGGTTTATTTTAAAAAGGTGTAAGCCAAGGTGTCCCTGGAGAGTCAGACTGTCAAAGTTGGGGCTTGTGGTGAAACAGTTAAATAATCTTTGGTTAATTTAGAATTATGAAAGGAGGGTTTTTCTGTATGTTAGGATGGAAGGTCTGTCTGGGAAGTAGAGCCTTGTCTTTCCCCAGCAGCAGAGACTGTGGAGTCAAAGCAGTCAATGACTATTAATTGTCTTTGTTACCATAATGAAGAGGAGCCAGTTGCTTTCTTGGTCTGATGCTGCTTCACACCAATATTCTGTATTAAATCACTTGGCATGAGAGTGGTTTGAAGCGCATCCTGTGTGTCTGTTCCAGAGACTGACATGTTAATTCCATGCTGGAAGGTTGAGGATGCTCCTCCACTTCTCTTGCAACTTTGAACTTCATTAGAATGTGGGTGATTTGTGTGATTTCCTGTTTCAGAGCATGTGACAGTTTAAAAGTTGTTGCAGATCTGAAGGAAACTTCAGCAGAACAGCTCACAAGTCTGTTGTCATGGTGAGAGACTTCTCTCTCTTTTTCTGTTAGAGCTTTTTGCTGGTTGTAGAACAATTAGAAATGTTGGGCCCTCGTGTCATCTTTTCATATGCACATCCACCAGTAAAGTATTAGCTAAAATGTTAGCTAATAATTTTATATAATAGTGATAATTTCATAATGTAATTTTCATTAGTCCTAAGTGTGACTTGAGTAATTTATACACAATAATAGTAATAAAAGTTTTATATCTATTTATTAAATTACATAATTTAGTATCTCACCCAGTAAGCAATCATTAGTATATGATCTAAACAATTTAAAATGCATCTACTTCTGGCACGTTTGAATGCCTGTAAGTTATTTCCAAGATATTTGAAAACATTTGGAATACTCATTTCAGCATGAAATGCATCTTTGGTCCTCAAGTGTTGAACCATCAGGGTCTCTCTGGGATATCCCATTGGAATATATCCCTGGGTTAGGGTGTTGGTTTTCCTGAAGACTGAATGGTGTGGTAAAATAGAGACAATTCTGTTTTAGTTATCCAATACATCACATAACAAACTGATATTTTTTCAGAATATATAGGAATTACTCTAATTACTCTGCTTTTCCTTTAACTAAGCCTCCACTGAAAGCCTGTAGCTCACAGTGCTGCTGCTCAGGGAATGGCTCCCATTTATCTCTAGTCATAGCAATTGAAATTCAATATTTATTCATTTACCACTCAGTAATATATTTGACAGATGTATTGAATAACTGAGTAAGTTGCTGCCTTCAAACTCCTAGCCTTTTTTATTTGAATTCACAGTGTCTGGGAACACTGCTGGTAATGTAGTAGTTACAATATCTACAAATTAATGTAGTTGAGTTCCCACTTACTGTTGTGATTTGGCTGCAGATCGGATTTGTGGGTTTTTTTTGAAAACAGAGTCAGGTTCCCTCTGAATGAGTGACTGCTGAGAGCAAAGTCAGTTCAGCAAATTCTGCAGGAGGCAGATCCATGGTGTTCCCTGCTCAGGGAGCAGCTCTGGGTGTTTGGAACCTGCCAGAGGTTTTAGCTCTGGCTGATGGGACTCTGTGACACAGAACAGATATAGTGTATGTGTCTTCCTTGTTTCTCTATGAAAAATGAATGGATGCACCTCAAATATCGAGGTGCTCTTCCCCTAAAGGCTGCAGAGGTGAACTCAGGGTTTTCTTGAGACACCAAAAGGAGCCGTGCAACCCAAATTTCAGTCGCTGGCCCTGGTGGTGATGCAGTGGGGAATGGAGGAATTACTAGGCTGGAGGGATGGAGTGATGAGGGTGTTGCTTTGTGTGAGGTCATCCCTGAGATGCAGGGGAACAAAGCAGTTTCATTTTTTTATTGTGAGATAGATATTGAAGGTACCTGTGTAAAGGTCTCAGGTCCTCAGATTGTAAGATAATCATAATGTAAGGAGAGTACACTTTAGTGTCCAGCTAGATCTGAACTTAGGCCATGAATTTTGTATTTATGGTAATGATACAGAAATTATAAGGTGGGGGAAAACAGTGAGGAAGAAAACCTTCAAAGTAACTTTGTAATGTTAAGGAAAGGACTAACAGACTCGTGGGAGACTGATGTGCCAGGGCTGTTTGTTGAATGCTTTTGATGCAGCCTTTTGATCACAGATACTTTGTAGGGAATCCAGTATAATTTAAGAGTGGGTTTATCCACTGTTGACCTCTTGTGCGACACTTTTGGGATGAGATAACTACATGAAAGAAACAGGTTGTGACAGGGCTGAGTCATGAAGCATCACACACAAAAGTGCAGCAGTTCTTGAGGAATGTTTCATGTTGTCCCATTGGTTGCAAAAATTAATGGTCTTTAAGAGAAGGGAAAGATTCCTTGTTTTTTTTTTTTTTTTTTTTTCTGCAAATGTTAATTCATCACTTGTGATTTTTCAAGCCTAAATGGTGAAGTGGAGAAGTCTTTCCACATTGTACTCCTGGCTGGTGTTCCATACAAGTGGAGCTGCTGTGGAGGAGCAGAGCTGACTCTGAAGGTAACTGGAATGTGGAACAAATAATTGCTTTTGTATCTGGATCAGTCAGGGGTGGAAAACTGCTGAAAAGTTTGGTCAAACTTTGGTTCTTCTTGGTGAACGAAATATGATTAAAGCCCTCCCCAACAGTGAAACCATTGCTCCCTGCTCTCAAATATTAAATTGATATCAGACAGTAAAGTCTGAAAATTTTAAATGCATCTTAATGAGCTGCTCTGGCCACATTAATCTGAAGAAGGGCTTTGAATAAAAGTGTGCTGCTTGTCTGCAGTCCCTATTTTGAGAGGGAATTTGGGAATATCAGTTTACTGTCAGTAGAGATTTTAATCTGAAGTAGAGTTTTGGGTTTGTTTTTTTTTAATCTGGAGGAAATTTTTGCTCAAATAATGTGATAAGACCATGAATGGCTTCTGCCAAGCATTAGGAGAGACAACCAGAACACACAAAGTGGGGTGAGGTTCCCTTTCCCTCCAGGTGCTCTGTTCTCCCAGTGTTTTGTAGAACCACAAAGATGCAAATAAGTGGTGCTGATGAAAGAGTGCATTTTATTTTCTCACTTCATCTCCTGCCAAAAAAGCTTAATGGTATTTTAGAGCTGATATTACACCTCAGAAAAGGGGTAATTCATCTTTAAAAGCTAAACTACATCTTCTTTACTTTTATCAAATTCTCTATAAATCTTTCATGACAGTTTATTTAACAAAGTGTCATTGAAACTGTATAGATGATTGATGTGACCCATGTAAGATCAACATGAAATGTTTGTAAATGTCAGCAAAATGTGACCATCTAGAAGCAAGTAAGGATGGTGTTGCTGTGAAAGTGAAAAACAAACAGAAAATGTTTATCTTATTCTTTACTTTCTGGGATGAAATTACAAATTCATAGAAGTAGTATTAAATGATTTTTCTTGGACATCGTACCATGAAGCAGGGAGGAAGATCAAAATTTATCTTGACATACTGGGCTTTTATTATTTGCTTCTTTTGCAGTGGATAATAGTTTCTCACCTATTAAAAAAATCTAATTTCACTTCTCAGAAAAATATTTTTAATTTGGATTAAAAAAATACTAGAAAATCGATCAGATTCCGATTAAAGTAGCTTTATTCAAGCAGCTCTTGTCATCAGAGGAGCTGGAAACAGGTCGAGATTCCCTTAATTTACCACTTCTCTGAAGAATGTTGATCTTAGGAACACACATTTGCTTTTTACCTGTTCCTTGTCACCATCTTGTTTAAAATGTTGACCTGGTAACTTCATATCAGTTCCATGGTTCTGGCCTCAGTGCAGTTGAATAGAAAAATAGAAAAATTCTACTGGAATCCTTCTGATAAACTATTTTTTGGGATCATCTTTTTGATCTCCTTCATTGCTGACTTACAGTTTGCCAAGATCAAGGAAAACAGTGACTTTTGGTGCTCTTTAGAGCCCTTGGAATGCCTTGGGGTGTTACATGGTAGCATATGGGGCTCACCAACCTTTAATGGCTCATCTTTCATCCTGCAAAAAATTGCAACACAGAGCATCATATGCCTCGCAATTTATAGTCCTTTGTGCTGGTGGGTGTTCAGACACAGATAATAATCTGGGTCCATGATGGTTGCAAGACTAAGTTTCTGGCTTGTTATTTGCAGCAGCTGCCCTGTTCTGTGTGTTCTTTATGCAGGTATGATCAGCCACCAGGTTTTAAGAGGGGGGAAAAAATAAATCGTGAGTTAGTGATAGGTGTGTGTTTGCACGTGGTTCCTGGTTTGCTTCTCATCCCAGTTCAATGCAAAGCAGCTCTGTTACAGCTCAGGGCCCAGGCAGGGTCCCCCTCTTCATTCATAACCACCCAAAGCAGCTGCAGTTCTTGTGACCAAAACGCCAAAGGAAGTTTGTGAGAGCTGGAGATGAAAACATTTTTGGTCAGCAGCCAAAGACAGTCTGAGCCTGAGCCTGATGGTTTTTGTAGTATTGCAAAACTTCTGTGTTTGCCAGGACCTTCCCTTAGTGCCCAGAGATGAGGTACAGCAGCTCATAAACAGACCGAGAAAGGGAAAAGAACCTGAAGGTGAAAATAAATCCTTTCTGGTATCAACTGGGACAAAAGCCTTTGCAAATTACTCTAATGAGGTGATAAGATACTGTGGTGATAAAAATCTTGTAAATCAGACATGTTTGTGTTGCTTTTAAATTAAACTAAGACAACATCAAAGGAAGATGATTGAAAAATTTAATATCTGAAGTGGGAGACACAAAACAAAACTGACAGGGAGAACAACAATCAAATCCTGTGGGCAGATGCATTTCCAGATGTGACAGGATGAGCTGAGCCTAGCAGAGAGGTTGTAGTTGGATTAGCCACTTCCCTGGAGCTGATTTTGCCATTCCTGGCCTTTTTTTTTTTTTTTTATTCCCTATGAGACACTAAGTTTTCAGATCTGTAGATACAAATATCACATAGGCTGTATGTATTTATTACTGGAGATGAAGTATTAGCTATTTACAGTGTAGTGCAACAGTATCTCAGTGATGTGACATTGTGTGGGAAATGGCGAATCTTTGGCATTTCTAAGGGAATACAGGACTTTGTGCTTTAATGACAATGGCACTGGCATCAGAACCTCAGGAACAGCCTTATTCAGGAACCAGGATGTACTGGGGTTTTTCTGGTATCTTTAATAACCACAGTGCCCTGATTTGAAAAGTGTTTCTTCAAATACACTTAGAAGATTTTAAAAGCTACTTGACTGTTTTTAGAAAAAGCAGTGAGTAGTTTTGGACCAGAATTTAGTTCTTTGTGAAGGGGTATGTCTGCATAAACTTTAATATCAAATCCTGAGTGCAGGTGAGCAGGTGTGTGACATAAAATGCTGAGTGAACTGTGAGAAAAGCTGCAGATCTGAGTTATTTGTAAACTGCCTTCATTTCAAAGTAACCTACATTCGGGAGTTTATTTTTAATCATAATTAAATAATAATCCAGCATATGGTTATCATAAAAAATACAGGAAGTAAATGGAAGTTAAAAGGCAGAGAGTTTGTGAGTTCACACTGCTGTTATTAACTGCTCACTGGCGACAAAAAAGGCATAAAGAAAGCAATAATCAAAGGAGACGGGGTTATATAACAAATCATTTATAGGTAAATATGGGTTGCATGTTTTCTGGGAAGCGTGCAGAGGCAGTCAGAGGACCTGTGGTGTTGCAGAGTTGGTTATAATTCCTTGGCTCCCCTCAGTTCTCTCCCAGTCCCAGCCTGCCAGATGAATGCCCCTCTGCATCCCCCTTGCACAACGAGAGCACCACTATTCCCTATAACCATGGTAATGAATATGTAAATATCATTACATTAATTGGCAGTTACAGTTCTCTGTGCTCTCTCAGCACAGAGGATTCTGAGCTGCTAATAGAAAAGCAAAGAAACTGTGGCCCGTAGGCGACCAATATAAAATTATACTTTATTTTCCCTTCCTTCCTTGGCACTGCAGTTCCTGGGTATGTGTTGCATGTGTCATTATGTTCTTCTGTGAAACTCTAAGAATCTCTCTTAGCTCAAATTCACTTTTGACACAAGTTCAAATCAAAATCCTTTGGCAAACCAACCCCTGTGTGTTGCTGGTCTACAGGAAAAGAATGATGGAAGCAGAAAGGGAAAATCAAAAAACATTTTCTGTTTGCAGATGCCCTCAGCATATGGATGATTCTGCTTCTTCCATGGCTCCTTGTATTTTAATGTGAAGTATTGGTTCTGAGATTTAAGGAAGATTTTTCCTTCTTTCTTGGCTAATTTGGGAAGATAAAATGTGCTGTGTAGTGCTGGAGCAGTGTTACTTATTGGTGTTTGACCATACGTATTTCTGGTACTTACAGCACAGATAAATTGTGGGAATTCCTTTTTATCGTGGATGTGCCTGAGCCTGAAAGCCTAACATATTTAAGGAAAAAAGGGACATTGATCTCTAAAATCCCACCTGAGCAGTGGCTTTCTACTGCATTTAATTTCTGTAATTATATAAAGCAAGTCATTTTTCAAAGATTATAAAGATGAGTGTCCTGGTTTAGGACAAATTAGGGGAAGGTCTCCAGAAGGAGCCCCCCAGAAAACANAGCCAAAAGCCAAAGCCAGTAGCCCCACCGCGGCAAAACACCCCACCGGGGGGCGGGGGGCAGCGGTTAGACATAACAGTGCAGTACATAGAGATAAAGCTGCACGATTGGGATAGGAGGCGCCGTCAACCCAGGACAATGAGTTTCTTCAGTTTTCTCAGGTAAAGGAATAAGTAAAATGAGTGTACAGTTCTGAGTGATTAGTTCTACTGTGTTTTCTGATCACTTTCTGCGTTACATCCTTTATGTACATCAAACATTAAAAATTTAGAAATTGTTCTAAAAATGACTGTATAGGGTTTTTTCCTCAGCAGAAAGGAGCACTGATGGCTTGAACTGGCAGCTGACCAGTCCAAAATCTCAGTGGTAGTCTATAGCCAGCGTAGACTTTAGTCTTTAATCAAAAAATGAAAACTGAAATGTAAAAATTCGTTTGAAAGTAGAGAAAATTGGAATACCTACAAATGTACTTCCTTGTCACAATTATACAGGCAAAATGACACATTTCTGCAAATTGCTGTTGTATGAGACACACATAATTTAGTGACAAGCATCTTGGACATCTGAGGTTGCAGACTTACTTTGAAGGGTACCCGTGAGGGTTGACCATTAGTTCATATTTTTTTCCTGAGGGAGAAATATTGAAGGTGAAACCCAGCAAGGCTTTTCCTGACAGAACTCCAGGGTGAGGTACTTGAGGAACCAGAGGAGCCATCTTCTGATGGGAAGTTATGGCTCGAACCATCTGTCTGTTCCAGCTATCAAAGGGAAATCATAGATGTGGTTTAACATTATTTAAATTTTTAAAACTTCAGATTAATGTGTATACAGTAAAAATCTGAGGTGCATTAACGTATGGAAGGCTATTAATTTAGAACAGTTTTCATTTTCTGTTTTGAAGCCAGATGTTTGTAGGTGTCACCTTCCAGTCTAATGATGGTTTAAATCACTTTCTCCCCCCTCTTACCAATGCACAACTTCATGTGAAGAAAGATCAATTCCCAGAGGCCATGCTGGATGAAAGAGAAGTTGTCAGTGCCATTTACTCATCATGCAGCTTCTTGCAAGGATTTAGGGCAAACAGGTATTGTTAACAAACAGGAGGATAGAGGTGGTAATGAAAGACCAAACTGAACTGTCTTCAGTGACCGGACAGGGCAGCCAAAGCAGAGTTGATGAATGAGGAGTGGGTTTCCCACAAATCCATTATTTTTGGTTAGGAGAAGGGAAGATGCACTCTGGAGAAATGACAAAAAACCTGTTTTGTGGTGCCATAAGTCAGATCTGCAGGTAGAGTGTGGTCCAGGCCCTTGGGAGTGCTGTGGTCAGGGCTGGTGGTCACAGCTGGCCATGTCCAGTGGGCACGAGGACGAGCCTGCAGAGCTCAGCATCCTGCCAAAGGCTGCTGCTGTCTGCCCAGGAAGCTGAGGGGTGCTGAGCAGTGACCTTTTTCCACGATTTTCATCTTGAACATCACTTGAGAGCCCCAGATTTTCAGTTTTTTTCCTGTTGAGCTGTAGACACAATGCAAGTCCAGTCATTCTGTGCGAGGTGAGTGGAGCTCTCTGCCAACTTCCCACACATGCCAGAGGGTGCCAGCTCTAGAAACTATGTCAAACTTTAATTAAAATAAACTAATTATTTAGGAGCTACTGTGGGACAGATGTTCTTGAGGGTTTTTTTGCAATGAACTGTACAACAGCAAGACAGGAAAACTTTCAGTGCAGTCAATATTAATAATTCAATTAATGCATGAAGTCATGTACCTTTTACTGCTGGTTTTGCCTCTGGTGTATTTGTCACCTCTGTACATTGATCATCTCACAGAGTCATTTTAGGACATGTTTTGTCTCCATACATGCAGTGTGTATAATTACATTTGAATAGTTACACACAGAAATAATTACCAGTAGGTTAGAAAATTCCAGGTTCTGGAGTTTTTCTGCACAGTGCAGCTATTCCATGCACTATTTCTAAGAGTGCAGCTATTCTGAGAGCTGCTTGGGAACCTCTCATGTGAGATGGAGCTCCAGGGAGGGTTGGGAATGTGCCTGTGCTGCTCCTGTGTTGTGACAAGGCATCACAGAGAAGTGCCTAGCCCCCAGTGAAACGCCATCATTACGCAGCGTGTTTATAAAACAGCAGCAAGGAAAATGTGTCAGTCACTGCAGGCAGTGGTGACAGAACCTCTGGGATGAAGGGGCTGGGAGGATGGGATACGAGCAGCTGAGCGCATCCCAGAGCCGTGGAGGCACTCGGATGCTGGTGGGATTCCAAACCTCTGGTGTGTCACCAATGGGACATGTCATGGCTTGGTGGTTGTTGTGTATGGATATCTCTGGACATCTCGTGTTTCATGGACTGTTAATGCTATAGAATTTTTTTTTTTTCCCTGAGATATAATCTTGAAGTGATGACTGATGTTGGAACAATTCCTTCCCTTCCCACCTAACTGTTTCTCTTAAATTCAAGTTAAAAGAGAATTAAGAGAAGACAGAAAGTGAAATCGATGCTGAAAAGTGGGAACTCAAAGAACTTCCCAAACCAATCATCTCAACATTGCTTTTTTGGGATTTTTAAGAATCCCAGTAATTCTTCAGTTATCAAAAATTTTCCTGGAGAGGCAGTTGAGTGTATGAAAAAGTACATAACCTGTGTCTAGTTGTCCCTTGAAACAGACAAATCTCTCAATCCACAAGGTGTATGGAATTTTGAAGAGGGATATCTTTGCATTGTAAAAGTGGATTTAATGCTTATGAAAATGCTGGAAGCACAGTGAAGTGTTCTGTTGTTAAAGGGAAATTAATAAATGGACAATGTTGTGTTCAATGGTTGCTTCAGTAGGTCTTAACTCCTCAGCAGAGGTAGAACTACATCACCTCTCATCAGAGAGTCACTGAGAAGTTGGTGCTGACATCAGCTGTGCTATTCATTCTTTATTCCATAACTCAATTAGTTCTGTTAGGTTATGCAAACTTATCAAAAACTCATAAGATTTCCACAATTTGTTGTGCATTTATATTTATGTAGTGGCTTTAATAGCAGCTCATTGCTAAGTGGAAACAAACTGTTTAAAGTAATTTTTAAAACATTTGATGGAAGAACAGAAATACTAGGATAGTTTTAATCATATAATAGAAACCATACAATAAATGGAGCAAAATCTCAGCAAGTGTAAGAGATGAGCATTAGCTTAGTAACAAGACTGTAACAAGTGGTTATTGCTTTAGCCTTTCCCCTTTGGAGATGTGAATTTGAGACCTGCTTGAGGCTGCAGTTAATGAAGTTGAGTAGTTTCACACGTTCTGCTTGGTGCAGTTATCAGAGTTGGCCCTAAAAGGTCTCGGGCTGGGCTGACAGATGTGTGGCAGGTCAGTGCTGAGGTGCAAGAGCTGTGTGAGGGAAACACCACCTTTAGTTGGTATTTCTGTCCCTTGGTACATTTATAATCAGTGTGTTAGTGGAATATTCAAAAAAGAACAACCAAATAAGAACATGACATTTTGCTGTTGCTCTTCCATGAAGCACTGCTGTGGTTGTTGGATAAGCAGGAAATCACCACCACTGACATGGACCTTTGTTCCAGAGACTCCATGGTCTAAAATAGAAGAGCAAGATGAACTGAGTGAGCAAAGAAAATGCACAATGGAGGTTTTACTGAGACTCCCACATCATTGTGACAAGCTGTTGAAAAACTAATCTAATTACAGATACATAGATTTGTTTCATGGATTAATTTTCAAGTCATAAGCTACCTTGTGTTCCCAGTGTTAGATGCTTAAAGATCATTGTCTAAGCCCCAAAAAAGAGTATAAAGCAGGATGTAGAAGCAGGATATGTGAATCCATGTTGGGTTTGATACTTTTCTGAGCCTGTTGTTTGCGTGTTGGTTGTGTTCTCTTGGTTTCTTGAGTTCTTTGTTGAATCACTGCTGTCCTGTCGTCAAACCATTGCAGATGTGGGAGCAAGGAAGATGATACTGGGCTGTGGATGTACAGACATCCATGAGACAGCTGTAGGGATGAGGGACCATGGTTCAGACAGGCCAGGAAATGTCAGATGTTTGTCTGGGCACTTGGATGTGCCAGCTCTGCTGCGCTGCTAGAGTGGCTCACACAAATTCTGGAGTATAAAGCAATTATGGATATATTCTTCTTCAGGTAATGATGCTCTTAAAAGGAAATGTTCTCCACATGTATATGAGATGTGCTTATCTAAGTATGTTTAAAAGTGCTAGAAAATTACTGGGAAAATTTCCTAGGTCAGAATACATTCAAAAATGTATAAACTTGGATAAATATTTCTTAACAGTTAAAGGAAATATTTTGTTCTAATTTAGCATGGCCCTTAATGGTACAAAGAGAGTCTTGTGAGCAGTGAAGGAGCCAGAAATGCCTCCTGGCAGTATTTATTACTTATTAGTAATCAGCAAGCAGAAGCCATCCCTAGAGGGGTTTAAAAGCTGTGTGGATGTGGCACTTGGGGACATGGGTTAGTGGTGGCCGTGGCAGTGCTTGGGGAACTGTCAGACTTGATGAATCTAAATAAATGTGATTGCGTGGTTCTATGATTTTGTTTGAGAAAATCCAGGAGAGAGGGGCCTGGCTGCCTCCAGCAGAATCAGGAGGCTTGGGAGTGTTCCATGACACAAGGAATGTCGGCTCTGGTTGGGTTGCTCCAGGACTCCTCAAATGTTGGTCTCCAGCTGACAAATTGAGCCGAGTGGGATCCATCCCACCGAGGAGAGGTGTCTGAGGGGCTGGGGGTGGCCTGTGAGGTAGAGGAGGATCAGCCATATGGAAGTGGCTCTCCCTGGGCCCGCAGGCACCGCTGGAGCGTCGCTGAGCGCTGGTTGGCAGCAGTGCTGCCTGGGAATGGCGCTGCCTTCAAACCCCAGTAATTGATGAATTGTATACAATATGCAAATGGGAATGCATAAATCTGAATGACAGATTAATTTATGTGAACCCTTAAGAATGTGGGATTAGATTTTAATTAAATATCTTCAAAGGCACCCTGACTTACTCATTTTTTTGGCTGCTGTCTTTACGAGAGTTTAGGAGGAGACAAAAATCCAAATTTTAAATATATATTGTTTACTGTATTTTGTAATAAATTATCATTAGACAAAAGTCTCATATATATATCTTGGATGTGTATATTTCAGGGACTATTAGATAAATCCTATGATAATAATAATAAAATCAAAGTACCATGACACTTGTTTGAGCTTAAATAATTAGTGCCACTGGTTCACTTGTTCCTTTATGTTTAAAATGGGTAAGCATCCAAGTTAAAGCTGCTATAAACGTTTAATGTTTTGCATTCAAGAAGTACCTTAATCTTCTGAAAACAAGTGTTTGCATTTTAATGGTTACTGTTGCTGTAGTTGTTACCCCAAATGTGATGAGTTGATTGTTTCTGCTAGGGCAGTGAGAGCTAAATCCAGCTTGGTTGCCTCAGCCAGTCTGTGGCAGCTGCAGGAGATTATCTGCATGGGCAGAGCACTTTCAGGTACCAGAGTATAAATAGTGGGTGTCTAATTCCCTGGCTCCTGGAAGTGATGCCTTGGGAAGGCTGACCTGAAACAGAGACTGGACAGAGCTAAGAGAATAAAGCAGGTATTTATTGAAAGGCCTTTAGGATACACCTTGGGCAGGACAAGAGCCTGACCAAGGCCACACCCAAGGTAGACAGAATGGTCACAAAATGGCTGACCAGTCACGTGGTCTTATACTTTTGTAAGTTTTGGTCCATTTGCATATTGAGGTTTAATTTTCCAATTATAGCTTCAGGTTGTGAGGTCCCATCCTTCTTGTTTCTCCCTTCAGTCCACCATTGTTTATGCTTTTGGGCCTGAAAGTTGTCCTTGGTCTTCAGCAGGTAAAGGATTTGTTTTGTCTATCTGCTCTGTGAAGAGAGCTGACCAACACTTAATATGAGGCTCAGAATAACACACCTAGGCAGCACAGAATCTGAAAAACATGAAAGCTAAAACTTAAGGCATCAGAAGAAACTGGTTATCCTGCCCTAGAACCAGCAGATGACAGGAGCAGTGGTTGAAGTTGGAACAAGCTGGGTCAGCAGAACCACGGGGAGTATTAGCCAAATGCATATTTTGGTGTTTTGCTGGACAGAGCTTATAAGTCTGGAAGAAGCAAAACTAATGTGATGGGAAGAGCAGGTAAGAAGACAACAAGATATTTCTGCTTGGAATTTAAGTATATGTAAAGTCAGTTAGACCTGGATCGTGTCATAGTCTTAAAATTCTTTTTACAAAGATGCAGTTAAGCTTAGCAAAATACTTTCTCCAGCTCAGTCAGTTAATGGTGGCCTTGGCAGTGCTGGGTGAACACTTGGGCTTGATGGTCTTCAAGGTCTTTTCAATCAAAATTATTCTACAATTCTATATAGGAAAAAAAAAGGAACTATGTTACCCCTTCATGATAACCTTTAATTTAAACGAGGAAGTTGTTAATGAGGGTGAGGAAACACTGGCACAGGGTGCTGAGAGAGATGATAGATGCCATATTCCTGAGAACATTCAAGGCCAGTTTGGGTGAGGCTTGGAGTAACCTGATCCAGTGGAAGGTGCCCCTGCTCACTGCCGAGGGTTGGACTGGATGGTGTTTAAAGGTCCCTTCTAACCCAAACTGTTCTAGGATACCCTTTCTGTATTATTTCTCTAGTATTTCCATTTGTATTTCCCCCCCTTGTTAAAACCCACTGAGCTGGACCCCTGCAGTGAAGTTCCAGCTCTCTCTTTTGGGTGTTTGAATTGTCACCTGCCCCACCCTCTGTGCAGGTCCTTGCTCCTGATTCAGGGGCAGAGCAGAGATCTCCTGTTTTCCATCAGCTCCCATCTGGGAGAACCTTTGGCATGGTGTGAAGGTGTCAGAGCTGACTCTTTCTATCCAGGGAGAAGCAGTGAGAGGAAGGGTCAGGAGCTTCATTTCCTCCTGTGTTGTGGGTCATTCTTTACTTTCTTTATGTATTTCATACCATAATACTGGCCATGGGAAAGTAGCAGGGATGAGAAATTTCCCAGTGGTGGGAGAACAGACTTGAGGCTGTAGGATAGATTTGGTGGATGTGAAGCCAAGAGCAGAGACTTTGGAGGATATTCTAGAGGCAAATAGTTGGGAAATATTGAGCAGTTGGGGTAGATGTTGATTAAAAACGTAAATGTGGAAGGAAATGGATTTTGAACCTTGTATTTCACAGGTTTTTGGTTGAAAACAATTTCATTTTTATCTGTCTTAATTTAGATGTTTGCTCCTAATGTAATACAGTTGCAAAATAGGTCACTGATGAATGCAACACAAATTAGGCTGCCTTTTTCAGGTTTTTTTTGGTGCAAGTCCTTAACCACAGACCTGGTGAGCTGTTCCTGACAGGTTCCTGTGCCAGTGGTTGGGAGGGTGGTTGGTTATCAGGATTGGAGCTCCCCGTTCAAAGTATTGGCTGTTGCATAAACCATGATAGCACATGAAAGAACAAACTTACAGTTGCTGTAATGGCAGTATTTTTCAATGCCAAAAAATAAATAAAATCTCGAGATACGGTGCTTTGTTATTGTGGAGAGTAAGGACTAAGAATTTCTTGAAGTCGGGTTGTGGGGTGGATACACCAGGGGGAGATTCTGAGGTTCAGCAAGGAAACACTTCTGGGTCAAAGAGGAACAAAAAAAAAAAATGCAGAGGAAAACCCATCACCTGAATAGGGGACCAGAAGTGCACTAGGAGTTTGAGAAATAGTCTCATTGAGTGGGGCAACATCTAAGTCTAAGCCCTTTTTAATATGTTTTTATTGGGTTTTTTTTGTAGGCAGAACTTTTCTATAGGTGACCACTTTTTTGCACCCATGTGGGCCTTTTGTATTTCACATCTCCCTGACATGGGTGGATCTGTGGGAATATGTGAAGGCAGAGTCTTTTCTGTACATCTTTAAATCTACATTTGGGCACTGATGGATAATGTTTGCTAAATATCTTATTACTGTCTTTTTAAATTATGTTGACCCATTCCCATTAAATGAATGTTTCCTGTCATTATGGCTGCATTTAAAACTGCAGCCTTTAAAACTTTAAAATTCCAATAAAAATTGGTGGATAGATAAAAGCATGGCAGTGAATGCCATTTATTTCTGAGCATTTTTTATTTTATGTTGCTCGTGATCAAGAGCTGTTTTAAATAATGAGATTGAAAAAGTGAAGTTAAAAATAACTGTAAAACACATAAAGGTTGCTGATGGAAAATTTAAATATGCAAATATAGAATTGTTAAATATCAAGGTAAAATTCAAATGTAGAAAATAGAACAGGCCAGTGCATTTTTTTCTGAATAACTTAATGTTGATTATCTTGTTTTTAATTTTGCCCAGTTTTAAGTTTGGAAGCAGTTTGGGGAAGGGAATCCTGCTTTGGGAAATCTGCAATTGAATCCAGACAATTAATACAAATTTTAGACTCTAGGGAAGTGTGACAGATCTGAAGGTCTTTACTGAAAACACAAATGCTAATAGTAGATGGCAGAGGTTTTCTGGACTTTAATGTGCACATAAGTCATTGACTGTGCATTTTTTTGGCTGGAAAGTTAGAATTGATGCCCAGGGAGTGACAGGGATAGCAGAAATTGTCCATAACAGGAGGGAAATGCTCTTTGAAGTGTGACTGCACACAATCTGTTTTGAACTGACTTGGAAATACACGGGTATTAAGGAATTTAAATTTGAGTAATTTCAAATAATTTTTACACTGTGCAAAATTGCTGTTATCACTTTTAGAAAGTTAAAAATGAGCATTTCAGTATTAAAGGGGAAATCTATTTTACTTCATTAGGAAAGCCTTTTTTAAGAAACAAAAATTGGAAAAAAAATTTAAAGCATTATTATTTTATTTTTGTTTTTCCCAGGAAATGTCTATGTCCAGTAATAATAAAAAATCAATGAGCAAACAAACAGTGACAACATGCTTACCAGGCACCAAACTTTGAGATTTCATGGAAAAAAAATTGGGCTTACAAGGCATTACTGAAAAAATGTTCTTGTACATTTTCCTTTGAGATTTCAGCACTGCAGCCTAAGCAGAATTTTGACCCAGACAGATTGTGTGGTTTGAAAAGAAATGTCTTCTGTTGTATTTGAAAAAGAATCATGTACTTTGCACTTCTAATGTCAATTAGTCATGGTAGAATAATGCTTTGGAATAACTGGGCTCTTTTAAGTATCACTGGAAAATAACCTTTCCAGTTAGCTGAGGATTTTGTTCTGTTGTTAATATTTGCTTAAGGAAAAGCTGTGTAATTAAAGATGGGAAGCAGCAGTGAGCAGTGCTGGAGGAGAAAACTGAAAGTGCTTCAGCATCGCTGTTCTCAGAAGGGAACCAAGGTGTCACACCAAATGATGTTCCTGCACAAAGCTCTATCCTGTGCCTGAAATCTGAAATACCTCTCTGGATGTTGGGAAATAATCCCAAATACTAAAGTGTGGAGTGGGGAAATCTCTGCAAAGGCTGGTGGGTTTCAAAACTGTGTAATCAGGGCAGTGAAATCTTAAGTGGTTGTTT
The DNA here is from genome assembly GCA_024734555.1 of Trochalopteron elliotii. NCBI lineage: Eukaryota > Metazoa > Chordata > Aves > Passeriformes > Leiothrichidae > Trochalopteron > Trochalopteron elliotii. The sequence continues at coordinate 80,573 of JANPWX010019206.1, forward strand.
CGCTGTCCCAGCTCTGCCCCACAGGTAATCCACAGGGACTGAGGAATTCTGTGCCTTTTTACCATTTCACATGTAAAAGTAGTTGATCTCTACGGTCCCATTTCAGTGAAAAAGTTGTGCTGGTTTTGCTGTATATGCAAAGATCTTCTTAGATGTGTTTTATGTTGAGCATTCCTTTCACATCTGCTGTTTGCCACACAGAATACAGTGATGTAGATCTTAATATTTCATTTGAGATCAGCCCATTCTTACAACTTAATCATTCTGACTGCAGTGCTTTCAATTCCCTCTGTCTTGGGAATATCTTCCTTGTAATTAGGTGGTTTAGGAATCCATGTGCAGTTCCAGGCCATGCAGGAGCAGATGAGTTTGGGCAATTTCTGCCTTTCCTGACATGATGCTTCCAGGCTGCAGCCCAGCAAAAATTTGGATATTTTCCTTGTTTTATCACATCTGCCTAATTTGCAGTCTTTTATAACACCTAAATGTCTCTCAGCATATTAACATTGCAGATGTTGCCTCTCTTTTGGAGGGCTAAATTTTCGTTGTTGTTCACACTTCATTAATTTTGCTTTTTGAAAAAATTGAATTAATTTTTAAGCTGCTTTTATTCACTCAGATCTCACTGAAGGGTTTTGTAATCTTTCCCCTCTCCTGTTGATGCAGTCTCTTCTTTGAGCTGTTTTAAACTTCCCTGCTTTCTTTTCTGAATGTTTATGAAGATATTAGAGTTACAGCCAAACCACTTTATTGCTGATTCTTCAAGGTAGCTCCTCTCCATACCATAATTTGTTGTTTCAGTCCATGAGTGCTCACATTCATACTCATCTTCTATTAGACCAAGGCACTCTGTTAGTTGATTTTCCCCATTAAATTAGGGTCTAGATGTACCGCATCTTCATTTTCTCCCATATATCAATTAAATCTGCAACTCCCTTTCTAGAAAGATTTTATTCTGCCTAATGGTAACACCACCCTGTGCTGCCATCAGCCTGAGATCATTCTTTTTATGGTTGTTTAAGTATTTATCAGAAGCAGAAGTTATTTCTCCAGGTCAGTAATTACTGGACCTACCTAGACTGGAAACGAACACAGAACAGATTTTCATGCTTCCTTATCTGTGCTCCTTCAAAGTGGTTTTTTTCACTAAAAGCTATTTTTAAAATTAAGGGAAAACAAGTCATTGACCTGCAAACTAATTGCATTGCTTGAACTCAAGTTTTGATTTTTGTTTGTTTTTAATAAAAAGGAAAATTATTAGTTAAAAATACTCCTTAGAAACAATTACTTGAGCAGCTGGAAATTTTGCACTGAGGTAATGGGACTGTTTTAATGTCTTGTTGATACAGAACTGAAGCTGCCCCCTCATTTCAGTGCAGTGCAAGGTGAAGTTTTCTGGTTGTAGTTATTTAAGTGTCTTTACTTTGGGCTTTAAAGATAACCCAAATAATGCTGAGCAATAAATTCTGTGGAATTATTGTGCAAGGAAATGATAACAACCCCCCCAGAAAAGTGGGGGGCCCACAGGTTGTGACTGTGGTCCAGACTGCCCAACAGAAATTCCCTGTATTCCAACATGCTCTGCTATATGATGTGGCACATGGAGTACAGTTAAAGGCTTTGTTGCATTTTATTTGTTCATATTTATCTGTCTTTATCTATCTCTTGAAATAGTGCAAGTCTGATTTTGTGTTCCATATAACTGATAATGCCAAAATATTTGCTTCTTCTAAAACCACTGAGGAAATTTCCCTTTTGAATTTTTCAAAAAACCCTAACACTCTTAAGCTCTTAAATTTCAAGGACAGAAATGTTTATCTAAAATGATAGAAATTGTTAATAGTGGGACACTGAATTATCTGAACAAGAGCAGGCCAGATGTCCATCACTGTAGAATTAAGTTAAGCAGTTGAATTTATTGTCAAATCGGTCAGTTTACTGTGTGATGTATTTGATGATTCTCCTAAGTTAATTAGTTCCAAGCAGATATTTTACGGCACTATGGCCTGGCTGTAAAATAATGCAGCTGGCTTGTTTTCAAATGGGAGAGTTGTCTTCTGTCATTTCTCTACAGCTTTAAAACATATCTGAGTGTTATCTGGAATAAGGCTAAGCTGGAATTTCTGTCACCCATTGAGTCCAAGGTGATTATTCCAACTTGAGAATGTCAACAATTACCCAGTACTCATGTTTAATTAGTAAAAGGGAAGCACCTGTATTTTTAGAGGAAAAGACTTCAGGATTAGCCTGTACAAATTCAAGTTGTAACAAAAGACAAAAATGAGCATATTATTCATCCTTGGGGAAAATCAGTCACTGGATGGGCTCCGTTCACAGAAAAAATGCAACAAATAATTCTTTTTGCCTCTGGTCCCTGTACTTTTGTATCGATGCATATCAGTAATGATGTTTACAACTGCTTGGTCTGTCCAGCAGCAAAACAAAAGAATTAAGAGCACTTCTGGTGATTAGACAGACCCGTAGCACTGTGGCTTTAATATCTCAAAATTTACACTTGACATATCATTGCCGACTGAAAAATGTGACTTTTTATTTATTTTCTTTAAATTGCTTTCTTTAAACCACCATCTGGCTGAGGTATTAAAACAGGCAATATTGCTCTAAGAGTTTTCTTAAGACCTTTCTTTGGCTGTTAATTGCACATTCATAATTATGTTCTTGCAAAAAGATAAGAGTTTTGAAGGATCATTCTTGGCAATAGACCTAAGGTGAAAACCTGCTGGTTTAATGTGTAAATTATAATGTGTGCAGTTGTGAAGAGTGGTTTTGTGAAATGCTCGAGTAAGCTTAAGAATCTAAGAGAGCTGTCGGAGAGTTTGCACTCGTAAGGGGCTAATGTTCATTGCAAAACAACTCATAATATGCTGTGCCTGAAGGCTAAACAGGAGTTTAACTTAAACACAATCACCAACTTTCTGGAAGACAGATAAAGGAAACAATTGTTCCTTCAGCAAACTTAGAGAAATGAAAACAACAGCCTCACTTTGATGCCTGTTTAAGATCATTAATTTTCCTGTAAGTTAATGTAAATTTAGGATTAAACAGAAACTGTTACCATCTGACCCTTACAAACTAAACTTCTGTGTGGCTCATCTATTTGAAGTCAAATCTATCCATACATCTAAACAGGAAACTGAATGAAAACATTTTTTCTTTTCATTTCCTATATCCTGCAAACTTTTTCAAAGCCTATTTCCTTTTAAAAGTTAGGTTGCATGCTTATAAAGCTCTTTTTTTTTCTCCCGTGATCATAAACGGAACCACCAGTTACTAAGCCAAGGATTAGGAGGGGGTGATCTCTGGACACTGAAGTTTTTGTCCATCTGAAAATGTTTCTAAAGTACCATCTTTGCAGATGGTTTTGGACTGTGTGAGGGATCCAAGCTCTGGGATAGGGTACAAATACTGTAATTATGATCAGTTTGATTTCACAACTAAGTGGCAAATGCTGGGGATTCAGAATTATGACATCTTCCTGCAGCTCAGGGTGATTTCCACCTTGTAAGATCTGTATTTCCCTGTCTATAGTGACATCAATCTCTAGGAAATACTTTGCACTCCAGGGATGAAATCACTATATATTAGATTATTATTATTATGTTCCCATGACAAAACAGCATCATTTTCTCCCTGGTCAGTTAAGCCTCACCCAGCACAGTGAGTTTGAAGTCAGGTCCTTCAGTCAGACAATGGGACTGGAAAGGGCAGACACTGATGGGGAAGGATTCACAGCCCTGACCCTTACTCTTGGTCATGGCCTTGTCCTGCCTTCCTGGCTCTGGGAGCAGGATTGGGTCCCAGTATGAGTTGTTTTTTCCTAGAGAACAGATAGGCAGCAGCTTCTGGTGTTGCACTGTCATGTATTGAGTTTTCAGAGCTGGTGCTTGTTTCCTGCAATTCTGAATTAACTGCAGAGCTGACAGAGTGCTGGATGCAAACAGATGAGAGGTGTGCAGTGTTCTCAGGTGTGCAGCATTCTCAGGTGTGTGGGAGGGTGCAGGTCATTGCTTTACACCTTTCAGGTGTTTATCATTGATTTTTCTCCCCTCCTCACAAGGCTGTAGCCTAAAAAGAAAGTTCTGAGTGGTTTTGATCTGTCTCAAAATCAATTTGAGATGATGCCTGCCTCCTCGCAAAGGTGCGCCTGGATCTTCAGCTGTCCTGGCACTTGTCCTTCTGCTAACTTGGCCATGAAATATGAGCTCCCACATCTCTACCTGATTTAAATGCCTCAAAGAATCCTGGATCTGTTGATTGGATACATTTTCCTTCACGAAACGTCCCTCCCTAAATGTAATAATACATTCAATATGGGAGATGTTTTATAATTTTTACTTCAATACCTGGATCAAGAACACAAAGCCCATTGCTTTTGGAAATAATTCCCATGCCTGAGAAGTAATAGGCAAGGTTTTTCATTAAAGACATGGTGGTGAGGAAGATGATGTAGAACAGCAAATTCCTGCCATTTAACGAGGGTCTGTTACAGGACATAGAGAAAGAAAATGTAGAGGGGCTTCTGGTACCCTAGTAACTGGCACTTGATAATATGCTTTTAGCAAGAAATATGACAAAAAATCTGTAATATAATATAATATAATATAATATAATATAATATAATACAGAGTGTCTATCTGCTTCCCTACTTTTTTCTCCCCTGCAGTTCACTCAAGTTAGTTAATAAGGACATTGGCAGATTGAGGGAGCAAAGAAGCACAGAACTCTGGAATTTGCCCTTGTCGAACAAACAGCATCCAGACAAGATGCTGCACATGCCAGAAGTGTCATCTTCTGCAAAAACTCTGTTTCCCTTGGTTTTGCAGTTGATTAAATAATAGTTGTATTCCTTGTTGTATAAAATCTGAGTATCTTGGACTGGTCTGGTGGGAGGGGACAGCAAACCTTGTCATGTTAGAGCATTAGCCCACTTGCAACGAAAGAAAAAAAGGATTCTTTTAGCAACTTTCAGGGTAGCAAGATAAGACTTAAATGAATTTGGCTCTGGACCAGATAATCCTCTTTTGTTGACGTTAAATCACTGGTCACAGCAGTGATTACAACATAAGGGTACAAAAGAGTCTTTATTTATACTACACTTTTTCTTTCATGTTTCCAATCATAAAAATACGTCTTATTGGAAAAGAAAAAATTTACTTATTTACTTGTTTGCGTGCTGGGAAGCATTAAGTATTTCCTTTTTATTTTTAGGGGAAGTGTGTCACTTGCATTTAACTCAGATGAAAATAAAGGAAGATAAAACTAATTTAATTTTAGAATGATTTTTTTTAATTTGTTGAACAACTGTTTTAAAATGGGTAGCCTGCTGTGAAAGAAAGCACTTCAGCAAAGCAGGAAATCAATAACCACAAGAAAGCTTAAAGAAAATGAATTCATACAGTGAGCAAGTGACATAGAAATTATTTTCTGGTGTAAGATTGGTAATAATAGAATGCATATGGAGGGGATGAATAAGATGATAGAAATATACATAGAAAAGGCATGTTCTCTATTTCTAGTTATAAATAATGACCTCTGTGTTACAGTATTTAAACTTTGAAGGGTCTAGATGGTGGATTTTTTCCTGATTTCCCCACCTCCCAGTTCTAGGTAAATATTTATACTTGCAAAATTTAGTAGGCTGGCCGCCATGGAAACGTATGTCTTTCATTTATCTCCAGGAAATCTCGTTACAAACACTCTTTTACTTGAATTCTTTCAGTCTTTTTCAGCAGCTTTTAAAACAACCTCTTGAGTGAGGAGCAGGAGTTGTGTGTGATGTGTGGGATTCTGTGGCAGTCCATGGCAGGGCTGTGTTTGACCTGAGGTGGATGGTGCTAGGTTACACTACAGAATTTTTGGGAGAGTCAAACCCTTGGGTCGGAAGGGAAATCTTTTTAAAAGACATCAACAGCAGGTATGACTTGTCTGCTCAGCTGTTGTATCTACTTCAGAACATACTTGAGTTCAGGAAATCCCTGAATTTGGGAATAACTTGTGCTGCTTTTCAGTAGTCTGAGCTGCTTTTTCTGTAGTTGGCTTCTTCCAGTTTTTCCTAATTGTATATGAGAGAGACATTTGTAAAATGACATCGTGTTTCTCAGTGGGAAATGATCTGTGACTGTGGCGAGAAGGGTTCCTTGGTGTAGCTGTCAGTGGAAAAGCAGACAAGCTTTTGGTCAGAAAAGTATAGAAAAACAAGTAGTATTTGAGGCTTATTATGAGCTGAGAATAATTATTCCCTATATTTGTTACCCCACCTTGGGGGGAAAGGGTAAACCTGACTGGTGGAGCAGAGGGAATATAACCAAGAAGGGAGAGTGATGCTGTAATCTCTTAGGGGAGGGAATGAAACCCAGTGGGGAGAGGAATGAGATACCATAAACTGGGATCTTTATGATCCCAGGGTTTTGGTACCCAGCTGAGGTTACAGAGGTACAGATCCTTGCTGAAGCACCTCTCACTGTCAGCCCTGAGGTTGGCCACATTCAGAATCAGAATTCAGTGGGGTTTGCTTTCACAGTCATTCCAATTGTCTGCTATTATGGAGTTCCCATCAGGTAGAGTTTCTCTGTGTGCGCATACGTGTCCACAAAATAGGGAAAATTTCTACATTCCTGTAGGTTAAATCTCACTTAACTGATAATACTTCTGTGGTTTTATATATTCATATTAGCATCTTTTCAAAACATGAAGATTTTATAGACAAAATTTAATGTGAATTTTGCCCAAAATTTCCTTCTGCCCTTTTATTTTCTCATGGTCCTAAAGGTTTGTGCTTTGTTGTTTGAAAAGTCCTTCTACTGTACATTTGCAGTAGAAATAACAACCTTGTCTGTCTCTGGAGCTAACAAATGAAATACCAACAGTCACAAAATCTGGAAAGGTAAAGGTGAAGCAGTGGAGCTGCATCCCTACATTACTGCCTGTCCAATTTCATACTGGTCCAGGACCACCAGCAAACTGAGGGGTATTTTCTGTGTAGTGGAGTTCAGCCGTCAGATGTTTACTCCTGGACAGAATCACCTAATCATAGAGGCTCCTTTGGATTGCTGGGAACAATTCCTCCTTTCAACATGGACATAGGTGCAGAGGAGTGCTTCTATGTTCTTTCATTTATTATTCTTTGAAAGAAAAATTTCTGTTTTCTGCCTTTGAAGGGCCTTTGCCAAGATCATGAAAACACCAAAACTTGTAATGCAGAGATTAAAAACAGTTAAGGCAAGAGCAGTTTCCCATTGCATCAGCCTGCAAATTGCTGTGACAACACTGTACCACCACAGCACAATGCACCCCTGTTAGGGAATTAATATCAGCTCCCCTGGGTTATGTGATACTCAGGGCTGTAAATATGTCAGGTCTTGCTCTTGGATTTCTGTCCATAGATAATAGGCTTAAACAGTCACATTTTTTACAACTTCCATTGACTTGAGACTTACTGAGATACAGCTTAGTGGAAACCAGCAGTATTTCAAAAACTTTTTATTGTAATACGTTCCTCTAAATTGGCATCGAATTCAGATACAGGTCAAAAATAAAACTTGGAAGGGTCCGATACAATTCAGACACATGACATGGGTGTTTGTAATAGATGGTGATTTGCTGCTTGGAAAGTTTCCATGCAAATATTTGTGGATGTACGTGTGAAAATAAAGTAATTCTTAAAAAAAAAAAATGGACTAAATTAACTTGCATGAAAGAAGATTTATAGCTCCTCAGTGTCCTGGAATATCTTGGCACAGGGTTGGAGTGTGTACTGTGGTTCTGTCTGTGCCTTGGCCAGCATCAGCTGTTGGGATGGAGCTGTGCTGTTCCCATGCTGATCCCAGTGCCTGCCTTGTCATCTGCTCACATCAGTGCTGAGCTTTCACACACGGGTGGAAAAATCCTAAAAACCTCTTCAGTGGTTTGGTTCTACCTGCTGAATAGTTAGATACTTTAGGAGATTAAAAAAAAAAAAAGAAAACCAGTCAGAATGCAAATTGGATAATAATATTGGCTATAATCTGCAGTGGTTCCCAGGTCTGACTGGATCCAGAATCCAAGCAGAGCCATCCAAGCAGCTGAGCTGAGGTTTGCAAGGTTCAGAATAAACCTGGCCATGTCTCTGGCACTTCCACATTTGGTTTAGCTGGACATCGTGGGGGAGCATTGTTTTCACAACAGATCTGTAATTTGAATTTGTGGTCTGGGTGTGTCGTTAGTGGCATTATTCCAGCCTGGACAGGCCCTCTCCTGCAAGGTTTGGTCTAGGCAGAGGGAGAACAATGGGAATGAAGACACAGCAGCAGGAACTTTGTCCCACTGGCTGTGATCCATAGCTAAATGCACTGTATTTTATTTGTGCCAGTGCACCTCCACTGCCACAGTTACTAACTTCATGCAGTTGTTAAATTTCTGTGTGTATCCCTGCATCTGCTGGAGTCACACTTCCAATTTCCTCACTGCCACACCCTTAAATTGAGCTGGGACCCTGTGGAACATGGATCAGCCTCCAGCTTGTCTGCAGCCATGAGTCTCCCTAATTCAGAAATTTGGTGAGTTATCCCCCTTTTTCCTGTGGTTGTATTTGACAGGAAAAAAGTAAAAACAGGAATGTTGAGGTGCTGTTACATCTGCAGGCACACTCATAAGTAATTGAAGGGTTATTTAAAGTTTTAAATCTCAATGAACCAAAAAGCCTTTCTTGGTTTTAGACTTATTTTGTAATGCCTGATTTCAGAAATAAGCAATTAAACTTTAAGTAAGAACCACTAAAGTGACAATTGAATACAAGGAATTAATGTAGTTTTTCTGACTGTAGACCCCAAGTCAAGTTTTAAATAAGTACTGGATTTTCACTAATTGAGATTTTTTTAGGATGAACACACTGATAATGTGCTACATTCTATTCTTAAAGGTAAAGTTATAAAGTTGTAATATTCCACTGGAGTCCCAAGCTCTGAGCAATTCAGTGCTGTTCAGGAGTGTTTTTTTCTAACAGTAACACCAATCACAATGACAAAGAAAGTTCAGATTTGTGATGCTTTAGAACAAACTCCTACTGACGTTTTCTCTGAGGACATTCCTGGCTGAAATTCCCTGGAGAATTGGGTGGGGAGATGGCGTTTTGGAGTGTCAGAGCCTTTTTTCTGCACATGTCCTGTGTCCCCTGGCAGGTGAGCTGTGCCTGGGCTCTCCTGGTGCTGGCGTGGGCACTGCCCCGAGCGTTGCCATAGGCACCTGGTTCTCCTGATCCAGCAACTTCATGTATGATTAATGTTAATTGCCCCTTTTGCACGGATGACTTTTTCCCTGCTGCTGAATTGGCTCCTGTTGCCTTTGATGTGGCTGGTGATCCAATGTCCTGCCATGGCCAGACAAGTGATCAGTTTGCCAGTGCTGAGAGGAGACAGAATCAGGTTGCTGCAGGGTCAGGGTTTGCTTCTCTCCTTAAACACTGAAAGGTCAAGCAGAGTTTAACTACCACTGGCATCTTTGAAACCTTGTAATAAATGCCAAAGCAAGGAGATTATTTTAAGTCCGTGCTACAACTAAAAATCTGAAGGTAACAGGGAAGAATTTTAACTCATCAGGATGTTACATTTATTGGTAAATACTTCAAAAAGTACCTTTCACAATCACTAGGGGGTATTTCATGATCTTTGAAGAGATGAAAAATTTTAATTTCTGGTTCCTGTGCCAGTTTCAGGAAATTAACTAAGATTGAGGGAGTGTGTGTGTTTTATTTAGCTTTTTTAAGTGTTATTTTTGTTGTGTTTTTCTTTTATTTATGTCTGAGCACTTGCACCACTTACTGCCACTATTAGCAGGGCAATTTACACAGTGTGTCATACAGTACTTCAGTATTTCTCCTTTAAGCCTAATAAAATACGTTGCCATTGAAGAAATCTGTGATACATATGAGAGCTTCCTAAATCACAGGTCTAGCATATTTTTGTACCAAATAGCTCCAGCCTCATGTAATCAATAATTAATTTATTAACTGGCTCTCTTTTGAAAAAAACCAAAATCAGCAGTCCTGGCGAGGCTGCCTCCTGCCAATTCATAAATAGTTGATGACAAAAATGAAGAAGTGTAGAAGTAAAATTCAAATCTTAATGATCAAAGTATTGGGTACCTCATCTATCACAGCTTGGAATAAACATATCACAGAAAGTGTCATATCTCATTGACACTGCAAAACATAATGCTTTCCCTTGTTATCTAGCAAGCTGCCAAGGCTAGAGTTTATAGGCTGCTAAGATAATGTGCTGCTGGTAATCCACTTCACTTGCAGAAATATGAAGTACTTTTGAAATATATTTCTACTTGGTTTATTCTTTGCTCTGTAGAGGGTAGGATGCTATTTCAGTTCCTCTAAAGAAGCTCAGAGAATGAAAAGCAAAACATCAGGATAAATTATGTGAAATGGTGGACTAGACCCCAGAGGAAATCATGTTTCTGTGGTACAGTATTCCTCCATTTATCTTACAAACGTTTCATCTAATGTTAATTTTGTAAAGGGAAAGCATTCAAAGGTTCATCTGATCCTTTAAATAATAGTTTTAATGCTATAGTGTTATTTGTCAAGCTCCTGCCATCATAACTAACTTTCCTAGTTTTGGTAGACCATTCATACAGAAAATATTTTGGGCTATTAATACATAACATTTTATTTCACAAAACACAAATAACCTTGTAATTATACTCCAAAACTTAACAAATAATTGCCAGCAAGCAATTACCATTCAATTAAAGAGTAATTACATGGTTATTTATGCCCTGTAAAATAAGGCATTATTGAAATCGGTAGCACAAACAATATTTTAGCAGAAACAGGATGCTGCAGTGATGGACCTTTGAACCTGTGCTGATTAAATTGTCATCCAAATAACAGTTTCCTAGTTAAATCACCACATATTTATTTGTCTTGATTGATATGCAAATGCTCTTCTGATTCTAGTAAATCTCCTATATTTAAAAGCACAAAAGTAGAGCACTATCATACATCAGCAGTGATGTGATGCATGTTTCCACTGATTAATTACATTTTACAAAGCATTGATAAATTTGCAGATTTTATGAAATATGGTTGTCTATAATGAGCATAAAATAGAGTTACAAAAGATGGAGCTGATCAGTAACTTTAAGAAAATCACAAAAATAAAACCTTATTTTATGTATTGATTCAAATTGAAAATCCTTGTGATATCAAGGGAATATACAAAACTTTGAGAGAAAAAATAATAAAATTAGCTCTCAACAGGAGTGAAAAATAAAGAAGAAAAGAGACATTAATGAACAATTTCTCACCTTTTTACTGTATAAATTTCAACTGTCAAATATACTGCTCAAAATGTAATTTATTTTCTGACAAATTTAATTTCAACCAAAATCTTAAAAATTAACAACATTCAGATTAGTTCATTTTTCTCTTTCAAGAGTTAGTGATTTTGTGGGGGTGGAGTGGAGAGGATGACAAGAATGACTTTATAACCATGGTGCAAATGCAGGTAAAAACTCAAAATCTCCAGTCATCCTCACTTTCAAGTAATTGGTGACACAAGGAGTTTTTGGGTTTCAGAAATGCCAATAGAATGTCAATCAGTAGAGACTTTATTTAGTAAAAAGAATAAGATTCCTGGGGGTATGCATGTGAAACAATATTGTACTTTTGTTTTAGCCTCCATGGTCTTCACTTGGTGTGGGTTAGACCCACATATCTGAGGGCTAGCTTGGCAGAGATGTGGCTATAAAAATGAACGAGACGGCTGATCATGGGTGCTTTGAAAAATAAAAATGGTTTTAATAAAGATGGAAAATAATACAAAAACAAAATAACAAAGCCAAGTACAGCACAGAGACAAACTTCTTGCTGCTACAGCACCTCGAAACGTGAGAAGAGAAAAACGAAAAGTGTGGAGTTCCTTTGTTCTCTCTTTTTAGTACTTAATGGCTTAGGTGGGCTTTTTGGCCCTTGGCTCAATGAGAAATAACAACATTCTTTGAGTAACATTTCTATTGTTCAATCTACATTTCTGGACTGGCTCCGAGCCAATTGCAAAGAGAAATCCACGGAACTTTCTAGCAAACTTCTTAACATGTCAAAAGGTAAAGTGAGACCCTTTCCCCATAAGGGAACACCTGCTAAAGGTATAGGAATTGCATTCCTACAACTTGGGACCATAATTTTTGTTTTTTAAAAAGTTTTAAAAAGATAACCAAAAACTAGAAGTTTCTGGCTTAATATCTAATTTTGATTTGAGTAGTTTTCCATTTACAAAGATCTATTGATGGCAAGTACAAAATTCGTGTAGAGATTTTAGACTCTCAAAGAAATGCATTTAAAATTGTTTGAAGGTGATTGTTCCTATTTATGCCTCCTTTGTTACCAACGAGGAGATGATTTTTCTACACTTTTTGAATATGTAACTTTCTTGAATGACAGAAAGGAAAATGTGAAAAAGAAAGTGCAGTAAAAGAGCAGGGTGACAAAAGATGAGCAATAATATTAAATAAAGTTAATATTTATATGCTAATGCTATTAGCATTTATATGCTAATACTTCCATAATCACAAATTATGTCTTAGTCTCCCCAAATGATAATTCTGCTTGCCTTGGGTTCACTGTTTAGTGCTTTTATTAGCAATTTTGGCTGAATTGTAGAGGTTGCATAAGTTTTAAATAGTAAATGTGAAATTTGGTGGATTTCTAGACCATGTGAGACGATAAGAGGGGATATTGGGGGGAGTGTTGAGACAGAGCAGTGACATTCCATGACTTGGTGGTGCCAGCAGCACATTCACAACAGAAAGTAAATCCCATAAAAACCTTAAATCTGCTAGTCCTTTGTGCATATCTTACTAAAAACCCCAAGACTTTGAGCAAACATTTGTATCCTGTCTCTGTGAAATTTCTGGTTTCATGTTTAAACAGAAATGCCAGAAAATTTGTTTCTGGCCCAAACTGGAAGCGTTTGGACTCAGATACGTCATTTTCTGTGAGTTCTGGTGTCCTCCCAAGCTAAAGGTGTTGATTCCTGCTGGGTGACACATCTCTGGGAACATCCAGGGAATCCAGCTGGAATTTTGAGGTGTCTGCTGCAGTGCTGGGGGCTCTGGGATTCCTGTCCTTGGCTGGGAAGCAGACACAGGGCACTGAGAACTGCAGAACTCGGCATTACAGACCGAAACAGGTCCTTGAAGGTGTGTCACAGTCAGCTGTGAGCAGCATCCAGATTTTCATTTAAAAGCTGAGATTAAATTAGAGACAAAGGACTTAGGTTTTATTTGAACAGATTCAGCTGGGAACAATTCATTCAAATTATCATGGCTACAGCTGTGTAAGTCAGCCCCAAATCCAGGCCCTAGGAGTTACTGATTTATAGGAATACTCACTAAAAGGGCTTTCAGTAGGGTAGCAGGACACTTATTTTTCTTCCGTCCATCATACCCTGTGAAAAACAAGGTTCACTTTCTATGTAGATTTTAAGAGATAAGTTTAATAGAAAGTAAGACAATTAGGAGATAGAAAAAAAGCAAAGTACGGCTGGCCGGATGACTTGGCATTTAGCCAAGTCCACACCTTGCTGTATCAGAGACATTCTTTAAATACCCTTTCTATTACATCAGTCTGTTGAATATTCATATTTTTCCATAAACTAGTTTCCATATTCCAGGAACTGTTTTGCATGGTCCCTCCTTGGGTCTGCCTTTTTAGAGCATGCGTGTNGCAGGGTCTTCTTTACATGTTCACTGGATGTTATCCTGACCAAACAGGCAGTTTAAGGATACTATATCAACTACTACCACTATGCCTAGTTTTCTTTACTAATAGCAGAAATAAAAACCTTATATTCTTAATACAATGTTATTATTCATATAGCACACACCTTGCGAAAAGCCAACTTTATAATATATATCTATAACATACCCCTTTCCCAAAAGGACCCCAATCCCGGAGACACCACATGCTGTGTTTTCCCAGTGGAACTTCCCTTGCCTGTGTAAGGGAGGATATGAATACAGCCAGCAGGGCCCTGGAAGGGAGTGGAGTAAGTTTTTTATGTGAACTTCTCTTCCTTCATCTCTTGGGCTTTCCATGTGGGTCAGTACTCAGGCACAGGTGTCACATCTGCTTGTGGAAACACTTTAAGCTGTGCTCTGCTCAACCTGTGGGCCACGGGTAGTGCTTGGAGCCATCAACATGAGCTTCTGTCAGGGCAAAAACTGCAGAACCAGGGCTGAAACTCCACAGCCCCCCCGCTCATCCTCTGAAAACACAAATCACAACTAAAAAGTCTCTTAGTAAAATCTTTTAAAGCCATTTTCTGCATTTTGAAAATGTTTTTTCTTAGATTAATACCAACATATGGAGTTTTCTGCAAAAGATTTGTTAGTATTTGAGATCGGGAAGAAAATGTTTTGTTGTTTTGTTGGTCAAGCTCTTCCACTGAAGAAAGCTGCTAATTTTAGCTGGTTTGTGGGGTTTTTTTCAGAGACAGTAAGTGCCAGCTAAGCACTTACACATGCCTGTGGATTACAGGCTCCTGTCATTCAAAAGAACAACGATTCCTGTTTGTTCAAAACCCCCACGTATCAACCTAATGCTGTCTGTTAGACAATTTTTTTGTGCAGGGGATGTTTTCAGCAGGTGATTTTAATAGAGAATGCATGTGTGCATCAAACTTCCCCTGGAAATCAAATGCTCTTATTTTAGGTTTGCTTTATTTTAGCCCAGTGGTTCTTGTAGCAAGCTTTACTGCACAGCCATCATAGTATGATAAACAACTGAAAGCATCAAAAAGAAAAATGGAAAAAATACTGAATAAAATGAAATTCAAAATGGACAAACCCTAAGCTAAAACGAGGGGGGAATGGTTTTGTAGAGATAAAATAATAAACCAAAAAATGATTTTGTGCTACTTTGATGTACAGTAAAACAAAATAACACTAGCATGGTGTGAAAAATGAACAGGTTAATGATGCCTCTGTGGAGCGCTGCTGGAAGTTGTCTTCATTTAAATGCAGAGTTTGTCATGCCTTGATGGAGGGCTTTGCCACTGTAACTTGATAGAATGAAGTTTAACTTAAATTTCTTTGTGAACTAGAAGTCGTTTTGGAAATACTTTCTATTCAAACCTCATTCATTGTTGCAGTTTAGTAATTTTATACAGTGTTTCACTCTCTGTTGTCAAAAACTCTATTATTCAACTGAATAAAATCTGTTATGACCGAAAAGAAGCAGCAATACTTTTCCAAACATAAAGAGGTTGCATTTTTATTAGATGGCTTGAGGAAGAGTCGGTTCAAATGGTTTTTTGGCCTGTAAATCTGTGTTATGATGGCAGTGGAGGATAGGGACATGTACACACACTGATGTGAGGGGTGAAGGTGATAGTTGAGAACAAGAGTTCAATGGAACCAGCCTGTGAACCTCTGACATTTTGGATTAAAATCTGCAGCCATAATTCATAAACTGGTGAGGTTTTTTTGCAGGTTGGGCTAACACTTGGTTTAATCTATAAGAGTTAAACCCACCAGTCAGTCTGTGAAGGTGAGTGTTGCAAAGCTCAGGGTTAAGTTAATGCTGCCCTTCAGAAGGAGGCAGGTACCTGCCATGGTCCAGAACAAGGTTTGAGTTGATGTTGCATTCAGGGTTTCAACTCCTCATCTTCAGGCATCACAGCCTGTAATTTTCTGTGTTTCAGGTGCACAGCAGAGACTTTGGAGTAGTCACTGCTATAACCCCTCTCCACCAAGCACCTGTGAGGTCATGGAAGCCTTGGATAATGGAAAATCTTACTGTTGGCTCATGTGAAACCTATGCAGTTCTTCCATGTTTAATCAAGAGATTTTTCCTTTTTTTTTTTCCTAGGCAAGAACTTCTAATATTTATTTTCACTTATCACTGATAGTTCATGTATTTTATACACATTGATGGCGTGTGTAGTAGACAGATGTTTCACAAAGAAAACGTAATTTTCATTTCTGCTCTTGTCCCACCAGCTCCCGCCCGGGAAGGCCCCCCAAGCGCTCCCTGGGAGTGGCGATCCAGGAAAATGCACGGCTGCTGCCCCACGGAGTTCCAGGCCTCTTATCACCAGGGCTCATCTCCCCGACAGGTAATAAAACCCATCAGATGATCAGCCTCATCTCTTCATACTGCATAGCAGTTAAAATAAACTAATATTGATCTAACTGCCTTGTCCTTCAGGGCTTTTGCAGGCTTTGCCAGAGGTTACATTATTGGATTTTTTTTTTTTGGGCGTTCATGAAAACTCTGTTTTGCTGCTGCAGTGACTGAAATCTAATGGATTTGTAATTTAGTTCTTTATTAATTGTAATTTCCTTACAGGAAATTCCATTAAATGTGTTATTTTAGTAAAAGCAAGGAAAAGAACCAAAAACAACCTGAGAAGCTGAACTATTGTCTGGGAGGCCTGTAAGAGGCATTTCTTCCTTTGAAATGCATGTGTGGGATCTGCGCAGCATGGCTAATGCCTGATGTATTGTAACCCCATTAATGTGTGCTGGGGAGAGACAGAGATGCTTGTAGGAATTACAGAAGAAACACTTGAAAAGCAGATAAGTCCACGTTGCCACAGTGCATTGTGCTTTAATAATCTGCTTTCAATATCATAAAGTGAAAAATCTAGCATGAAAACATGTGGAATTATTAACATAATTTAATGTGTAGTATTTAATTTCACTTCATTAATTTATTAATAGAGTTTAAATTAAATCTTGTGCTATCCTGATGAGTGTTTTAATTTTTTATTAATTGCTGTATGCTAAAGGTAAGTTGATTTTCATAATAAAGCTATCTTCACAGGCTGTATTCATAAAAGTAATTGCTTAAATATTCAACAGGCTTAGTAGTTTTAGGATTGCTGTCAATGTCCAGTCTAAATAAACTAACTCCCTAATAACCAAACATAGTGAAGTGTTTAGGAGAATATAAAGTTTTTGAATATGTAACAGGAAAAGCAGTATTAAAGAAGATCCTCGCTGGGAGTAGTGTGCTATCTCTCCTGATCTCACAGATCACTGCTTGCAGAACCTGTGCACTGCAACCGAGTGACACAGTGAGATCTTTAATTTCCCTGCAGCTCCAGGTGTCCCAAGGATGTCACAGGGAACCCATACCTTCCCTGTGGAAGGAAGGAAAGAACATTCTTAAACAATATTTACAGCAGCCTTAGCTGGAGCAGTTAACAAAGTATGAAAGCACTTGGCCAGAGCCGCGTGCCACAGTTGGGCTGCTGCAGATTCATGCACTGCTCACGTTTGTGACAGGGATCCAGAACTGTGATTTCCCTCCTGTAGTTTATAAATGAGGGTTTTTTTAGTATCTCTGATGTGTTCTCAGCTCAGGAATTTCATGCATTCTTGTTTCTGTTACTATTGATAGACAGGAAAGCACAAGAGCCTCTTGCATTGATAAGTTCTTCTCTGAAATCCAGAATATTCCATGTTACTTTTCCACTCTGTGTGTATTTGCAAATAGGACACCAAATCATGCAGGCTGCCATGTTGCTTCAAAGTGGGAAATATTTTAGGATGCGGCATGTTGGGGATGCACAGTGAAGTACCACAGACACATTCTGTGTCTCACAGATATTTTGAGTAGCACAGTTTGAGAAGAAGATTATTAAGTTGAATTTCCAGGCTGCTGGGAGTTGTCTGGAACCTGAAGTGTGAGTGGGCTCCATCCCCTGTATTTAGCACACGGTGGTAGGGGTGTCTCAGGGGTGTCTGTCAGGGCAGCCACCTCCCTGACCTCGGGAAAACCTTGGGGAGTCCCAGACAATGTGCCTGGAGTGGTGTAATGTTTTCACATTTGCCGAATTTAGTGTCTGCTCTTTTTTTACCTCTGGGAGATAGGATTTGGGAGAAAAAGGCATAACAGGCCCCAACTTAAGGTAAACAGATTTTATTAACACACACTAAGAGAAGCAAAGGGAAAGGAAAAAAAAACACAAATGAAATTTCTAAACCAACCCTTTCTCCCACCACAAACTGTTCATTTTCTACAAACAATGTAAAGAGGCAAAACTCCAGGTCAGTACCACTTATAAAATAGTCTTCCATTCAGTCTTTGAGAGAGAGAAGTCTCTCCTGTTGTTTGGTAACTTTCCACAAGAGAAACAGTCTGTGGCTTCTAACTCACACAAATGCCGCCCGCCCAGGAGATTCTGCAGTTGTGGAACTTCCCATATCACGTAGCCTTTCCCGTGACTACGTATGGGCCGTAGACTCACAGATTGGGGTGGCACTTTCAAAGATAAACAACTTTGAAGGCAAAGAGTTCTTCATCCCAGAGAACAATGTCTTCTCACTTCTTCACTGGCAGAGGGCTTCTTCTCATCTTTCTCTGTTCAAACCTCTCATGGGATCACCCAATCACAACTTCTAATTCAATATTCACTCAGTAAATCACAGATACTTTTGCTTTAAAATCTACAAATCATCTTCCCAATTTGTATTGTCCATGATTTAAAGGAATACTTTGGCATATTCATATTACAGTTACCAAAACTCCCAGGAGATTTCAGCCTAGGACTCATGCAACTTGTCATCTCTCCCACTTAAGAAGTCACTCTTTGTTTACTGACTTAGATATCTTCATATTGTCCCTTTACATATCTCTAATTTGGTCTTTTCTCTCATCTCTGAGAAGGGTTAGAGTTTAAGAAAGTCTCAATCTGTGTCAGGAAAGAGTTAAAACTTGCCCAGGCCTGCGGTGGTCATGTGATCTCTGCCGCGGCAGCCGCAATGATTTCAAAGCCATGCCGGTGGGGGGGAGGCTGATGGATGCCTTCTCTTCCACCCTCGATCTGATGGCGCTCGATCTGATGGCGCTCGGAGCTGCTCTCTGGGGTCCAGTGTAGGGTGAGGGGGATCCCATCCTCCCCCCAGGCCAGGAGTGCTGGCAGCCAGGGCCAGGGCACAGCCCAGCCATGGCCCGGTCCCCTCCTCCACAGCCCCTGGCATGCGGCCAGCGCTGCCAAACTGCAGTCTCCTCCTCCCCCTGTCGGGAGCCGAGAGGGGAGCGGCAGGGTGTTTTATAGCTGCTAAAAAAACCGATCCGGGCCAGGACGGGGGCATATCATCTCTTCCTCTGGCCTGGGAGTCACCGGGCCAAGTGGGCTTCCCGTGAGGGCAGCTGGGCCCGGCCACCCTGGTGCAGTGGGGCCTAAGCCGTGCCCTCCTCAGCTGCCTACGATGTTAGCTGGTAGCCAACTGGGAGGAAGAGAGGGCCCTCCTACCCAGTCTCAGTTTTATATGGGTATTACCAAAAGTCACATTCCGTTTTCTGAGTGGTCAAAACTACATGCCAGTCCAAAAAACTGGCCCCTGATAGGTCCCTGTCCTTTCCAAAGAATTCTAAGGTCCTAGCAGAGCAATATTCTATTAACCAAAAAACCAAACTGTATTAACCTATGACAAGTGGCTGAGGAGGGTTTGGGAGCAGCTTGGAGGGGGGAAATGTCCATTTCAGAGCACGGTGGTGTCACCAAGGGCTGCAAGCGAGGAGGGGCCCCGTGGCTGAGGTGGCCCCAACACCAGCAGGACAGCTCCTGAGCCCTGTCACTCAGGGCCACAGCTCCCCAGGGGCTCGTGCGGCTTATCTTGCTCTTAGGGAAAGGACAGGGTAAGAGTTGGGGGAGTTGCTGAGCAAGCAAAGATGCCAAAAGAGCCTCTTGTAAACTCTGTGGGTATCTGAGCTGTTCTGGCTCTCGATGGAGCAACCCAGATGTGAAGCCCCCATTGGCTTCATTTGTACCTCCTTACGCTCAAATTACTGATTGCTTTACTCTGGGTGCCTCTGGATGTCTTGTCCTTGATAATCCTTGTGTCTGATCTTGCCCATTCTTCCTACAGCACAGATAGGCAGATGCTAATGTTAGTCTGCCTACATTATTCTAAGTAAAAAAAAAAAAAAAATCACTCTTCTTATGTGGCTCCCTCATTTGCTATGTCCAGCTTAGCATCTGAGTTGTTTTCTTCATTTTAGTAACAAGCTCCACATCAGCAAATGCAGCATGATTCATCCAGCATTGCATTTTTTCATTTTTACCTCCTCTTCAGCCTGCTTGTCAAGTTAAAGTGGAGGCAGTGGCATCCAGGCTGGCTCTTGGTTAGATGCATGGGTCTTGAGAAGTCGCAGTTGTGATTGCAGAGCTGGCAGCTCTGTCTGGAGGGGGTATTACAGAGTGATGATTAGTAACTTCCTGCAGACTCAGAGGAGCCATCTGTGTTTCCACTCCTTGAAATGTGCTGTTATTTTCATCACCTATTTGGTTTGTGTCACCTCAGTTTACATGGTCATTTTCACATAATAAACAGGTAGTTAAATTAGGCACACTGCATTTCCCAGTGTGGAGGGTATTTTTTTTACCTCTTGGCACAGCAAGCTCCATCTACTCCTAGACCTAAATAATGTGTGAAAGAGCTGCAAGTGAAGCCTCGACCTTTTAAAATGGTTGTAGGTACTTTCCACCTTGGGGGAATGGGAATATTTGGGTTACATCTGGGTTACTGCTGTGGTTGAGAAAGATGAGGTGGTGTGTGTAGGATGCAGACCCCTGGGAAGGGTTGTGGAGGCAGCACAGGAACCGTGCCATGACTGCATCCTTCAGGAGCTGATGTTAAGCACTGTCCATTTCATGTTAACTTAGGAGAAAGTGTTTTCCTTTTTGTATTGGTGTAGGAAATGTGGGAATCAGTGTGGTGCCCCTGCCTGCTGTGAGGGCAAAGCTAAAAACCTGCATGTCACAGAGGGATGGTCATCAAAGGCTCAGTCCTTCAAACAATGCCATGGGATGAAGTGACACGAACAACAAAAAGGCTTTAAAGTCTTTATCATCAGTGTATCTTAACAAGACAGCTGGGACTTATCTGTGGAATGGATTCTCAGGGAAGTTTTGGGGTCTGAAGCACTAGTTTGCTGTGTGGAGAGAAGCTGAAATCTGTTGCATGATTGAAGCCAATGGTTCAGCAAACTCCTCATATGGAATGAAACTGAAACAGTAGTTGGATCTTTTGATAGTTATCTATGCAACTCCAGTCCTCCTACCCTTCCTCTAGGTTGTTCTCAGAAAAGGTTAGAAAAACACTCTGCCTTCATTGCAATTTTTCTCTGCTCAGTCTGTAGAATGGCTGCTATTATTTCAATAAAAACATTTTGGGGGCTGCTTCATTTTGTCTTCAAGGTATTGGAGAGGGTGGCTCATGGAGAAAATCATCCTGCCATTAGAACTTTTTGAGATGGTGGTACAGGGCACCCAGCAGCTGCATGGGGCAGTTTTGGAGGCAGTAGGATGGGATCTGTGTGAGTGCCCATGGGATGGGTCCTGCAGCTGGAGCTGGCAGTCCTGGGGAGGGTGAGTGTCAGGGTGATGGGCATGAGTCTGTTTGAAACATCTCTGTTGGCATTTTCTGGGCTGTGCTGCCCGGAGCTGTGGCAGCCTGGCAGGGCTGACAGGGGACAGCTGGGAGGTCAGCAGAGGGATCACAGTGAGGATTTAGGGCTGGGAGCTGCTGAGGGCTCAGCACAGGTATGGCAGGAAGCCTGGCTGGTGAGGAAATGCATGAGAAGAGGAAAAAAAGGCATTTTCAAGTGGGTACTCAAACAGAAGCAAACCACCTGCATTGCCAATGTGTGAGATAAACTGCTATTTTCATTATCATCTATGTTAGCTTCACCCCTCTTGAAATGATTCTTCTTTTATTTCATAAGCAGTTAAAATAGTCACTTTGTCTAGAGTTTTTAAGAATGCAGTGTTTAAAATATTGACTCATTTGTACAGATACAAATACTTTTTTCAGAACAGTTTTGTCATTAATAGTTAAAAGAATCTGTTGTGAACTTAATAGTTTCAGGTAATTAATAATTCAGTGGAGTTAATATTTCAATAGCAGCACCAAGTCACATCATTGTGGGACTTTATTAGAGCAGCTCACAGGATATGGTAACTTAATGTGTTCCTTCAGTTCAGCAGCGACAGCAGCAGCCACTTTGTCTTTATACAGAAAAGGGAGGAGAAAACAGGATTTGCTGCAGTCTTTGGGCATTTTGATGTGGTATCTCCCTGTTAGAGGAGTGAAGGAGATTGGAGACTTTTGGGGTCTCTGGTGCCCAGTTATGTTTATCAAGGTGGGCATGCATCAGCCAGCACAGCCTGCGGCAGCTCCTGCTGCCAGCAATCCCACGGACCCTCTCCTCACTTCCAGCATTTAACTGAATATTTCTGTGTGTTTACATCCCATTTCTGTGGCTCATTTTGCTGTTTACAATTACCCTTTTTTTTTTTTTCAGTTGTCATAGGTGACATTTGGAAGTTCCATTTATAATGAGGAACATATGCAGGACTTTGTCATTGTTGGCATTACCTGGCTTGGTAGAAATTATTATTTTTAATCAAAGGCAAACACACTGATTAAGGATGCTACAACACTCCTCTGCCTATGGGGAGCATTAACAGTTTATAAATTGTTCTTGGTGACAATTCTGTAGTGAATTACTTTGATATATATGGCTAATAAATTAATATGATTAAGTTAATGAGTAGTACAAGTGTTGCCAAACTCCACTCGTCGGGCTTTTAATGCTGCTCCACATTTGCAGCTCAAGCTTCCCCCTGTGGTGAGAGAATCGGTGCTACCTACGCACTGTCATTGTGATAAATGGCATATCCCACAGTGCCCTGCACTCCATCTGCTGTGTCCCCAAAATGAGAAATATTTTATACAAATCACACACTCAGAAGCTCAAAGGACTGTGAAAAGATCTATTTTTTCAAACAATAATAAAAATGCATATCTCTCTTTAGCAACTCTTCATTTTTACTGTCATAATGAATGCAGATAGATTTGGGAAATGAAAGCTCGTGTGAGTAACATAGGAAAGTTATCCACTACACAGTAAAGCTGACAAATAAGTTACATGTGCACTCTTTCATTTTGTCATGAAATGTTCTTAGATAAAAAATTATGTTAGAACATCTATTTAACTGGATTTTAAAATTAAAGACCATGTGTGCAGCATGATTGAGTACCACCCATCTCATGCCAGCAGATTTCTGTGCTGAAGGGAGCCTGAATTGGAGTGAATGAGGAATGCAGGATCATATCATTACTCTTTTAATACAGCCATTCAGTAGAGTTCTGATAATCTGAGAACTATACTTGGTGACTGTGAGTCACTCAGTTCCTCTCTTTCCTTTTCTCTTTTAATATTATCTTTCTTTAAGGATCCATTTTCAGTGTCTGCTCTGTCGGGTGGGACATGTTTTTGACAAATGAACAGCTAAAGCTGTGTAGATTTTGCTGAATGGATAACCTTGTTGTAAATTTAATTTACACTTAGCCTCAGCTACTAATTACTGTCCAAGAAGTGTGATACTCAGCAATATACTTTGATTTTTTAATGCATTTGTAAATTTATTTTTTTTTTAATTTGATCCTACTGAGTTCCTATATCGTTAGAGAAAACAAAGTTCAACCAGGGTGGTCACACTGAGAGAATTAAAACTATCATCCTGCCATTCTGGGTAGGGCTGCACCAAATTTACCTTGATTTGCAGATGGAAGAGAAGCATTTGAAAAAGCTGGCTGAAGTCTCACAGAATTAGCAAAACCATTAAGTTTTCATTTCTGTTTTTAGCATCCGTGGCATTCTTTTCTACCAGTTTTTCTGTTAGTCTCCTGTCTCATGGCACTGAGGTCTGTAGTGATTATAAGACCTGTCTGCTTCTCTCTCTCTCATCTTCAGCTGACTTTGAAACCTTTTTTAGCTCTTTTAAGTTATTGTTAAGAAGTGCCTTAAAGTCATAAATAGCATCAGGAGGTGTGAAGGATATGTCTTCAGCACTCCCTGTTTTCTGGAGGACTGTTTTGGCAATAACACTATTATAATTAAATTGGTTTTGTTAGGTTTTATTTTCCTTTACAGTAACTTTATTAAAGTTGAACAAATAGTTCAACAACAAATACCAGTATCACAAACACGTGGAGTTTAATGCATCTCATTGTGTTTGTGTAAGATTCCCACACTGACTGCATTTTGTGTATCCAGCAGTACTTCAAAGACTTGTTAAACTCAAGTTATCTACACACACTTAAATTCTTACTTCTATGACCTAAAACTAAATAGGTACAATTTTAACTGGAAGCATAATACACCTCTGGTTGCAGAAAAATGCTGATCCATCATCTTACAATGCTAAAGGCTGCTATATTTACATAAATAATATTCTCTTGAAATGCAGCATTCAGATCTGCATGAGATTGGAGTAGTGTGGTTTCCTACAGGAAAGCTTTATAAAGCTGTATTTTGGCAAAATTCTTGGTATAGCAACACTGGTGAAGTTATGCAGGAAAAAGGAGAGAACAAATCTCACTGGATTAAAAAATAAGCATGAAGTGTACTTAAATCCAGGTGGTTCCATAGTTCTGGTCAGGTATTGAGTGCTTTCACTGTCATTTTAAATGTGTTTGTGCTCTGGTCCTTGTCCTATAGCCCTGGAGTCCTACATGAGGGAAATGCTTCAGTGTGATTTAAGATCAGCAAACAAATAATCCCATTGATTTGGCTTGGATTACTTGGTGTCTTAAACACGAGTGTTTTCCTACTTCCCATAGAGTTTTGGAGAACAGGTTCTGTAAGGATTCTTTGCAAAATTGCAAATGCAGTCAGTGCCTGATCCCAGGATCACCCCTTGGCTGGAGCGGTGTCTCCTGCACAGGAACAATGTGCTCTTCTCTCAGCCCTTCCCAAACAATAAAAAGTGATGCCAAGGGCTGGCAACAAATTACAATTTTTGATGAACAGGAAACATCTCTTTTTGAGCTGTCTGAAGAGGTGCACATTTTTATTTGGAAGCAAGAATAACTGAAATAGATTGATTGCCTGATCGCTCTCATTAAGTGAGGTTGTAGTGGGATTTCAGTGGAGATGTATTTGTGTTGTATAAGCTATTTTAGTTGTACAGTTTTATACAGGTTTATAGTTGTATAGTTTAGTTGTATACATTGTTTTATCACAGTGAACATTAATTGGTGTAAAGCAAAACAAGCAGACTTTAAGAGTGTAGTATTGTGCACCATCCTCTGCTGAACAGAGAGGCCTCTTGGTTTGCTGGTGGCAGCTGGTGTTGCTGATCCTGGGTTGTACCTCTCTGAAAGATAAATGTAGGGCTGCAGTTCTGGAGGATTCAAACTAGAAACCAAATTCATGCTAAAAATCCTTTTTTAAAAAATAGAAATTCCTCCAGCTACCAACCTCCTGTGACTTGAATATGAAAAGCTGCATTTCAAAAAAGAGAAGCATTTTATATAATACGTCTGAATATAAATGACAGACATTTTATTAGGAAAGGAAAGCCTTTATTGAAATATAATGATCTACATTGCTTTTATGTAATCTAATGAATTACAGTAAAAGCCTGAGAAATGAGCTGGAAAAGGTAGAGTACTCTCCCATGAAAGCAAGCTATGATAACCTTTTTGTAATTATTTGACATGTTGAAATAGTATTTCTACACAGACTTATTAAATTAAGCAAGGTCACCTTTTCATTTTATTAACAGAATTAGTTTGCCAGATCACGGACTTTGATTCTGAAAAATGTAGATGAATCATGCACTAACATATGTCAAGTAGAAAATTGTAAAATGTTAAATCATTTTGATGTACATTACATCTTTGTTTTTGCTGTTGAACAATTGTAAAAACAAAATGCTTAATTACTGGTTTTTTTTGCATTTGCATATTGATTGGATGTGCTTTAATGGTAATAACAATATTGGATTATCTCTCCTGACTGGGGCAGTCTCAATCTAATATTTGCATAAAAGGAAGAAAATATTCTCTTCAATAGCAGTATAACATTTTGTTCCTTTGACATGCAGTATACAGTCATTACCCTGAAAGGTTAGCTGTAAATAATAACCAGTGAAACTGGACATATGCCTAAAGATGAGCACATATATTACATTTACCAGACTGACCCCAGTTCAGCAAAGCAGGAATAAAACTGACATCATGTCATGCAAGTTGTTTAGATGTGTTCCCAAATCTCTGCCTATATATTACAGTCTTTTTATATAAGATGTGTGTGAAGGAAAATGATATTTAACAGATGTTTCATAATTTTAATGTAAAATATACTGTAATTGTTTATAAAGAATTTCATAATCATTCCTAATTAAGAAAAAAATGTCATATATATTTCTAGTCCCTTGGAATGACTTTATTTTTTCTGTCTTTGCCTTTGTCACCTCCTTTGTTAAAAAAGAAGGAAAGCACAGGCTCTTTGCTGGGATATGCAGCAGAACTAAGAGAACATCCCAGCAGTAGCCCCAAGCTCTCTGTAAATAGGGGAGTGAATGGAACAGGTAATTTTCATGGTGCTTGTATGGTTTCACATGAAGAAAGGCAAATGTGCAGCTGTAGCTGGATCTCACACGAGCAAGAAGCCTGGTCCTGGTGCTGCACTTGGTTTGGCCCTGGCAGTCACAGAGCAGGTGACTTCATTACACTGAAATCAGGCAGAAAATGTCCTTTTCTGGCCACTCGAGTGAATCAGTCAAATTATCGAGTGGCAGAACTAATTCTATGCCTTGGGCCATCAGAGCTGCCACTTCCTATAAGTCAAGCCTTCCCTTAGTGTGAAATTGTTTTTTATTTTATTTTCTTTCATTTATTATGCTTATTTCAGCTAATCCACTCAGTGAATGTGAATTATCCAGCACACCAAAGCTGTTTCAGATGTGCAGCCTTCTCATGCCTTGCTGGTGAAACAGAATTGGTTTCTTTTTAAGGAACTCCTGATCTGTTATGATCGATACATTTAAAGTAATAGTTCACTTTTTCAGATGAGAACCCAAATGAGGAGAAGAGTTTGAATATGGTTTTAAATTAACTAAAAGTGCATATGGCTGAGCTCTTGTTTTAAAAGCACTTACAATTCAGATGGGTCACATTTTAAAGAACTAGAAATATATCTACAGTGAATTGTAGGCCATTAAGTATTAGGTAATTTGAATGACTTTGACAGAAAAAATACTCCTTTGGAAAGCACTGCATATTGTTTTCCAGCAGTAAAATATTGCCTTCAGTTCTGTCAGAAACAGAGCTGAGATTTGCTGAAAGCACTCATACAGGTGATACCCCCTAGGCAGTAATTAGGTGTATAATTCTGTCCAAATGGCAATCCCTCATCTGACTGTGCCCTCTGGTACACAGCATTAACATCTTCCAATAAAAAAAGAGCAAAACATATGGAGGCTTTTATTTCAAGCAAAGAAAAATCAAAATGAATAATGAGGATAAAAAGTAAAGTGCCTGTGGTGATGGGCAAGGCAAGTTACAGGAGAGTTGCTACAGCAGAGTGCTTCAGAATAGCAAAGCAAAACCAGCCTGAAGGCACCTCCCATAGGCATCCAAATATAGGCTTCCTATATGTGCACGACAAAAACTGGGAGATGTACATGTATCAGATGCTAAGACAGAGGCATCATGCAGGAGAGACCAGGGAGATTGCTTTAACTCCTGGTTACACACAGAGCTTGGAGCGGATGGGTGGGAGGAAGGAAAAAGAAAGGGAAGTTGGAAGGCTCATGCTGTGATTAAGATGGATGTGTTGCTGACAGTGTCAGAGCAACAGCTGCTAAATCTAGGAGGCACATGAAAGAGCCTCTCCATTTTGTTAGGTATGGAAGTCAATAGGTTATTTGGGCTAAGAACACTCTATTATTCAAATTCAGCTGACCCAGAAAACTGCCATCTCACAGTGGCAATTCAGAGGGCTCTGCCCTGGGGGGTTCAGTACTTCCCTTGTCCTATGGAGTCCTGTATAATATATGGATATATTGATCTCAAGGGGTTTTTTTCCTGAAATTCATTAGATTAGTCAGTGTAAAGCTTCAGAAGGCTATTTTGTGTTTGTAGCTGGGTTGGATTGCTGAAAACTGGTCAGCAGAACCTCTTATTCAAATCTATTAAACGTCAAGGAAATGCACCATGAATTGGTTTTGCCTTCCTGTTTTGGAACTGGTTCATTACAATTTTTAATTACAGATAATATTTCTTCAGAGTAACTTATCAGTCTACATTAGCTAAGCATGAGTCCTAATCCTGTTGAGAATTTGTGTTCATTTATGGGAAGTTTTCACTGTAGACTGCACTCAGGAAAATATCCCAGGAAGAGTTTTTTTGCGCATTGATATGGACACATCCTTCCCTTTCTGTTGTGTCTCTCCTGATCTCCATTTTTCCTTGCATCGTATGACTCTGCCTTTCCTTTTTTATTTTTTTGCCCTTGACTTTTATGTCTGCACCACAATTTGTGTTGACCTTGAGGTTGCCCTCAATTAGCTGAGCCATTCCCATACCATGACCCACTCCAAAATCCTCTGCACCCAGCTCCTGATTGGAAAAGCAGAGCCATCCTAGAAACTGCTCCATGATAATTTTTCTTTTCCTTTCAAGGTAGTATTTATTTCCAGGCAATAAAGAGAAGGAGTGATACAAAAGAGATAGAAGGAGGAAGCAGTAAATCCCAGGGTTGCTTTGGGTGGGTTTCCTGTGCTCAAGCTAGCCCTGTCTGTGCCACCTGCTAAAAGAGGAGGATTGGGAAAGGTTGGGATGAGAGAGAAAGTTCAACAAAGCTCTCGAGAGCCAAAGGTTGTCTGCCAGGGATCAAGATCAGGAATTTGAGGAGGTCAGAGATGTTCAGATTCTGATCTCTGGAGCATCACTCATCCAAAGCTGTATTTGTGTGATATCCCTGTAGAACCTCTGTGCTGATACAGTGAAAATGATACTGAGATCAAAATAGTTTAGGAGACAGTAAAATATGGCTTAGTTTTGGGATTTGCTACCTGCATATTTTTCAAGGCTAAGATGATTAGGCACTGTGTTAATTGAGGAACTAGCTGGTCTTGGTAGTGAGCTAATTTTCTGTTTCCATGTTCCACAGCTCAAGCAAAACATACTGGTCTCCAAATAATGGGTGAACTGTGACATGTAACATGAGTTATCACTCATGTATTTTTTCTAGGTGATAGCCAGTAATACAACTGCAATACTTGCATCCTCTGCATCATCAAAGTGTGGTCTTACACATCTGTGAAGTTATAAATGGAAATTTTGCAATGGATTTTCTGGGATGCCGTTCAGCTGTGATTGGGGGAGCAGTTAAATATTGTGGTGAAATGATTTTTCACAAATACAAAGCATTCATAACTATCCCTTTTAAAATGTGCTCAAGAAACTTTGAACTGTTTCAGCATCACCTTTAATTTTTTTTCAACTTTATGCATGTTTATTTTACAAAATAAAGTAAAAGAAGTTATCCTGTATCTAAAAGGAGTTATCAAGATTAATTTCATCAGTTTCAGTTTCAAGCAGTTGGAATAAATTATAATTTCCTCTTAGTTTTTATATTAAATCTCAGATTAAAAATGAAGCTTCTTCTGAAGTGCAGAATGTATTCAGTGTTGGTTGATCTTGGTTTAACTGTGACTAAAGATCCATGAGTTAAATTGATGAGATGGAGTAGGTTGACACTGATCTTGCCAGTCCAGACTTGTAACCATGTCAGTATTTACTTCAGGTGGAGCAGTCCATGTTTGCCCATTTCTGCACATTTAGAAGAAATACCAGGAGCTGCTGATGCTTTCCTGCTAGTTGGGTCGTTTTCTGGTAGAGGGTGTGAACTTGTAGTGTGGCTAAATGTTCCCTCAATGCCTCCTACATTCACATGAAAGTATACTGGAGTGTCTTATTTTCTCTATTCCTTTTTCATTATTTGCTGGGAATTTCACTGGAGACAATTATCTATGCAATGTATGTATTAATCAGATTAACTCCTGATTTTTTCTTTAGTAGGAATGTCTTGGTTTCTCAGTTTGAGACATTCATTGTGTTCTATGATGAACAATGTCTCTAAGTGAAAGGGAATTGAAATATCTTCTCTGGGTTAGTTTTAATTTTACTTAATGGATGAAGGAAGATGAAAAGCAGCCTCTTCCCCAGGATTAGTTAACAATGGAAATTGAACCTAATTAAAGGATTTGAATTTTATTATTATTTTTTAAATAGTTTCAAAAAGTGAGAATGTTTAAGGCACTCCCAGGTGCCTGGCTCCTGGCACGGGGATGGTCTGGGGACTCACTTGGCATCTTCTGGTGCCATTTCTGTGTGTCTGGGTTCTGACTGGCAGCTGTCTGTCATCCTGCTTCCACTCCTCCAAAATGATGCCAGCAGTTGGATTATGCCATGTGGGGACTGATGAGGTTGATTAGTCAATAGATGTGAAATATTTAGATGATGGAAAAATGTGTGTAGTACAGTGAGGCCATGATTATTAGTCATGTCTTTAAAAAACCTTGCACTTGCAATTTTAGGGCATTCCGCCCACAGGAGAAGAGTGAGAGCAGATTTTTGCAGTGAAATTGCAGAGAACTGTGGTAGATAATTTGAAGTTGCAGTCCCTCAACATTTATATTCTATTTGGGATGTCACTTCTAGTAAGCTTTTTAGAAATATAGTGGTGCAAATGGAAAAGTTTCAGCAAATATTAAATGTAACAATGAAGACTTTTGTTCTTCATTAAACCATTTCTTGATGTTTCCCGATAGATTTTCATCTAAACACTTGCTAATCCCACAGCTCTGACAGTCTAGGCCTGCTGAATTAGGCCAACTTTGCTACAAATAGCTGCTGCACATGAAACAGTAATCATTGCTTTCCAGTCTATTATTAGATTGACTTCATAGGGATTGCTTTTTTTCTCCTGTGAGTTGATGCATAAATGACATGCTTTACCCTCCAATAAATGTAACAGCAGAGTGGCTCTGACATGATGTTCATACCCCTTAGTCCCATGACAGATTATTTTTGATGGCTGCAGAAGTCTACGGCAGCTTGAAACCATTAGAATTTAAAGGCATAATTGAAATTTTACAGTGTACCTGTCTCAGACACAACAGGGCTGGGGCTGCGGCGTGCTGCTGTCGCCACCTGTGGCAGGAGCCCTTCCTGCCTATGCTGATCCCCAGCTGTCCTGGAGAGGGGGAAACTCTCCTACAGCTCCTCAGAGAACGTGTCCTTCCGTGCATCCTCTCCCTGTGCCCGAAACTCCACCTGGGGACAGTCCTAAAACACGGGGAGAGCGTGTGGCGCAGACAGGACTTGTGTATGTGGATGAACGTGCTGAGAACATTTGAACCTTTCTTTCTTGTTACCCTCTTTAAACATTTTTATATTGTTAGTGGTCCCTTTATTCCCAGCTTCTCAATATTGTTAAATTCAGTTTTAGTCGGGTATATGTGCTTTCAATAGAGTTATTTTTTTCCAGATTTAAGAACTTTGGGTTTTTTTCCTGATGAAACACAAATTAAGTTTGCAAAGCTCAGGACTCCTCAAATCCAAGGTGTTTGCTGCTATTTGTATCTCATGTGAATGAATGGTTGGTTTTTGCTCTGGTTCTAAGCTGTGATTAGCTTTTGTTTCATGCATCTGTCTAAAATTTGCTGCTTTTAGACATAAGAATCACAACTATAAAATTGCTGTCTCACAGTAGGAAGATCTGTGCTGATTTCCATTGATTTGTGTGTGTGTTTGTACATACCTAAAAAGCATCATATCAAATTGAGCTATATAGATTCCCATAAATCTCTCAATAGGTTTCTCTTCTATGAAGTTTCTAAGAAAATAAATGAAACCTTTTCCATCTAACAGCTCTGGTTTTGTATTCTGGACAGAGTGATTGAACCTGCTCATGTTCTTAACTTCTGTCCTGTAATAGCTATGTCAGGCAGATTGGTGTGGAATAGAGAGCTAATCTTAACACAGATCAACTGTAGCCTGACAGGTTTATATTTGACAAATATCCTTTTTAGGGAATGCCATCATGGAGTATAAGATACAAAATACAACAATTGGTACATATTGCTGATAGATAAATAGGAAATTCTCCAAAGAAATCTTTCAGGTATTTGCTTTAATTAGGTTACTCTCTTTTCTTAAAAAAATTAACAAAAGAGATGTTTAAAAGTTACATGGATTGAATCCCTTAGTAATGTGGGTTTGGAAATGGGTTCTAGTTCTGCTCTGTTGTGGTCACAGGCTCCCTTTTTCTGAGCATTCTTTATCATAAGTGTCCTTTCTTGTTTGAGAACATAGAATAGGAAGTGACAAAAAGATTTCTTCATGGAAATCTTAAGCCCTATGGATTTATATATCAGTGTGATTATATTACAGTCTTTCTGGAAATAAAACTGATTTTGTTAGGTTAAAATATTTATGCCTTAAGAGGAGGATAATTAAAAAAAGGTATTGAGAAGATATTTGGAGTTTCCAAATGTGAACTTTAGCTATGGAACATCGAGCATTAAAAGCCGTGCTCATTAGATCAGGGAAGAGAATTAATACTTTATGTATTCAAGTAGGTATTAAATTTGGTCTTATTAGAACACCTTGAAATTTGATATCAGGTGTTTAAAGCATTCTTGAACAGGATTTGAGTCTCTTCTCTGTAACACTGTTCACTAGAATTACCTGAGCTGCCTGAGCTCAGTGTCATGGTTGATCAGTGTTGGGACAGTCCTGCAGGAAAGGCTGAGTGGGTTTTATGAGGCTGGGCTCATTTATGTCTGCAGCAGTGACCTCTGTTCCTTCTCTCAGTATGGATATTCCTACATATTTTGTGATCTTTAGTGTTATAAATGATGATGAAATGGTGATCAGTTGAGCTCTGTCTCACAGAACCTTCTGCAGATGAAATAAAAGCTGTTGACAATACAGGGAACCATACAATTTCAGAATTAGGCCATTTTTCTTCTGACTGGGAGAGTCAGAAGTGAAGGGACCCAAGGCTTAATCCACTGTTTATATCCACATGTAACCTCACAACATGTGGATTAAATCTTCCCCTACACCTGTAGTATAACATTTTCCTCATGCTGTAGAGTAATACCTTAACTACCTCAGCTTTCTGGTGGCTTCAAAGACATGAAAAACCACAGTCAGGATGAAAGCATTTTATTGTTTGTAATTTTAAGCATAGTGCATATTAAATGTAATAACCAATGAGTTTAGGAGGATAATCTATTACCATATGCAAGAACCATGCTCCATAAGTTATACACGTCTTTAGGAACTGTTAACTTTTATAGAATTTGCTGCAACAAATCATCCTGGGAATGCTGTGTACTTGTGTTTTCAATTGAGGCTCTAACATTTGGTTGAAGTATCTTCTGTACTTCTATCATATATTTTCTTTCAGAGCAACGAGAGAACAATCTGCATGTTGGGTGGGAGGATGAGGGAATGCTAATTAAAACCATGTAATAAAAAGGTAATTTAGCAAAGCTATTAGTTTTTGTTTGTTTACTATTTTAAACCTATTATTTTTAAAATTACATCTGTATTAAAAAGGCTGTAAAACTCCACTCCATGTCAGCACATTGCATCTTAATTCTCATCTTCCTTTGCATGAATAATAAAATCTTCATAAATTGAGAACCAAAATTAATTGAATAAACTTCAGTTGAACATTTTTATGTTAATGTTGGGATTAAAAAAAGGCATATTACAGACTTTTTGAAGAACATTTAATGGTTTCTAACATTGACCACACCTCGAGCGCAGTACAGGAAAAAAGTGCTGATGGTGGGAAACAAACCCCAAGAACAAATGTTAATTGAGTGTGTGTTTATGGCTGTTTTTAGGCTGTGATGGAGTTGCTTACACCCATATCTGTTGCTAGATCATGCTTTTCCAGCCACAGCCATTATCAGAAAATGCTCTTGTCAGCCTGGCAGCCAGTGGGTTGCACAGTTCAGCACCTGGAGGTGGGGCTGTGGGTTGACCCAGGTAACTTTCCTAGGTCACTTTTGAGCTGAATTGTGTCTTCCATGTCTAGTTCCTACAAATCCTTCACGAGGAGGGAATTCATATTACAGAGAGGACAATACAGGGGGCCTGATGAGTGGGGAGAGCAGTGCTGAGACTGAGCAGGGGAACAGAGAGCTCAGAGACCTTTTCTGAACGTGCTAGGCCCTTGTGATTGTGTGCTTTTGTGCATATTTGTGTGAATTTGAGTGTGTGTTTGTGTGAATTTGAGTGTTTGTGTGTGTTTGTGTGCACCCCCAGGGTCGAGGCAGTGTTGACCCAGCTTTTCCCTTTGCTTTCACTCATAAATGCTGGGATTACCTGGGCAATTGTTTCCTCAGAATGCCATAATGTAATCTCAAACCTAATACTCCAACAACCATGCACTAATTAAAACTGCAATTATATTTTTGCTCAAACAAAACAACTTAATAAACATTATCACAAACTGTTTACCCTTCCCAAAAACAATTTATGCTCACTAATACAATTTCCCATTAAAACTGCTTCCAGGTAAATTAAAAACTCTTGAAATAGTAAGTAAGTGGGAAATTAATTCAACAGTTTAATCTAGAGCTAATAACAGTTGCAAGCTCAGAAAAAGATTGCTACAGCAGGGAGTTAATTAACAGCTTATTCCCCATTTGATAAAAGTAATCCACTCTAATTTCAGTGTAATTTACCTCAATGTAATATAAAACCACAAACTGCTTCTGGTGCTGGTAATTATTAGCCTCGTCCTGTGGCCGCATTGACAATAAAATTCAGCAGTATCTTAGTATTAAGAGGCAGTCTGCTAAATGCCCACAATTAAAGATGTAACATGGAATCTTGAAGTTGCAACAATCATCTGTAAAGCTAAAGGGATTGGAGGTACAGTTGTGACAACCTCCAGTTGCTGTTTCTCCTCCTTCTCCCCAGGGTGTGCCTTTCCTAGCCCAGGTTGTTTTCCTGCATGAAGTTCAGGCTCATAAATGCACCAAGGTACAGGGAGTAAACAGGGCTTGTGTCATTTCCAAGTGGAACACAGTTTGGAGCTCTTGACCTGAAATACCACACAGGGATCATAAATGCAGGGTGGTTCTTGACCTCCATGATAAAGAAATCTGTTTTCCTTACATTTCTCTTTTTGTGGGGTTAAAACCAAGGATCAGATTTTAAAAATATATATATATACATATATATATATGCATACAGAAATGTATATGCAAATATTAGTCTGTACAAATGCATGAGAAATAAGTTCTATTACAAATATTCTTGTTTGACCCTAGTATAGTATTTTCTGATATTAATTTTGATTTCCTCTTGAGCAATTGTGGCAGTCTGTCAGCAAACTCAGACTTGCTATTTAAGTATTGCCAGGTTTGCTTAGTTTGGTCTCTGACTGTTGGGCAGCCTCCCTGGTTCATTTGCATGATGTGTTCTTAGCACTTTTCCATTGTCACTGATTTAGGGATGTCATAGTAAGGATAATGACAAGTTAGTGCACTGTAATCACAATTCAACTTAAGTACCTGAAATTAAGTGACCTATTTTGTCACGTAAATACTCATACTTGAAATAAAAAAATATATGGTGTTATTTTAACCCAGTGGTTATTATCAAAGGGTGAGTTTGATTTTCTGCTGTCACCTAAAACATTTGTTTACTTTATTTACGTACTTGAGGAACTTCCTTCCAGGAAAGGAAAATAAATGCCTGGGGCATGCTCATTGGATAGCAATTGCTAAACAAATATATCTGAAGTTATAATTGTAGGGATTTTTTAATTGTTCTAAGCAGAGGAAGGGTTAACTTTGAAGGTTGATTTTGAGAAGACAAAGCACAGGTTCTGGGATTGTGCTCTCCTGTCATCGAACAGTGTCAGAACTGGTGACAAAGATGAAGACAGTAACTGCAGTGATGGCTCAGTTACTGGGACAGTTCTTTCTTACATGTCCCACAAGAAATCTGCATTTTCTTGGTGTAGCGCAGAGACAGACAGATGTTTAGAACTGAATTAGTGCTTTTAGCACTGGTGAGATCTGGTAGAACACTCTCCATACTCTTGTTTTTCTGTTAGTGCTCATTAGCTAAACCAGTGTGCTTTTTTTCTGCATAAATGTGTGTCCTAGGGTGACATTATGATGTTTGTATCCCCAATCGTCTGTTGGGTTTGTGCTGGATATTGCGCTTTGTACCTTTGGTGTTGGGTCTGGGAGCTGGGGGAAGGGAGAGGCGCGCAGTTTGTTTTCAGAAACCCTCCTCCGCCAGCTGGCCTTGAGAGTCGGAGTCAGCAACACATGGCGCGGGACGGAGAGCTCTTTTTTTTTTTCCTTTCTTTATTAGTTAGTGTGTAGCTAGCTGAGGGGGAGAAGCTTTGTTTTTCTTTTGCTCCTGTTTTTTTTTTTCCTTTTTTTTCTTTCTTTTTTTTCCCTTTTTTTCGCCTTCCCTTGGAACTGTTCAAAATCTCTCTGGACTGAGGACCCGGGGGAGCACTGGGGGGCTTGTGCCCGGAACCCACCGAGATCTACCCTGCGCAGCAACTTTTCCCAGCGCCAGAGGGACTGAGACAGAGCAACCACCTACAGGAGGGACTTATTTTCTAAATTGTTCATCTCTCCAGAGCGGCACAAAGTTCTTGTCATCTGGTATTGTTCAATTTATTGTGTGCTGGGGAGTGCTTTGCCTGTTTAATAAACAGGTTTCTTTCCACTTCTCTCTGTGGAGTATTTTTCCTGAACTGGTTGGGGGAGGGGAGGGAGGGCCCCTTAGGAGGTTTCCTCCCAAATTTGCCTTAAACTACTACAATGTGGATCTTCCTTATTTATAATATGAATAGTTTTGCCTGCTTTCAATGCTGATTTTTAGTTTGACTGGGTAATCAGCCCTGGGACAGGGAGTGTTTTCCCAAGGGAGCTGGGCAACACCAGAGCTGCAGCTGGCTGGGAGGGATGGGTGACCACTGGAGCTCCCAGTGGGCTGAATTCTCCATCCTCGCACATCCCCAGACTCACCTGGACACTGTCCTGGGAAATCTGCTCCAGGTGACTCTTTCTGAAAGGGGAGAGTTGGGCTTACCTGATCTCCAGAGGTCCTGTCCAACCTCAGCCGTTCAGTGGATTTCTTGTGGGGCTGTAATTTCTTCTTAATCTAATGGTAATTTATCATTTTAAGGTTTCTCTTTCAGGCTTTTTCCATCAAACAAGGTATGAGCTGTTTACTGAAAGAAACAGGAGAGAGGAGTAGACTGAACATGTGAAATGGGAGATTTTTATTTCTGATAGAAGAAATCATAGGAGAAACTGTTGGTGTCTGACTATATTTAAACTCTGCTACCCATTCCCACTTCAGTTATTTATGTACTTAACAACAATCAGTTCTACCAACTTTAAACTTAATTTACAGATGAGTTGGGAAGGATTTTTTTGATTACTTTTGTTGTTAAACAAATCTTTGGTACAATAAATAATCTTGACTGTAAAGGATTTTCTTTCCTGCTGACTTAGAAGTCACCCATAATCCATATTTTGTCTATATACAAAATCTCTAATATGAGTGAAGCGATGCTTAAAATTCTGTAGGTCAAGGATTGAAACCCAATCATTTCCAAGTATATCTCCCTAGAAATGAATCAGCACAGCGCATCAGCTGCTCACAGCCTGGCTAATGCAGTCCTGGGCCTGTGCTGCCATCCCTGTGGCCATGCTCTTGGAGCCACAGCAGGGCTGGGGTAGGCTCAGAGCAGCTCTGTCACAGCAGATTCAGCTGAATTAACATCCAAATCGTGCAGGTTGGGGAGCTGCTCTGCAGTGTAGCTTGGGCTGAGGTGTTCTAACAGCCAGAGAAAGTCTTAGATTTAAATACGATTTCACAGTTGAATAATTTGTATTTTTTTATTTCATTGCACTTGACAATCAAAGGAAAAACATTCAAGCAATATTTGAAAACAGCTCAGTTTGGTATTGTCATTGCCTGTTCTTCAAATACATCTGCAAGGTTATTGTTATGAAAAGTTATATATAAATCAGTGCAATATTCTCAGTCAGTACAACACAGTTCTCTAGAAACAGAATTCATTCTTGTTTAGTATTTAGCATTTCACCTGGAGTGTGTGGGGTGTGACTGTGCGGGGCTGAGCCTTGTGTGTCTCAGGATGGAGCACTGGATGAGGAGGTTTCTCCCACTCCTTGTGGAGATGGCCTGGACAGTTGTGTCCCCAGCAGTGCCACAGTTCACAGATTTGGTGGAGTGCAATGGGCTGGCACCAGAAAGTTGCCATGGTCATGAGACACAGTTAAATTTCTTAATACATTTTATAAAAACCAGTGATTAGGGTGCAGGTTTAAACCTTCTTGCCTGTTCTAAATATGTTTTTCTAGAGAAATATGTTTGTGGGGGACATGTGCAACTAAACAGACCATTAGAATAACTTTTCTTAAAAAGCTTATATTTCACCGAAGTATTAAAACCCCAGAATAACTATCTGCATACATAATAATTGAGGTGAACAGTCTGTTTACATCCACGGTACACCAATTATGCCATATTCTAAGGAATGATTCTGACTCTCCCACAAGGAATTTTACACTCCGTGGGATTAATTTGCAGTGCAAGGGGCAGCATGTGGACCTGGATTGCTCCTGGGCTGCACGCTTGAGCAGACGGAAATGTGTTAGAGGACCATGCTGACCATGTGTAAAATCCTCCTGTGTCACCAGGGCTGTGAAATTTCACCTGGGAGAAGCCTGCACTTCCAGCTGAGCTCCATCAGTACCCAAGGAGCACATCCAGGCCCAGCTCAGAGGTTCAGCTGATGGGGAATTCGTCCCACACCCAACAAATTGTCCCAGCGTTTGTTTATTTATTCGTGCTGTTAAAACATGACCTTCTTGTTTTCCCATTTACGTTAAACTTTCTGCCTACTGCTGCAAATCCTTTGCACTTTATTTCTGTGGTCAAGTACTTGCCATTTTTCTTTCACCTGTTGCCTTTTTTTCCTCCCTTGACCCTGAGTGCCCCAAGCTGGGAGCAGCTGGACCCAGTGACCGTGAATGTGCAGGTCCCTGACACAGGAACAGAAGTGACATCAGTGATGTTGGTAGCAGCAAAACTTGCTGTGGAGTCACTCTGTAGGCAGCAGGGCAGGGGTTGGGATGTGGGGAGGAGGTTTGCAAGGCTCAGGGAGAGCTGGGTGATGCAGTCCATGACTTATGTACAATTTGAGCTAGTGTTTGCAGTCGTGTAACTTGTGAGCACATTTGTTAGCACAAGTAATTTATTTTCTTCTCCTGGTTTTGTCTGGCCTTTCAGACAACTTCCATTATGCTAATGTAATTAATAGACATTCTAAAAAGCAGGATTAGGGCAGTTTATTTCAGGAGTGTGTGCTTTGCTTTTTTCGTTTTGTTTCCCATGCTGCCACTCCACATTTCACCACTAATGCTAAAAGAACCTGTTTTTCTGCAATTCTTTCTGGCATGGAAGGGCTTCCCTGTATTTCTCTGCCTCATTGACTCTTTATCTCATTTAAAAATCTTTGCTGAAGATACATCTTTTTCCCCTGCATGACCCTCATAATTTTTCTCTCTCCCTGCTGTTATTTTAGTATGTAATTTTACTTTTAAACTAGCTGATGGCCCTTCGTTGGAGAAGGCACAATCAATAAATTATGTGCTGATTCTGTACATTCTTCATCATATTTTTGTATTTCATTGTCCAGACCATAGCAGTTGATACATATTTTTGTTGTACTTTTTCACCTTCTTTTGGGTATCATTATTCTTGGCTTTTAATAATTGAAAGCAAAGTTGGTCTTTTTCCATCATGAAAAAGAAAGAACGAAAGAATGAATCTCTACCTGCTAAATATCATTTATATCAGTTGATGGCCTTGCTAAGGAAACACAGGCTTGAACAAACTCAACATGAGTTTAGCAAAGAAAGGGAATGATTTTCCTGAATAATTTTCAGTTCATGTCACTAAATCATCAACCAACAGCTTTTAGAGGTAATAAATTTCTATGAAAAGCTCACCAAGAACTTCTGAAATACTTATTTTTGTGATAACAAACTGTTTTGGGGGGAACTTCTGTAACAGCTTTAACGAGAGAAGTTTTTGAGACTGTCTTGGTTTAGATAGACAGGTATCTGCCAGGGAAGATTGGAGTCTCCCTTGGAATGGAGAATGTAAGGCCCCTCCCCTCCCCCTTTCCAAATTATTATAAATTTGCAATTAAAAGGCTGTCAGGCAAAGATTTTGGGAATAGGTATAGCAGTTCTTTACTAGGGATATTAAAAATACAAATGTTGTAGTACAAAAGAATAAGCAAACAAACAAACAAGAAATCCTAGAACACCCTGACAGAGTCAGAAATACAACCTGACACCCTGTTGGTCAGGGTGTTGGAAACAGTCCAAAAGTAAGCCCTCCTGGAGTGGCAGATGTGGTCCTGTTGCAAGTAGACATGGTCCTGTAGAGAAAAAGGGTCCAGAGATGGGTCCAGTCTTCTTTTGGGAGTCCCATGGGAACACTGGATGTCTGGTGACACTTGTGGCTCCCTTTTTATCTAGGTGGAAATGGTTTGGCTCCTCCTCCGTGGGTAGAGCATCTCACAATGGGATGATGCAATGTGTCATGTCATTGGTGAGCTTTGATGGCCCATTAACAGAAGATATCCCCTGGGAGGGTGAACAGAGATAAGAAACAGTGCCCCACCCAGTTTTAACAGCTGGCTTGTTATCAGAAAGGCAGCCGTCCCCTCCCTCCTGGAGTTACAACAGATAAAGAAAAAACACCTCCCCAACCAGGTTTCAACAGATGGAATAGAATAAACATTTTTTTGGTTACATAACCCATGACAAAGACTCACCTTGATCCTTCTCACAAGATGTCAAGGGGAACTTTGCAACTTTTTCTACAAGTTGTTATTAGTAGCAAGTTTTCAGGAGTGAGGTTTAGAGAAAGAAGATCCCACCTGTGGTAAATATGGTCAGTTCTGGCAACAGAGGTGTGAGTATGAGTGGAGGTAATTAAGCAGAAATAATGTCACCCTTTGCTCTCAGATATAGACAGGTATTTCTTGTATATCAGTTCTGTCATCTTATTACATGCTAATTAAGAAAAAAAAAGGACTGAGCAACTTTGGTAATTTAGATTGTTTTTCTGCCCGTGAAACTCCATCTTCAGCTTTTTTGGCACCAGCTGTGTTGTTTCAAAAACGATTATCGGAACACTTGTGATTAGAAAAGTCTTGTCTTACTGCTGTTTTATGGTGTTTTAAAAATTAATTTAATAATAAATAGCTCTGCAAAGTAGCACCACCCATGTGTGAGTTACTTTCTCAGCTTTCAGGAATGGTTGGTGCTGGCACTTCATGCTGTTACTGGATAACTAAATTGTAATGTGTAAAAAGGCAGGAACATATTGTTAGGTCATCTCAAAGCATGAATCCAATCTCATAAAGATTTTCATTATGGTTTGAGGGTTGGGATGTGCATCTTACTCATTTGCTCGCACAGACCCTTGCTGCTGACACATTCATCAAATGCACCAGCCCAGGCCAACAGGATTGATCTCTCCAAGAAAGATAAAGAGCAGAAATCTCAAATGAAAGGCATTGTTCTTTGTACCAGTTCACCTCATCTGCCATCACCTATAATTGAGATTATCCAGCTTCTCATCTGCCCCTGTACCAAGGTGCTGTGTGGGGAAAAAGGGGTAAAGAGGAACCATAGAGATTATAAAACAAAATTAGGGGAATTCCATGTCCTGAGTTAAGACAGTGCTGGAATATTATTTAGAAGCCTTTCAGCTATTTCAGTTTAATAATTGTTGAAACAAAGAGCAAGCAATAATACATTGTTGGCAAGAGAATGTCAGCCAGCCAAAAACAAACACAAAGAGAGACTACCTTGCACTCTGAAAATGCTGATTGCACTTTCTGTGAAGCCAACAGCAAAAATATGCTTGTTTTATTTCTTACTTTTGGTAAACAATTAATTAATCTCTCATTGGCTAATGCTGTGCCTGCAGTGCTGCAGATGAATGTTCAACTATCACAGCTCCCAAAACTTGGAAGTTGACACTCAATTTTGTAAATGTAACCCAGCAAGAAGTTATAATGCCTTTTCTAACTCCTTAGGAAATTAAAAGGTCAGTTCTTACAGCAGTAAACATTATTTACTGACGTTTAAATATCCTCAGCAGTGAATTGTTTCATGACATGTGTCAATATATCCAGCAGCACCAGGTGAGTTGGTACCAATAACCTGTGTCACTCTGGTTGGGCCAGGAGTCTTTGACATGAAGGGCTCCTGCTTCAAAGATTACATTCCTGGTGAAACAGCAATTATCTTATTACAGCTTGGAAATAGAGTTGGTCCCTCTGCTGGAATTCCAGTAGAATTTGGGGAGGAATATCTCTGAGTGAGCTGAGTACTGCCTTGTCTGTACTGCCTGGTACAGATCAGGTTTGTAGGAGATGTGCACAATTCCCGAGCTCTGCTTCATTGTGATTGTTTACTTAGTTACTGGTTTCAAGATACATGACCACTTTTATTGCTTGTTTCTTTTTTAAAAGTATTGACATGAGAAATCCTGATAAAGCTGGTTTCATTTCTCTCTAGGAGACATGGATAAGCAAGGAAAGGGAACCAAGTTGCTGTTACTGCAGAAATGCTGCTCTCAAAATTTAGTTTGAACTATCCCAAAGTGTCTTCAACTTGGTAATAATCCAGTTTTGCAAACTCCTAAAAGTGGATAGTCAGAAATATTTATTCTAATGGGTATTTTTATTAAACTAGACAGCATTATTACTGCCACAGATTCAAGACCTATAATGTGACTTTAATAGTGTTAGATGTTAATATCTTAGGAAAGCACTTTAAAGATGAAATAGTTCTCATTTACTTTTCCCCATAATTAATCCTAATGTGTCAGGGGACAGCAGATCTTTGCATCTTTGCCTCCTGTTTGGTTTGGCCAAATAGAAAAGACAAGAATGTAAAACAATTATGTACCTGTGAGTGACTGCAACTGGAAGTTGTGAGTAAATCCAGTTGAAATCCATTTGTAAAGATCTCCCTCTTAATTTTCTGTTTTCACTGCGTAAAACAAGAACTGGCAGTAGGTTGTCCAGTTTCCAGGATTTGTGGTGGGAATTATTCATAATAGATTTGTTATTTTGACAGTTTAAAACACCATTTCATCCCATCACTGGTGATGTTATGCTCATCTATTACGAGTTCTTTCAGGAAGGGAAGAATAACTCGTTTCCTGCTGGGAGTTTGTTTTCTGCACTTACAACTGGAGACTAAATATTTTTGCTCAAGGACAAAAATATTTAATCATCTGGACAACAGTAAAATAATGATGTCTTCAGTAAGTGTGGCTGCCCTTGCCTGTATCTGCAGGGTGTGGTGGAGTGGGAACCCTGACCTTCCTGTGCCCTTCCAGGTCTGGGCTTTACTCCTGCTGCACCTTCCTGTGCTCCTGTTTTTCACTGGGAAATTTCCATAGTTAAAAAGAAAACAAAAGAAAACCTCACCATGATCATTTTCGGTCTCTGGCTGTTATTTTTTAAAAGGTGCAGTTATTGATGTCTCCGTACCAGATGGTGTGATCCCATGATGCCTCTTATAAAATGTGATATATAAGCATATACCTCAATAGTACAGGGTTTGTAATATAAATCAGTCTTATGATATCCTCCACAGGCTGGTCCTTTTATATTCTTACTAAGGACCAAATTAATCAAGCACTATTTTGCTCTGATTTTTGCTTTATAGTCTTCTGGTTTGTATTTGGTAGGAGTTAATTTTTATCGATAAATACGCTCGTGTTTTTTAATAAATTCCTTTTCTTGCACAGAACCCGACACAAAAGATTATGAAGAATTTATTAATTTCATTGTTTAAGAAGCACAATATATTGAAACTTGAGCCTACCAGCAGAACAGAATCTTCTTTGGGAAATGTGTAAAAAGCAAGATGCAGATTTGTGCTGCTGGACAGGGAAATGAATGAGACTAAGACCTGTTTTGGTGGTGCCTTAATGTGCTGTATAATAATTGTTGTAGGGTTTTGTGTCCTTCGAGGGTTATGCAGAATAGCAAACATTCAGCTGCTAAAACAAAGGAAGTTTTTATTGAACTTTTGTGATCTTCATGTCTTAAGGGTAGAGAAGTGAAAATATTCCTGGCTTCAAGAAGAATCAAAAATTTTCAATGCCTGGAGAAATACAACTGAGGAGAAACAGGAATTTCACATTGGATGTTGTTAAACTGTTAATAATGGAAGAGTATATTTACTTACATATATATATAAAACAAACCCCTCTGTGTGGACTAGATAGCGGCCTATCTAAAATTAAGTTTACATCTAAGCTAATATCCAGCTTGCTTCCATGGCTTCCATCCTTGTTTTCTGTCAAAGAAAACAAGGTATTTTAACACTGATGAACAGCTTTTCTGTGTTGCTGTAAAGTCGAGTTGTCTTCTTAGATTTGTATTATTTTTCTGTCAATTACTAATCCTTCTGGTTTGTGGTAGGGATTTTTAAGCATTGGGTTTGCAGTAGTGTGGGTCAATGCTGGCTGGCATTTGAGGCTGGGTGGGATTTGAAGGATGAGGAAGAAACCAGGTTTATTTGTGATGTGTAGCCAGGTCCTGCAGGTAGGTTTAGTGAATAAAGGGAGGTGCATATTTGTAATATCTGAGAGTGACATAGCTAAAACATTGCTGGGTGCAGGTGTTCTGTGCCTGGGAGGGTCAGAGCTCAGCTGAGTGGGGTTTCTGGCCTGCAGAGATCTCAGTTGTCCAGGTGGGCTCAGCAAATCACTTCTTGCCTCAGCAGCAGAAATGTGGTACAGAAAGTAATAAATAACAGCAAAAGGTGTAATGGGCCATGTTCTTCTAAAACAAAAGAGGGGAAAGTTTGAGATATTTTCCCTTTTAAAGAAATAAAGAGTATAAAGAAGGGAAGAACCTTGGTGTGGTTGAATTTGTGGCTGGAGGTTGGAGAGCAAATGGCTGAGATGCCTTTGGGGTGGGTTTTAATTGGCCCTGGAGAAA
Organism: Trochalopteron elliotii; assembly: GCA_024734555.1. Classification (NCBI taxonomy): domain Eukaryota; kingdom Metazoa; phylum Chordata; class Aves; order Passeriformes; family Leiothrichidae; genus Trochalopteron; species Trochalopteron elliotii. Next base: position 125,532 of record JANPWX010019206.1, read on the forward strand.
GCTACTGAGAGAAGTGTGTGGGGAATCACCTCTTCCTTCCCTGCTTTACTTTTAGGGCTTGTGGTCAGATGTGTCTCCTTTAATGATAAATACCTGACTGTCTTGGGAAATATCTCAGCTTTTTTATCAGCTCCTTGTCACTGCTGTAATATGGTGATAGAATAATTTGAAAGTAAGAGCAGGAAGTTCTTCCCTTTATACAATTTCTGTAGTTTCTGAGGACCAATGTTTGCATAACTCAGATACAATAATTTTTATTGTAATATAGTTTGTGGTGTAAATCATTAATTTTCATCAAAACACTAAAAAGGCATTTTTGAACCCGGGAGTTGGGGCATTTCCTGCCATCACTGATTTTTATCAGGGCTCGTGGAACTCCTTTGGAAAGTTTGACTGTAGCCTACCAAGTGGTTTAGAGGTGTCTGCAGTTCTTCTGGTGGCTAATGATAATTATTTTTTTCTAGCAATAGTAATGATTTAAGCATATTGCTTTAATGAGTGTTATCTCATCTTTTTCCTTAATTAAGCAAGTTGTCTTCAGTTAGCAAACACCATTATTGCTGACAAATTTGAAAGTAATAGTTTGTAGATTGTAATCCATTCCTCTCTAACTCCTATTTAGATTGCAAATGTGGAAGTCCCCAAGAACTGTCTCCTGGTTTAGGACAAATTTTGGGAGGAAACCTCCGAATGGGGTTCCTCTGGAGAGCAAACCCAAACGGTCCCTCCCCCCCCAGCCGGTCTGGGAAAAAACTATTTATTTAACTAACAAAATGCCCACAAGCATAAAGAATGAATAATATGAAACAATAAAACCTCTCGCCGCTCTGAAGAGAGATGGCAAAACTGAGAGTCCTTGCTGTGAGTTAGCTCAGCTCTCTCAGTCTCTTATCAGTCCCAGTCCCTTCAGTGCTGGAAAATGCCGAGGTCCAGGCCCCAGTGGGCCACGGGTGCGAGATCCCGGTGTCTCTCTGGGTTCTTTCAGTCCAGAGAAGATTTAAACAGTCCCAAGGAAAAGGAAAAAACCAGTCCAGGAAGCTTCTTTGCCTCAGCTAGCTAAACTAACTAAAAGCAAAAAAAATTCTCTTTCTGACCGCTGTCCGTGCCTCCGATGAACACACCGAGTCCTGAGAAAAAGAATGTGTAGGAGTGAACGCTGTTTTTCAAAACAAACTGTGCGCTTCTTCTTTCCCTGCTTCGCTCTCAGAACCAGTCTTAAAGGTACAGAACACACAGCACACACAGAACAGATGATTGGGGATACAAGCATCATAGTCACCCTAGGACAAACTGTGAAGTAATTTGGGAACAGGATCCAATCTGCACTCTTGGTTAGGGACACAGTTGCTTGTTTTAATTGAGTATTCCAGTACCTTTTCTCAGTGCTCTGCACTTTCCCCTGAAATTTCTTGCTAGAAGTACCAGTGGTCCTGATTTTACAACACTAGTGGATAGTAACTCTTAGATTAGCCTAAGGTTAGGAAAATATATTCTTAAAATTGTTTATATACATATAGCTTTAACAACAGTGTTTAGACTTGACCTGACGTCATTCCAGTAAGAAAAAAATCTGGCCAAATACTTCAGATGTTTTTCCAAATGTTGGTGCATGTTAAAGTCTTACCAACCTGTTTAAACCTTCAACCAATTCATTTTAGTTGGATACGGCCTAAAGTTGAAGTATTTTATAAAAGCTAAACAATGCCAAATACATTTGGCTGAGATCAAAAACCAAATCTATTTGTTCTCTTTCATCTTCAGTGTTCCATTTCCTAGGAGTGTGACCTTAGTCAAACATCTATTAAAGCTAGCTTCTGATCTTACTCCCTTTAGGAAAAAAAAAAAGGAAAAAGTCAATCTTTAGAATTTTCTTCCAGAGACAATCCCAGTATTGTGTTTTAATGTTCCAGTAGTGTGTGAGTAAATAGGATTCTCTGATGTATGTGACAGACCTGTGGCTAAATGGGACAATAATTTTTGTGTCAGAGACAAGAATCAAAAGGCAGCATTCTTCAGAAGCTATTAACTGGAAAAATCCCCCCAGGTCAGTGGAAACACATTAACTGGTCAATGTGCTGCATTTTTGGGTCCTTTGATGAAAATGCCTTGTAATTTGATAACAGGTAGCTGTTCATTTGTAATACAATTTTCTCTTCACCAGTCAAAGCTGCCTAGTGATTAATCAGTAAAGAGGTTAATTTTCTTCTCAAGTATGAGCAGTTTGGTGTCTTTTTGAAAGAAATAAGGACTATTTATTTATTTCCTGAAGAGAATATAAGTAAGTTTCTTGGTCATCTGTAATTTCCTTCACATTAGGGGAGTCTGTGTCACGTCCATCCTCAGCCCAAGGGAAGTGAGTAGGTTTTCTTAAGTACATACCAGTTCCTAAAAATATGTAGGGGAATAAAAATTACAGTTAGGATTTCTATTTAACATCCTGAGCTGCTCAGGTACTAATTGATAAATGTCTGTTAGGTCTATTCTTATCAATGTAGTGCTACTGTTAGGGAATTGTCAATTAAAGGATATAGTAGATAAATACTGAAAAGATTTGTTTAAAAGAAATATCCATAGAAGAAGCAGAATTTGTCTTTTTAATAAACTTCAAAATTGATAGATGTTTTGCATGTTAAGCTTCTAAAACCAGAGTTAAATGCTTACTGGGAATACATTGGAATATTACCTAGATAACTTTATAATAATGATTTTAGCAATGTGGGAAAGGCCTTAAAGTAGATTTAAACCTCTCAGCTCTAAACAGCTGCAAAAAGTACACTATTAATACTGAGAAATGGTTTAGGACTGCAGAGTAAAATAATTGTAAAAGGAATGCTTGTGAGGGGTTACTTATATAATGTAGAATTCTGGAAAAGTACCTGCAGTATTTTTCTGAATTGAATAAAAATATCTCAGTACATCTTGGACATCATTTATATTAAATGCAGTTTTATTTTTAAAGTAAATTTATTAAATTTCAATTTTAAAAATCCCGAGAATCTATTTTAAAATCTGAACATACTTTGACTACTGAAATAATTGCACAAAACCTGGGCTAAAAATGTTTGTTGCCATAGTTCTAGAAGAAATGAAACTGCTAAACTGGTGCAAATTCAGGAGTAAAAACCAGTAGAGTTCGTATGTAAAGATTTGCAAGGGCAAAGAGAATATTTACATAATTTTAGATTACTCAGTGTTTCAATTCAGTACCTAAATTATTCCTCTCCTCTTCGAGTCTGCATTTAGCTTGGAGACTGGAAGTTAATTCAGCTTGACCAATGAGTAGAGCTACATCCTTTAAGATTTTAAAAATGGTGTAGTTCATCTTGTACGTGTTATTTTTATTCACCACCTGGAACAAGAAAATAAGCTTCCAGTCAGTGTCTCAGCTTTGAAAAATGTTCTTTACCTTGCACAGCGTAAAATGGAAATAGCTATTCTGGCATAACTTCATAAACAAAGGTGATATTAACCTATTGGGACTAAATTACTTGTCTCCCGTGTTTTTTGGGCAAGTAAACGTGCATGAATAAGCTTCAGCAAAGCTGTAGGAAAGTAACTTAAAAACAGAGAGATCAGAATGATCAGAAGTAAAAAAATGCTTAAGAAAAGAAAGTAAAGGTATCCACTCCTCCATAATGACATTCCTCACACTCTGGCTGTGGGATCAATAGTCATTCATTTATTCATTCCCCAAAGGAAAACAGGGCTCTTTTGTTTCTGTACTGAACATTCCCTGAAGTTAAACCTGGTTTCTGCAGCATGTGGGCGGCCTCCTCATTTTCCCTGTGCAGTTTGGGACTGCACACATCCATCACCCACTCACTGAGGTGCCCAGAGCACCAGCTCAGCTCTGGGAGGTGTCTGGGCAGCTCCTGCCACAGGAATTTGCTCTGCAAGTTGGAGCACTTTGTCCATTGTCCTTCCTCAGGTACAGCCCTTTGGATTGTCCAGCCCCTGCTGGAACTGGAAGGAACTCATCCAGAATCTCATTTCCTTCTTCCAGAGGAGAACCACAGTTCACCAGGGTACCAGGGGATCGCTCTTGCTCAGCACTGGTGGAAGGGATTTGGTGGCAAAAGCTGCATTCCTGAGCACTGTGTGAAGATCAGGCTGTGACTGCTGTGGAGGAATGTGGTTTTCCACTCCCTGAAATGGGAAACAAACTAGAAACCCAACAGGTTTTGTTAAGCCAGAAGTGTATAAAGAGATCATAATGTGGCAGTAGGTGGAGTCCTCATTTGAAGATGTAGAGGTCGCTGCTCCCCCAAATGTTATTTTATTTTACATTGAGCAATTAATGGACTATTCATTTGGGAATTGGCTATTCCAGGAAAAGTACATTTGTGCACTACATTCTATATATTTTGTTTGATTGCAGTAATTGTAAATATGATAGGCTCTGCTTGAAGCTGGAGATCTGTTGGAACCCTGGAGGCTGAAAATTTCAGGCTTTCTGTGCTGGGGGGCATTGACCCTCAGGCAGGCACTGCATTTGACTTGAGGCCATGGAACAGGCTTCCAAGGTTGAGCGATAGCACTGGGGTTGTGGGTGTGTAGTTTGAATAGTATTGTGTGATCTCACGGTGAAAAACTTAGAATTTGGGATTTTAGTATATAGTAATATATGGGGCAAGATGGAGGATTTTGGGCATTGTCTAAGTCCTTCTTCTTCACCTTCTTCTTCCTTCTTCATGGGTTAAGGTGGTTTTCTGTAATTGGTTGGTAAAGTCCGTATTGTGGAATTCAAGTAGTTAGTTATTGGGTTTAAAGTAAAAATAATTTAGGTGGCATTTCATAATTGGATGGATTGTCCTTGAGAAGGCCTTGTAGAGATAGAGAAGTACTCCATTTTACCTCTGTTTTCTAACTTGCTAGTTCGAGCTCACGGCTCGTGAGACTGTACTATAGATAAGAATTAATAAACACTGAGTCCGAACAAGGAACTATGACTCCCGTGTATTAATACCGGCTCTAACACGAAGGAGAAAAGAAGATAAAAACCTCACAGAGATCCCCTAATGCCATCCCCAAATATTTTCACTGTGAATAAGTTGTGGATTTTCAAATTATCTCAAAGCATGAATATTTTGCTGTAATTCAACAGCCAAAATTGCAAAGTGGTTATAGGTCTCAGAAGAACATTCCAGGAATTTCTGTTCCTAAGTGATGCTGCTTTCAAACTTGAATCTTTTGAGGTTGTGTTAATTAAATGGCATTTGGAGAGGAGTGCCTGGGCTCTCTTTTTTCATTGCTTAGATTATAGTGCTTCAAATAAGCATAATATTTTTGTGGGTTTTATGAACTGGCCACAGATTTCTCAGCTTTAAGTAACCAAGAGCTGTGTGTGATCAGAGCATTCCGTTTCTGTTCTGGCAGAGTCCTGAAAATGGCTTATGTGGAGGCAGCAGCATGTAGGGGATGATTCTACAAATTTGCAAACCACACTTTAACAATCCAGTCTCTACCAGCAGTGCTGATCCTGGCAGTGTGTTGAGGTTTTTTTGTGAAATCTTGTAGCATGATGAATTTATGGAACTCACTGTTCACTTAAAATCCTTGAAATGCACCATTTTAAAAGTGTGGATTGAGACAGCTGGGATGTAGCTGCCGTGTGTCATCTGATACAAAACAAATACTTGTATGGTATTTTCCTGTCACAAGTAGGAAGTAGCTTGAAATCCCTCACAAAGCTATCCTTATTCTCAGAAGACCTTCCAGCCCAATTAATTTTACAAACTCGAGAGATTTGTGACAGCTCCAGATAAGCTTTCAGACTTTTTGGTACTTAGCTGAAAGGACTTCCAAAAACTTCTGCCATTTCCCTTCTGTCATTAGTGCTTATGGACAGGTGCTTGAAGCCCACAGAAATTGATGTAATGGGAAAGGAATAAATGTGGAGAAAAAAGAAACAATGGCAAATTCTGATTTTGGATGGCAGCATGTGCACCATGGCAGACTTCTGTGATTATATAGAAGTAACAGAATGTGCATGGTCAGCATGAGGACTGTGAGGTTTAATATACTGATAACATAATTTTAGGTTCCCAGGAACCCAAGAATATTCTAAAATGGTTTAAAAAGTCCTCCAGTCAGAAGCAAATGCTGATGGAAACCACCACTTCTTTCCTGTGACTTCTGAGTGTTTAGCACTTTGGAGTTAATATTTTTTTCCTGTAAATGGAATTTATTTTGTGTTGCTCTCAGGGAGATAATTTAACACATTTCTGGTTTCATTTTTAATTTTTCAAGTCCTTATCTCATAGCATTGCAATCTTTAGTCTGTGACAGCTTTATGAAAGCATAAGCAGATAGTTTGAGAGTTTGGGTGATTATGAGCATTAAACTTAGTGAAATCAGTGTCCTTATGCATAAATTTGTCACTCTCTTGATGTTTGAAAACACTGCTTAAATACCCCCCCATATTGTAAGTTTCTATTTTGTGTTGAAAAGTTTCAATGACATGACTAAAATTGCATCAGATCTGCACTGAAGAATGTAAAAGTTATCACGGGATTGTGATTTTTTCAGTGATAATTCAATGGCTGCTGTGTCTGGTGTGTGCTTCCATCTTCTGAAAACTGTACATCCAAAGTGTGGTGGGTCAGTCAATCAAATATACAGAAGGTGGTAAAGGTCACAGTAGTGCATAATACTAAAAGTATTGCGCATTACAGCCTTGACAAATCATTCTCATGACATAGATTGTAAAAAAGAGCAGAAAATGTCACAAAATTAATCAATTCTCATGAGACCCACTGTAAGAATTGTGGAAAAAAAAAAAAAGCAATGTAACCCTCTCAGTGCTTTTTGAAGTTTTGATTTTCCTGTTTCCCTCCAACAGGGGAAGCTGCAGTTTAGTTTCACATGAGATGCAGGTGCCTTTTTGGATAGGAAGTCAACTGTAAAATACACAGCTGGGTTTGCTTTGCATCAGCTTGAACAGGAGTGCTCATCTTACAGATCTAGGCACAAATTTGGGATTAAAATTTCTATGTACTTCCAACTGAGCCCCTTGGCTCTAGACAGGAAATCTGACAGCTCTTGGGTCATCATTTCCTCATGTGGATGGAGGATATGAAATATCCCAGGTGCTTGATGGAAAATGTTCACATTGAAAATGTTTCCAATCTTACAGATGGATGTCAGGGAGGATAAGATCAGGACAGAGGTTATGAGTGATGTGAGAAGTTTAAATAGGGACAGACATGGGATGAAAGCATCTGGAACTCTCCCCATGTTTAAAGCAGACCCCCAGATTTGTAAGAATCAGGGCTCTTGCTACTGTCTAAATGTGTATGAAATCAGAGTGACAACCTGTTGCTTCTGTGAATTGTTCCACGGAGTGGCAGGGATGTTTTGATGTTTGGGGGTTTTAATCTTGTTTATGCTCATGCAAACTTCTGCATGAAATTGTACTTTAAAGTAAGGGGAGCAAGTACACCATGTTAAACAGAAATTACCAGGATTGCAAAATCAAGCTATCAGAAACTCAGAAACATTTGTGCAACACTAATTCTGATCCCTTGAGCATTTGGCAAAGTCTTTAAATGACATTATCAGTGTTTTCCCCAGCATCACTGCCTGGGTGATGATGGAGCATCCATTGACCTGTGTGGGATGAAGAGACCTGTCTGTGGGTCTGTCCTTATCCAGCAGCTACAGAAGGGGAAGTTACCTGGGGAATATTTAGGGATTGCACAAAAGCAGGGAATCAAGTCCCTCAAGAAAAGACTGACATTTTCAAGATGACTGGAGCTTCTCTGTGAAAGATTAATTTCTCACAATTCCTGACAAATATGAGTAATATTTGTTTGGATTTTGTTTTCCCCTCAGTAGGATTCTTTTGCCATAGTATAATGTTTTTGGCATTTTGAAGTGGTGATATTTAAAAATGTTAGGCCACTCAAAATTTTTAAAGTATTGTCTGAATTGTTTTGGTAAGGATCATCTTCAGTAGTTTTTCAACTTTCATTAACTGAATGTGGTTAGAGAGTCCAAGAATGCCAGATTGGTTTGGGTTGGAAGAGACCTTAACGGTCATCTCATTCTACCCCCTACCATGGGCAGGGACACCTTCCACTAGACCAGGTTGCTCCAAGCCCCGTTAAGATAAATCAAGGAGTCTTTCTCTTTTGCCTTGATCATGAAGCATGATAAATACAGAATTTCAAATGTTCTCAAAAAATCAGTTCTTGCTCTCATTTGGGGTGTTTTCCTGTTGCAAAACAGGAAAGAACATATTTTTGAAATATGGTTGTTATATCAGAACAACTGGCTGCAGGTGTAAGAACAGATGAAAGAAGCTCCAGTGTTGTGATGCACTTCTTGGCTATTGGCTGCATTTCAGCTGGGCGATGTCAGATGGATGTCCTGAATTTCAGCCTGGGCTCCGAGTGCCCTCCTGGGTCTGGGGTGATGCTCCCACAGCCCAGCCCACGACAGAGCTCTCTGAAATTCATCCCCAGCCTGCAGTGCCCAGTTACTCACCAGTTACTCCCTGAGTTTCATCTGTGGGTCTCTCAGATGATCCACATTGAAGGATTCTTGTGACCATTCCCAAGTGTTAGCCAGGGTATCTTCACAGACCACTGAAAACATGACATGCACTAGAGCTAAACCTTCCTGCTGTTTCTGTTTGAGTCAGTTCACAAACATGAAAAACATCTGCAGTAACAAGACTTACGAGTTTGGACCCATCTCCAAACTGCTTTAAGACTTTGGACGTTTTACTGTTCTTATCCAAGAATTCAGTTTCACTGTCCTTTGTGTAGTTCTGGGTTTTGCCTCCCTATTTATCGCTAAGCAAGGATGATTCATTTCAGCTACAGAGAAGCCTTTACTTCCCAGCATGACTTTTTAAAATTAATTAATTAGTAAAGTTTTGTAGGCATTCTGAAAATGTAAAGTATATAATATATGTATTTACTTTTTAATTAAAGTGAGCGTTCCTTTTCAGTCTTGGAAAGCCTAATTTGTTGGAGGTTTCAGGATTGTTTTCACTGTTGGCAATATGGTATCTCATATTGACATTTCATAGTACCAGATATTTCATCATTGCTGTTTTAGCACAGCATGCTTGACCCATAGAAGCTTTGAATGAAAATAATAAACAAGCCAATGCACAATGCTTGACTATTACACTGAAATAATATGGAACAGCTAAACCGGGATTCATTTTTCCTTTTGAATATTATTAATTGCAATGTGTTGACTGTTAATTTAATTAAATGTTTTATTTTAATAGAAAACCATTTTTCAGTTCACTGACTCACCATTTCATTTAATTAATTGCAAACCTCAGGATTTGATTACTCATAGTTCTCCTTTAGTTAATTTACTTGTTCACAGTTTTGACAGAAAAGCTTTCAAACTAATATGAAGGAGAGGCACAGTCTGACTAATCAGGAAACTGGAAAAAAATAGCTGTAGCTGGAGTATGAGATTAGCAGACACTCAGGGTCACCTGGAAAGCTCAGAGCCCTCGTATTCACCATCAAAATCCAATTTTCAATGACTGGACATTGGTTAAATGTGCAGGAGTCACTTGCACCCAAGACACCAGCAGAATGTAGTCAAGTTTTGGATTCTTATCCAAACACCAGAAAGTATTTGCCAAGGAATAAATTGTGATGTTACTGGAGGCAAGGGACACTGTCCCCTTGTCCCCTGGTGCTCAGGGTGGTTCAGCACTGCCCCATGATGGGAGACAGCAAACAACCTGGGGCTGTGATCTTTGGGCCATGCAGTGAAAATGCTGCTTCTTTTGAAATAACTCCTGAGACTTCATTGAGGAATAACCTTCAGTAGTCTTTTTTGTCTGTGATGGGGCTATGTGAGTAAACAATTAACCACTGACCTAATGGGGTGCAGACAGGGGGTGGAGGAGCCTCTCACAGGCTCTGAGGGACTGGGGGTCCCATGGCTGCAGGAGCAAAGGATGTGCTCAGGGGCTGCAGGAGCAGCCAAGGCTCCCAGGACATGGGGCTCTGTTCCATCTCCAGCACCCCAAGCACTGGGTTCTCCCCAGGGTGGTGCAATGCCCTGCTGAGCCAGCTGAGAACAGCCCTAATTTGGATCCAGACTCTTCTTTTGAAAACAGTTTGGTTCTTAGGCCTGATCTGTCTGTCCAGAATACAACTGCAGAATTTTCCTTCAGTGCAGCCTGTGTATGAAGTGTGTGGTTTGTGCATCCTTATTTTGGTTATTTCAGTAAATATTTGGTTATTTATTATATCAATCCCTGTGCTGTGCAGCGGAATTCTGCAGCCTCCTCAGAGGGAGGGTGCAGAGTGTCCTGACTTAACTGGGCTCACAGGAAGCAGATCACAGAAGGCAGCTGCTTGTTCTGCCATGCACACCTTGAGTTTCTGAGCAGCTGGGATGGGATCCCTGTGCATAGAACACAGCTCCCAGATTCCATGTCTCTCTCAGAGATCCCACCAGGAGCTGCTCCCTGTCAGCCCAGGAAACTGGGGATACTAGAGCAGCACCAGCCTCACCGTGGGGCTGTGGGCAGCCTTGCCAGGAAACCATCCTGACCATGCCCAGACTCCTCCTGTGCTGTTGTGAAGGATGTCCCTGTTTGACAACAAACGTCCACAGTTTATTTCCTGGGTGTTCCCTGATGGATCGCAGCTGGCAGAAGATAACTGAAGAAAGGAAAATTTAAAGTGCAAATGGACAGGAAAAACCAGAAGCCTTGAAGTATGAAATCCAGCACGAGGGTTGTCCTAGCAATCCTTTTTTTTTTTTTTTTTTTTTTAGGGGGGACATAGAGGGATAGATGTATATGTTACAGCAGTTCCCAGGACATTTTTCAAAGTGAGGTGCTCTAGGTGAGATTCTACTGCTGATAATGACTCATCCAAGAGGATGGAAATGATTCTTCAGTTCTTTGTAGGTCCTTAGATAAGTCAGTTGAAGAATAGCCCTCTTCTCCACAGCTAGCCCAAGCTGAGTCAGTTATAGAAAGGGGTTTTATTAATAGTTAAATTAAATAATACCTCCAGTAACGTTAACCATGGCAGTACCTAATTGAAGATTATGCCAATGCTGCCTGTTTTCTGCCATCATTTCAGTCAGCAGTACCTCCTTGCTGCTGAACCCATTTGCTTTAGCCTCAATTTTATTATCTCTCAGAGGTGCTGAAGAATTAGCACATTGCTATTAAAGTGCCTCAGACAGATTCTGTGACTTTTAGTTCAAGTAAGAAATTACATAGACTTGGGAGTGAGTGAGAGAATAAAGACTTTGCAGATGTCAAGTTTAGGGATAATCTCAGCTCTGTCTTCCAGCTTGTGCCTGGCTGTGCAGAACCTTGGTGCTTTCTGCATTAAGGCTGTGTTTTACTCTTGAAACTTTTGCTGCTGGAGTGACTTTGGTGTGGCAGATGGCACAGCACAGTTTTCTGATCCATCACTGTTTCTTGGCTGGTGTCCTTATGGCAGCTGTGTCTGGTTAGGGAGCTCAGAAACACCTGACAAAAATTACCTTTAATTTCTGCAGGCGGCATCGTGGTGATTTGGGGACTGTTTATTATTTTCTGTTTGTGCTGTGGTACCTTTCTGCCTTCATTACACTTCTGGTACAACTGTTCAGTGGAAGGTTTTGGGGGATTTTTCTTTTGTTTTTTTTTTTAATACGGTGCCCTGGATAATTTTTTTCTCTTGTCTTTTCTCTGAACATTTTGCTAAAGATCTGAATTTATTTTCCATTCTCTATTTACCTCTTTATAAATAGTTTCTTTTCTGTTTTGCATATTTAATTAAATTTCTTGACTTCCAATCTATATAAAGAACCTGTATAAATACTGACCCTGATGAAAACACTGGAATATTGGTTTATCTGTGCATCCCTGCTTACATACAAATGATAAAATGTTAGAAGAAAAACCTCATGTTCCAACACTATATTTTTGGAGCCATTAAAATGTATGTGAATTCTTTTCAAATGAATTAAAAATAGAAAGTGAAAAGGTACCTGGAAATCTTGAAAACAGTCAATTCTTCACAACTATGATGATGCTTAGGTTTTTTTTACTTCCTGAAAATAATGTAATATTCACTTAAAGAGCAATACCACTTACTTTCCTGTCCTGATTTAGGGCAAATTTGGGAGGACACCTCCGAATGGGGTTCCTCTGGAGAGAAAACCCAAACAGCCCCTCCCCCTCCAGCTGGTCCGGGAAAAGAACTTCCTCGGAGAAAAATGGAAAAAACTATTTATTTAAACAAACAAAATGCCCATAAACATAAGGAATGAATAATATGAAACAACAAAACCTTTCACTGCTCCGCAAAACTGAGAGTCCTTGCCAGGAGTTAGCTCAGCTCTCTCAGTCTCTTATCAGTCCCAGTCCCTTCGGCACTGGAAAATGCCGAGGTCCAGGCCCTGGTGGGCTGCAGGCACGAGATCCCGGTGTCTCTCTGGGTTTTTTCAATCCAGGACAGGTTTAAACAATCCCAAGGAAAAAAAAAGAAAAAAAAAAAAGAAAAAAATCAGTCCAGGGAGCTTCTCTGCCTCAGCTAGCTAAACTAACTAAAAGCAAAAAAAGTTCTCTGGCAGCTGTCCATGCCTCCGATGAACACAGAGTCCAGAGAGAAAAATGTGCAGGAGTGAATGCTGCTTTCTCAAAATAAACTGCGCGCTTTTTCTTTCCCTGCTTCGCTCTCAGAACCAGTCTTAAAGGTACAGAACTCAATATACAGCAAACACAGAACAGATGATTGGGGATACAAGCATCATAAAGCCACACTAGGACATTTCCCTAAGAAAAAAAGGTGAAAAAGTTTGCAGACTATTTCATCTTCTCCAGAAAGTGTGTGGAGTGTTTTATCATTGAAGATGTATTCTGTGATGGATTGAGAATGTGTGAGATAAAAACAGGAGTTTAAACATCAGGATTTTATATCTGCTTGATAAAAAACCTGTAGCATTTGTAAAAGAACTTCAAATGGTGTTGAAAAAAAATTATAGTGTAGTGGTCTTTTGTATGATGTGAGGGCTGCATTAAATAACCTAAAAACCAAAATTATTGGTGATGATCAGAATATCTTTGCTGAACTTGAGCAAATTGCTGTATCCATGTGTGATAGAAGGTGTCCCTCTCCATGCAGTCCTGGATCGCTTCCTTTCTTAAGTCTTACTGAAATAATGAGAACTTCATGAAGCCCATTAGAGGAGCAGCAGAGCTAATCTGAATGTCAAATTCGTAGCAGCTTTTAGGAGAGTGTTGTAATTTATGGGTAGGGTGTGAAAATTATTAGTTCCCTTTAATCAGTATCTAAATCTCTCAGTAAGCAATACTTTCCAGAAGCAGATTATATAATTCTGGTTTGATGTATGATACCTTAGTGGGTTGCTAGAACAGGCACCACCACCAAAAAAAAATCATGGGTTTTATTAGATGCAATTCAATGATTTTCTGGAACTAGGTGGCAAATAATAAAAGCAAGTCCTGCTGTACTGAGGGGAAGAATAAACACATTTAATCCATAACTGAGTGAATAAACAATTGTTCCTGTAAAGATATTATTGGTTTTGTGCCCGTGTCTCTTGAATTTTCCTGCTAGAAATTCAGATTATTTTCAGTCACATCTTGCCCAGAGTAAAAGTAATTTGGTACTGTGTGGAAGAAAATCTGATTCTTTATTTAGTGACCAAGCCAAAATGATAAAAACTTCAGCCTTATGAAAAAAGATACTGGGAATGTAAATAATAATAAAAAAATCATGATAATTATGGTAACCTGTAGCCTGATATTACTCTGCTTCTTCTCTTTTACTACTGGAAATTAATTGGGTTTTTGTAATTTGAAAACCTTCTACCAATACCCACCTTCATTCTGTGAATTTCTGCTGGTCTTAATGGTCTCTTAAAAGTGGGATTGATTCTGTAATTATCCATATTGTGTTTTTCCTACACATTTCCAATGTAGTATTTTCCAGTTACAATAATATTAATCCAAACCAACAGATTCCCAAAAGGACAAAACAATTTTTGGATGCATAATAGAACAATGACTGCTGTACTATTACATGTTAACTGGCTTTGAACTGTTGAAATTAAAGAATACTGTATCTTACTCTGCGTGTGGAAATTTTGTTGCAGCAAAGTAAGTCAAGCAGAAAGTGATCAAAGGGACAAGGTGATCAAAGTGACAGGAAATTATATTTAAAAGTATAATCAAAAGGGATACCATTAAATAAATATTTCTTTGTGGTATACATGTTAAAAAGAAAAATAAACATGAATTTTTTTTTTTTTAATTCTTAGAATGGTGTATTGAAGTAATTTGACTTCAAAACAAAGATGGGGTTCAGGGATAGCATTACTTAACTGGACTAAGAATGGGAATTGAATTTATGTGACTTTGTTACTGAAAAGGAATGTTCTGATCAAACTTGCAGTGCCACATTGTACAATATGACACTGCATATTATTTATTTATATTTTTCCAGGTCTGACAGCAGCTGCCATGGCAGAGGCTATGAAGCTACAGAAAATGAAACTTATGGCAATGAACAGCCTTCATGGAAGTGGGAGTCAAAATGGAACCGAGTCAGAAAATGAAGAGCTCAATTCTAATGCAGGTAAGGAATGCTGTGCCCCTGAGCTGCCCTGGAGCTCTCAACACCTGGGTCTCAAATTCTTGGGCTCTTGTATTTTGTAAGCTTTGCTCTACCAGTGCTAAATCAAAATTAGTGCCCTCATTCCTCCATATTCCTCCAGTTTTCCTCCTAACAGCTCCCTTCGCTCATTGAAAAATACTGGTGCAGGATCATCTTCATTAGGGTTGGATACAGACCTTTTAAAATGCCCCCTAAGTACATCTGGAGTAACAAAAGATTTCTCCATTGGCAATAACACTGTCTGGAGTTTTCCAGTAAATGATGGAAAGTTTCCAAAAGGTCAGGCTGTGGGAACTCCTGAGTTCCACAGGTCACTGGAGAAAGGTAAGGCAGGGAATGCTCCATCACCAAGTTTATGGCTTTTCTGCATTTTTTTCTTTCCTTGAGTGGATATTTGAAAAGCACAGCTGTGAAGGGGAGTCGTGATAATCCTTGGCTGTGGCTGGAGTCACCTCAGACAGGAGGCCCCGCCACGGAACATGTTCATGTGCTATGTAAACATGAATATGAATTTGATCTAAGCTCCCCAAGTCCCAGCTCCCCAGGAATAGGGTTCAAAGGTGAAGTCAAAACAGATCCTTTGGAGAGGAAACCTTTGTTTATTTTGATGTCCTTCCAGGTGAATAGCAGAGATTTTTACTTGGACAGTGTAGAGAACTTGGAATGAGACAGATCCATTTTGTCTCTGGTACCTGTTACAATGAGGGCAGTTTCCCTTGGCCTCACTTTACTTGCATCCTGCTACTTTTGCCACTTGGGGAACATATTTTGTTTGTTTCCATTACCAATTCAAGAGGAGAGGCACAGGGTGATCCCCGTGGCATCCTGCTCTCCCATCGGCATCCCCACAGCTCCGAAGGCAAAGCCTGGCTGGTGTGTGCTGCATATGCATCCTACCATCAAAATGGTAATTTATTAGACCAATAAAGCAACAGCTGGGAGGTCTTAGATTCATTTTCTAAAGGAATGACTTTGAATTTGTGACAAATTATGCACAAAGCAGTCTTTTCAAAAGTGGTATTGGCTTTTGCTAATTTTGTGTACTCATCTGTATTTGAAGAAATCTGGCTTCTAACTCATGCATTAAACCTTTCCCCAGCTTCCTGTTCTGTAGGATATGTATTTCTTACTCACCTCTCAGACCCTAATCAGTTAGTGCACATTGAATTCAGAAAAAAAAAGCACTGAAAAAGCCTATTTAGTGGTTGTAGCTAAAATAGTTTGTATATAGTTCAGAATGAATTCTGAAGGTTCACTGAATGCTAAGAAAAAGGACTGAAGATAGAATTACTACAGAAGAGTAAGGAAGCTTCATACAGAAAAGATGTAGGGTTGGTACGGGGGTTTTAATAGCTGCTGTACAAAAGTTTAATTTGAATGCTCATGGTTTTGTGCGTTACCTGGTAGGGCAAAATTCGTGTACCTCACGTGGAGAAGAATCTACATTAACGTGATTATTTTAGGTACCTCATGGAACAAGAAGTTTTTTAGGGGATTGTCACACCAGCCTTTGGACAGCACATCAGGAGTGTGAGCTTTACAGGGGAGTTCTCTGTGGTTTAGCAATTCAATGAGTTCTACAACCAACTCAATACCAATTTAAATATTTGGAAAAATTCCCACTGACTTTAGTTACAGTGGGACCCAAGAATAAGAATGTGGTGGCAGTTCCATACAGATCTTTTCTCAATTCTTTCCCCTTTTCATTGCCTGATGCAGTAAAATTGCTAAGAGCAAATTTTCTGTCTCCAGTGCCAGTGTTGCTTGCAGACAGAGCAGTAAGTCATTATCAGAAAGAACTAATACTAATCCTATTAAAAATCACAATTTTCCCTCTTTCCAATATGTGCAACGTGAGCATTGGGATAATTTTTGTGACATGTGGATTCCTCCTTTATTGGTGGGTCACAAAGATTACAAAGATGTACATTGAGCAGGATGTGCCAAAATGGAAAATCTCCATGAAAGAAGTGTAAACGTTGGCTGTACATTCCACCAAATAAAATAACTGAAGAATTATCAAACACTCACTACAGAAAACTCCTTGGTGTGGCATGAAGAGAGTGGGAATTTTGTTTAGAAGTTAATACACAGGTTGTAACTTTGATCTGCTGTGAAGGGAATGCCAGGATAATTCCATGTGCATGAAACCTTCACCAACTGTTTGCTTTGCTCTAGACTTACAGTTTAAATGACTATTAAAAATAAAATGGAGGTGTGAAATGAGGAAGAAAATTGAATTTTGAATTTTTTTTTACTAAGAAGAGGTGGAAAGGAACAGAGAAAAGGAGTCAGAAGGCTCATAAGTGAGAAAAACATTTTATTTTAGGAGAGAGACCTACAGTTTCTTTGATTTGAGGTTGTGGTTAATAGCTTCTGTAATGGCTGCAACATGACTCTGCATCTAGATTTCAGCATGAATAACAACCTGTTTGTGTTTCATTTAGCTCCAATGAGAAATTCTGTGTTTTATTGTTTTAGGAAATTAGTCTGTGTACTATTGCTCCTGGAACTTTATAATTAATCACTAAAGGTTATGGCTGTGGAGAGTTTGTGGGAAATAGATATCTGAATGATTATAATTGTAGCTGTCAAATCAGAAATATAGTTGTATAGAGCTGAGGACCTTTTGCTTCCTTTGATTTTTTTTTCTTTTTACAGTAACAAAGACTCAAAGGGTTGCAGTTTTACTTAATTTTAAGTTGGGTTTTTACCTCAGTGTTACACATTGACTTCCTACAATGCTGCTAAATATTTCACTTTTGGATATGTGCCTTCCTGCTCATCCCTCAGTCTGATAGATGAATGGAATACTGTCTTTTTGCTGTTGTTTATTTAAAATTAAAAATGTAATTGAGCAGTATTAAGTCCTGAAGCTTTATTGCCAGATTTTTTTGCGAGTGTGTCATTATATACAGGCCATTAGTATAATAAAAAAAAAGTGTTGAGGATGTCTTGGCATATTCATCTCAATCCCCATCTGTATCTGGTGAAATATGAAATAATTTTGGGTTTGCTTCTTATTGATGCCTAGCCTGTCACTTCTCCAGTTTCTTCCTCTGTGTGTCATTATGATGATGGAATCTTTTAAGGATTCTCTGTCTGAAGCCAGAATTTGTCCTGTCAGTTTAAAATCTGAACTCTTAACTCAATTTAACATGATCAGTGACTAATTCTTCAGATATCATATTGTTCTCTAGCAAATTGCAGGTGTGGAATTGCCACTTCTTTTCTTGCTTCTAATCCAGCTGGCATGCTTTTGCCATCAGGTCCTTCCTACCTCCTTTTCATGATGTTACAATAATGGAGTGGAGTTTGGTACTGGAATATTCTAAATAACTTACTAAAAACAAATGCTACAAGAGTTAATACTGAAAATATAGGGAGAAAAAATTCCCCAAAAAGTTCAATTTGCAGATATTTTTTAATTGAAGCAATGCTTTAGTTCACAGTGCTGTGAAGAATGCTGTTATACATTTGAACATTGATGTCCTCCTTCCACTCTCTCTGTAGAAGAGAAATAGATTTTTTTGCACCTTCCTACTCATCATATGAAGTGTTGAAGCAAAACTTCTCTGGCAGTTGAAAATCTCCTCTTCAATCTGGCACTGGAGGCTCTCTGGCCCCACAGTCCAGCCATCCTGGGCTGGCTGTTCCTTGTGGCTTAGTGTCCCTCTCCATTTTCTGGTAGGACTGGGGCAGAAAGATTGAGTTTGGAGAACCAGGTAGTTTGGGACAAAAGTGTCTGGATATGGGAGAAACCCATCCCTCTGGAATCTCAAATTCACAGTGGCCATAAGTCTTTTGTGATCTGTTTCTTCTTCTTTGGCTCCTCCAGGGTTGTCCTTGCAGAGGTCACTTTGCTGGTGGCACCTAAGGGTTGCCAGGAGTGATTGTGGCCTTTCCTGCTCCACTCGGGAAGTGAGGAAGGGCTGGAGTGAGCAGCTGGAGCCCAGCCACGTAGCCAGATTTGTTGTTCTGTAGAAATAAGATAAATAGAACAAAAGCTCTCTTGTTGTACAGAAGTGTTGACAAAGATGAGCTCCTTCATCATCGTCCAGTGCTAAAATCAGGTGAAGTGTGTTCTGGAAATTAGCATGTCATTGCTTAGGGGGATTTTGAACTTATTTGAAATCTGAGCTTTTATTTTCAATGGCATGGCAGCAGGTACTTTGTACAAGTGTGAGATAGGATAGACTGTAAAATAGAGACTGGGTGATGTCACCTGGACGTCTTTCAAGCTGCCTGACCAAGGCAGGATCAGTGCATGGCAGTCGTGACAGGAGCTGTGTATGCAGAACCTCAGAGCAAAGAATAAAGCAGGTATTTCCTTCTGGTGGCTTTTGGAGTTAGCATGCATGATTTAAGAAATGTGTTTTGCTTTCCCAGGAGAGATATCAAACAGTACTAAGTGTTTCAGTGGTATTTCCTTAGGAAGTCAAAATGTTTTTCTGTATGTAGAGTCTTGTTGCTTAATTTCCAGACAAGGAGCTAAGTTAGGCAGAAAAGAAAGGAAAAACACCTGAGCTTTTGGCATATGAAGATCAGAGAAAAAGCTCTCTCATAGAAAAAAAAGTGTTATCTTTTTATCCTTCTTTCCCTTCAGTACCTGCCATGCAGTTTTCTCACAAATGCAAACATCCTTCACAATCTGTTTAAAAAACCACAAATACATCACTCAGAGGAATATTTAAGGAACCATCAGGAGGGAAAAAACTCATTGGTTTAATGGAATGCTGTCAAAAACGACACAGGGCAGAATTGATACTTTTGCACTGACATGTTAAAAGAAAATCCCATGCATTATTTAGAAAACCCAGAAATCTGTCAGCTGTATGATTGCCGAGTTAGCAGAAGCAGGAGGATGCTGCTCAAGTTGAAAAGAAACGCGTAGGCACAGATCCATATTGTAACCTTTCATGTTCTCCACCCACCATGAATACCCAGCTATTACACGGTCAGCATTTTTTAGTTTCTCTCTTTTAAAATTTTCAAGCACTTGAAAAGTCAAAAGAGGTAGGTCTTTTCTTCTAAAAAGCAGGATGCCAAGGCTGTTATTTTATTGTAAGAATGTAAAAATGACAGGACCAGAGAACGGGTTTTTTTAATCCTTGAGTACCATGTAGATTTCATGAAGTCATTTTTCCTGTTGTTAAGGCAAGTATTTTTGTGTTACTTGAGCAGAGAGTTACGAATTTTCTGAAATAGTTACGAATTTTCTTAAATTGTCCTTTGGCCAGGAGGGATATGTGCAGCCTTGAAGCAAGAGACAATTTAGTATGTTTTGGGTTTTGTGCTGTCTCATCCAAAAACTAGGCTTGACTCCAGCCCGAGCAGACCCATTAAAACATTTTATCCTAAAAATTGAGACCTCTGCTATTTTTGTAGGCAATACCTGTGCTGGTGAGGGTGAGGGTGGAGGTGGGAAGGTGAGAAGGCACAGAGGGGATGTTTGGCCCCTGTTGTGGGGACGGGATCTGCACAGGGGGGTTTCACCCAGGGACATCGCACCCAAAGGAGATTCAGGGAGTGGTGACCCTTGGTAGATTTCAGGATGTGCTTCTATCCTTAGCCTTGGAGTTGTGGTTTCATGGAACTTCGTTGAACCCACGTGGAAGGGATGGTGAAGTTTATTTAAGCTTTTTCAGTGAGAGTGGAGTGAAGGAACTCAAACATTCTCATAGCATGGGGGCTTTAAAAAGCTTTCCCCACTGCTGCTTGTCAGGAAACATCTGTGACTGGGGAATGACACGAGCAGAGAATTCCCTATGGATGAGGTAAGTGATGCCTCCCTGGGGCCAGGCACTGATAATCCTGGAGGAAGAGGTGGATGTGCTGTTTTATTTTTAAGATCCAATCCTCAGGCATTAACCAGGAAGCAAAATGCTCTTTGTTTGGGTCAGCTGTACCTCGTTTGCACTGTGCTGTTTTCTCTCCTGTTCCTTCCTAATGGGATACTTCCGAGGGCCCTCTCAGTTATCCCAAGAACCCAGTCTCCATGTGGGAAGCTTGGAAATAAGATGCAGATACCTATTTCTTTGGCAAATTGTGCCAAATTTTTGGAGAGTGAGTGTCAGTGGATATTTTGTGCTGTGTTACCCCAGCACTGGGCAGGGTTTAGTACCAAGAATTTTAGGAGGCTTTAGTGAACCTCAGTTTCAGTGGAGTGCAAAAATGAATTTTTTATCTGCAAATTTACTTTAAGGTCCCATTTTAGATGCATTCTTAAGCAGTTACCTGTTGAATGCATGTGAATAATGTAACTGTATTTTTAAAAGTATTCATTTAATTTGAACATAAATACTTTATAGTAAATGCAGATAATGATTCACACACAACTGTTGACACATCAGCAAATATTTACATATTTGGATTGACTGACACCCAACTCTGAGAAATGTGAAGTAGCTCTGGCTTTAGTTTTAAAACTAATAAAGGAAGTATAACTCCAGAAGAGTTTTGAAAATGAAATTCTCTGTCTTCTTCTCTGTAACTGAGGCATCTTTTTCTGTGAGACGAATTCTCTTTCAGGTTTTTGGTGCTTATCTTACACATGATGAAATTAACTGTGTTTATATAACATCCTGAGCTAATGTAAACTGGTTTGAAGATCCAGCAAATTTAGGTTTTGTCTTATATTGGCTTCTTTTTAGAAAAGTTGTTATTAACTCTTGAAGCTCTGGGTTGTGTGAATGCTTTTTGAGTGGGTGATTACCAAGAGTATATTCTAAATGGATTCATGACAATTAGATATTAGATACTGCTAAGTGTTTACAAATGGAGAATATATGTACTTGTAAGTTTATATTTCAGCAGTTAAACAAACATCTCACACAATCTGTTTCCTCGGTATATTTTGGTTGTTATCTTATTTGAAGTCCAAGAACTGTTGTTCCTTTTTTTCCTCAGAATAAAGTTTTGGGTTTTTTTTTCTTTAATAAGGACAGAATTCCTTACAATGATTTCTAACTTTTGATGGAACAAATTTAATATAGAAAATCAAGATTCATATCTATTAAAAAGCCCTGCCTAACACCAAATCAAATACCCCTGGGTGCACACGGTGTGATCATAAACAACCTCTCCAGATTCTTGCCATATCTGCTCTCAGAACTAAGTGCAGCAAAAGATAAACTAATGACAAAATGCAAATGGTATGGCTAAATGGAGGAGAATTGAGAGCTTTCACATGTCTGTCACCTTTCAGATCCTTTACAAATTTATAGTCTCAGTGCAGAGGTCTAAATCTTCAAAGCTTGAAAAACAGAGGTGCAGCATGAAATAATCTTAATTTTTTTCCCCTATCTTCTTACAGCAGCACTAATGGAAATGTATTTTGTTTAATGACTCTGAAATCCTGTTTGTAATTAGATGTGGGAATTGGTCTTACTTTGTAACAGATGATACTGGAATAATAATATGAGAGATGCTACGCTGAGACCACTGTCCTCCTAAATCTATATTATTTTTCATTTTATTGACAGGAAATGTGTTCCTGGAACAAAGAGATTGATTTTAAAGAGTGGAAAAATAATGTCTAGTAAAAACTCAAATGAAAACATTTTAGCATTACTTTAAGTGTATCACAAGAGTATATTAACCCTTCAGCTGTATTTTTAATTTTAGTAAACAATCTTCTTATAGTTGTTGCTTTGTTACTGATACAATCTTTGAATGAATGCACCAAAAGGTAGAGAACTTTAATTAATGACAGGGTGCATACAATTAAAATGCATATCATATTTCAGAAGGATTATTCAAAATAATTAATTTTGTCCGTTAAAACACTTTTCCAGTTGTAAATGAAATAATTAGGAGTGGGCACAGAAGATGTGAGTGAGAGCTGAGCTCACACGGTCCCTTCAGAGTATTACTCTTTTTACTAGGTCTTGATGTCATAAATAATCTTGGCCTCTCTAGAGCCAAGGCTACATTTTTTCCTTGGTTATAATTCTCATTTTTGTTGGTAGTAGCTGAAATCTGTGGCCCCTACCAATGTGCTGAAGGAAAGCAGGTGGCTCTAAAGTGTCCCCATTAAGACAAGGTCTCGTGTTCACCTGCAAGGCACAGGGACTCCACAGCACTGTGGGGAGTGATGCTGATCAGAAATGCCCCAAATTTAGGACTTTCTGTATAAAAATTTATGAAGACCAAGGCAGATTGGATGCCTCACACTTTAAAAGGAAAACCATTGCAGTTCAGATGTTTTAGTAGGGTTCTGTGGCTGCTGAAGGACAGGGCATGGAGAGGGTTGTCCCTGCAGTCACAAGGTGATGAGGCACCTCTGCCTTCCTGCCTGGGGTCAGAAAGGCAAGGAAGGGCAAAAGCATGATCCAGGTCTCCCCTTGTGAAATGCATCTTGAATTTTATGTTAAAACATCCTAGGGAATAGCAAAAGCAGACCCAGGAACAGGCAGCATCCACTGGTGACCAGCAGAGCTCTGGCAGTGTGGGGGACCAGGAGTGCTCAGGGGTTTGCAGGCTTTCCACAGTGAAGGATAGGGAAATACCATATGTCAGATACATTTTTTTTGTTTCTTCCCCCCCCCCCCCCCCGGGTCCTTGTATGTACTCGTTTCCACAAAATCTCATCTGCTGATCATTTTGCACAATGTTCAAACTCTGTTGGTTTAATTTCCCATTGAAGGGTGTAAGGATGTGAGGAATCCTGTAAAGAATTCCAGTAAAAGCAAGTATTAGTGATAGTTGTCTTTGTTAACAGTAGTGTGTCCACTTCAGTCTCACATTAATGATACTTTAACAGTAGAAAGTACTTCAATATTTTAACTACATTGTAAAGTCTGGAACGTTCTTGTTAAGGCACATATAAGTTAGGATGAAAACTGGCATATTACCTTTGATGTGGGCCACATGCTGAGTCCCCCAAAGGATGTCATTGATAGTGATAAAGCTGCCAACAGCAGGAGTCTCATGAATTACAATTTTAATCAGGTTTTTAAAAAATGTCCCCTAACATACAGTTAATTTATGTTTGAGGCAAGAAATCTTTGAGGTGTGATTATTTGGAATATTTTTTTCACTTAAAGGAGTAGCATTAATTCCCTCCCCCAAATTTTAATACTGTGGATTTTTAGTTAAGGATTCAGCAGTAGATTTGTGCGGCGTGCCCTGAGCTGACATTTCTGCAGCTGAGATTCTGTAGCAGTTTTCCTTGCAACAGTTGGTGCTGTTGAAATGTCTGGCTGATCTGTGAATTTGATGAGACAGAAGTCACCGTGGTCTCCAGTAATTCTGCCTCTCCTTGCACCTACAGAGTACAAGGCATCCCTTAGTTGTGGAGCAGGGGCTGTGTGGGTGAGCAAGACACACATAGATCAGAACCCTATTACTTTTTATAGAATACCTTGGCTCTCTTGAGCACTTAGCTTCAAGTTTTATTTTCCTTTAATGAAGTTTTGATCCATGAGAAAATCAGGATTATGCATTTATTTCTGTGATTTTAAAGTAAGCATCTGATAGTTTTGCATAATAGGTTATACTTTCTGCTCCATATTCTGTTTAAAAAAAGCTGGAATCCAAAGCTGTGAGTGACATTGTGGTAGAATTTTAGCAAGTACAGTCATTACCAAATTAAAAATAGATACAGGTGGGTAGTCTGTTTTTAGCTCCTTTTAAGAAAACCCAGCCCTTGACTGTATACAAGAGCAGCAGTTAATCAGATCATTATAGTTACAATTAGGAGAGACCAGCAATGTTGTCTCAGACCAAGAGTAAATTTACCTTTATCCACCAGAGGCTTTAATTTCCATGGCTGCGACATCTTTTCCTCAAATGAAATTCTTATTCTTAATTTGTTGGAAGGTTAATTAAAATTAATAAGATCACTGAAGAGTATTAGAACGTGGTCCATTTAGTCATGGAGAAGGAAATGTTGTTGGCACTGTATAATTGAAGCTACTAATTTGTCCATAATCGAAAGGAAAATTACGTGGATTTTTAATACAAGCTTCAAGTGCTTTATTATTTTGGAAAGACAACCAATATTATTCTAGCTGGTACCTAACTAATATGTATTTCTTGGCCAGTTGTGTGTTAGAGGAAGGTTCCACAGTGCAGGAGAGTGCTCCTGTTGTGGGTGGGCACTGCAGGCTGTACCCGCAGGCTGCTGTGTCATGTTGCTCACACCTGGCTCAGGTAGAAGAGTGAGTTTAGGACAGTTCCACCCTGCAGGATGGTGCTGCCTCTGGATCTGGTCTCTCTGCTGCAGTTTGTAGTGTTCAGGATCATCAAAAGCAGCACTTTCAGACTTGTTTCCTTACCATACTCCAACTGCCAGCCTCATGTCTGACTGATGGTTGCCCAGCCTAATTTTAGAAATTTCAGTCTTTCTGATCATGGCCATTTTTTCCTAATGTTTTCCCTAAGTCTTCCTTGTTAAAAGTCTTTCCTTGCTGCATCTTGTCCTGTACACTGTGGGTACAGAGAACAATTTATTCCTTTTTATGACTGAACATTTTCTTTATCTAATGAAGACAATTAGTGAGCTCCTGCCTGTTGTCCCTTCCCTCCACTGAACAACCTGCTCTTCTGAAGGACTTACACTGAGCATTTCCTCATCCCTGTGCTCCCCTGGCCTCTCTCCAGGTGATTCAGATCCTCCTGGTCCCCACCCAGGGCAGTGCCTCGGTCAAGGCCAGTGCTCCAGGCAGGAGTGTGGAACGGGACAGAGAGAGAATTCCTCCCATTGTGCACACACTGATCTCCTATAAATGTGTGCAACTCATTCTCCTGGCATGTCCTGGCAGCAGGATTCTGCTGACCTGTGTTCACCTGCAGTCAACTACAAACTCTAGATATATTTTTATTTTTTAAATTTACACAAGCAGTCAAACCCCATTCTGAGCTGAGGATGGCTATTCCAGCCTTTCCTCTGTCCTCACCACATTTTCACGTTGTATCTCTCTTAAATCTTCACAAAAGTTTAGACAACTTCTAATACAGATTCAGAACTTTGGGTAATTCTGCTGTGTATGCCTAGGGTATAGACAAATGTCTGCCCTTGAATGGGGAGCATTCAGTTCAGTTGAGTTTGGCCATTTTATGGTTCATTCTCTCTGTACATGTTGACTTGAAAGCACATTCTGAAGGTGAATTAAAATTGATAGTTGAAACTGAAAATCAGCATTTCCTGTCTTGATGCTGTGCATTTTTTAAGCTGTACAGAGCCATCTGCAATTAATGCTCTTTGTTGTATATCTTCTGTATTTATAATATATTTGACAATAAAACCTTTTTTGACATTTAATCAGTAGCAGAGTTGTTCCACTCTCATTATATATTCGTGAACTTTATCACCAAGACAAGACATAAATGTTGAGCTTCCCTTTAAGATCAGACAGGCACTGATATTTAAAATGTTGAAAACTGGGGGGAGGGGGTGGTGCGTTACTGTTCTACATTTGTACAATATAAAAATTAGAATAGATTCTTCTTTTAAAGAAGATGCTCAGGCTGTTTTAAGGATGGACACAATGAAAATTTGGGACTAGTGAAACTGGAAGAGCTGTGTATTCAATTAATGATGTCATGGGCCATCAGAGGCTGCTTTTTCCCCCTTTTCTTTTAAAGCTTAAAATATCAATTAAATTGTGAATCATTTTCTCATATTTCAGATGGAAGTTGGAAAGGCAGTAGAAAGAAGTGTCTTGCAAGTTCTTATGGATCTGTTTGTTGATTGACTATCTGTAAGAATTTGATGTGAGGGGGATTTTGGCATTTCATCCTTGAGAAATATTCCCCCTCATTTAGAGCATCTCTTCTATTTTTCTGGATTTTGACAAAGTAGATATTTTTTGGAAGCTGAGTCCAACTTTATTCCCTTTCTCTGTAAAATCTTAGATCTAGAATAATTCATTTAGAAAAAAAACAGAATAGCATGAGTAAGATCTTTAATTTCACTTTTTAAACACCAAGCATATCTGGGTATATCCTGTATGTGAAATGGCATTTCTGTGTCAGCGATAAATTGAAGTTTAATACAAAAACACTACTGAAAGAGAAGGGAATTTGCATGAAACTTGCAGGTATCTTATATTTGGGAGAGTGATCTCTAATGAGCCTCTCTGAATTTAAACTCAGTGATTCTGTCTGTAGAAGAAATATTTGCATTGTCCTATTGCTCACAGCTGATATTGATTTTCTCTCCAACTAACTAACAGCTCTTCTTTCTGCCTCAAATAATTACAGCCCAAACCTTGCCCCTGTACTATGTAACTGGAAAATCCAAGTCATCGGGATAGCAGTGTATCTTCAGTTTGGATTTAAAAGAAGTATTTTATTTATTAGATGCAGTTATGGCGCTGAAATAAATGGTTGTTGCAGTTAGGCAACATCTCACCTTCAAAATTTAATCATCTACAAATGCAATTTATTTTCATAAATGCAATTTATTTTCATAAGCTCCTTGCTTTTTAATATGTTTCATATTTTTTTCCTGTTGTTTGTTCATCTATTTTGAATGGAGACTCCAGGCATTTGTTTTTCCTGTTCCTTACGGTTGATATAAAAATATTTTTAAATAATGTTCATATTATTTAAATAATTTCATATTTAAAAGTTTGAAGTCGCCCAGAGAGGTTGTGAAGTCCCCATCCCTGGAAGTGTCCAAGGCCAGGTTGGATGGGGCTGGGAACAACCTGGGATAGTGGAAGAAGCACATGAGGTATGTGACAACAGTGTGATCACAGCTCCCCCATTTTTAGTTATCTTAATTGTATACATGCAATAACTTCTAATTCAATTAAGACCAGCAGTATTCCACATTAGCCTGTGTGTCAAAATCCATGCAGTATCCTATAAAAAAGTCATTAGTTTGGTAATATCAATTTTACAAGTTTTAGCTCATTAACCTTGACACCAGCAGTGCTGGAGAGAGGAACCTTTTGATATTGTTGTTCTCAGCATATAGCAGGGAGCTCTGGAAATGTGCTGAAATCTATGGCTATTATCCCTGATCATCAGTTACAGCTGTGTGCTGGCTCTTCTGGGCAAACACCACAAATTACAGCTCTTCAAGTCAACTTAATAAATGGTTGGTGCAGTTACACTACATCTCACCTTCAAAATTTAATCATCTGCAAATTGCAGAAAAACTTCTTCAGTTAGTTCTTTTTCTGTTCTGGCTTTGTGTTTGAGAAATTACAGTTACCTTTGTAATAATGTTCTTTGTTTAGCTTATAAATATTATTTAATATTGGTGCAGGTACCATTACAAAATGGGAAAATGAGCAACCACTTTCCAAACCAAGACAGAAATCAAGAAGAAACTCCAGCAGTCAAAAGGCTGTTGTGTATTGTATATTTTCTCTTATACTTGTAGAATCAAAAAACCATCAGTGTTGAAAAAGACCTCCAAGGTCATCGAGTCCAAATTGGTGTTGTCTGATTTGATGTCTCAAATTGGGTGATTCTGATTTTCAGAATTGAGAAGAGACAGAGCAAAACTCATATTTAACCCCATTGTTAATCACAGAGGCATTTGAACAGCAGTGAGAGGGGATTCTATAAAAATACAGGGTATTTTCTTAGGGACAGCTTCCCCTAATCCCATCCAGTCATTGTGAGTGTCACTTTTTATGATTTGCGAACAGCATTTGGATGTAGAGATAATGAGCACCCACCTATGAGGAAGGGCTGTGTTAAACATGAAGAAGAGGGAGTTAGAGCATTGTCTTAATGTGGAAGTGGGAAAACAAAGCAAGATGAGCATGAAAAACAGAATATTTTGTTGTCAGCTTTTTGTCCTGTTCATGCCAGTGTCAAATTTTCATGGGTTTATTTCCCTTCCCT
>JANPWX010019206.1:154370-204275 GCA_024734555.1 Trochalopteron elliotii
TCCCTTCCCTTCCCTTCCCATAAAGGAACCATTTAACCTCAGCCAAATTTTCAGCCTCACTAAGGCAAAAAACAAGGTCAATTTAAATAAACTTAGGTATATATATTTTTTTCCTCCTGGCATGTTTGTCTCATAAAAAGTGAGCTTTTTTATTTTTTGGCTTTTGTAGAAATCTAATCCAAAATGAAAAAGTACATTAGTCTGAGTAAAATTGAAATGTTGGTTGACCTCCAGGTAGTGGGGAAGAGCATGGTGAGGAGGCTGAGCGAGGTTTTTCATGTGCAAAAAATCACTGCATTTTGTAGGAGTTCTGTGAGTTTGAAAAGAGATAATTTCAAGTGATTTTAGCTTTGAGAATTTACAAAAAACCCTGTACTTTGTATTGTATAATAAAAAGCAGCTATGTTGAAAATTCATTACAAAATAAATCTATTAAATTGTTATTCTTTTAAGGTGTGTAACATTTGGCTTCTAAAATCTCTTCTGTGCATTGAAACTGGGCTTTTGTCTTTATCTAAGGAGCATTTTTTGAGTAATCCAAAAAATACTTTTTTTAAATAACTGAAGACTGTATGGATGCAGGAAAAAAAGTGCAGTTTTATGAAGTCTTTCTTCTAAGACCTAATTCAGATAGAATCACCTGTACATGAAATCAGAAAATTAACATGTGCTGGGTACTTGGGCAAACATGTCTATAAGCCAAAGCTGCCTCTGTAAATATTGGATTTCTTTCTAAAAGGGACCTTGAATTATTTGACATTTATGAAAAACTGTTAGAGTTTTATGTGAAACATGTAGTGGCATTTCTTGTGGCAAATGTATGTTATTTTACATTTATGTTAAACCCCATATGGGGGCATTTCTACATGTATATGTATGAATGTATCTGAGTATATTGGAAATAAGAACTGCAAATCATACTGCAGATTTGTGCCCTCTAATTTGGAGGTTTGTAGTCTGACCATGTTCACTTGAGATTTAAATATCTTTCAAGATATTCAATCTTGATTACTTGGCCTCACCTGAATAATGTAGCTTAGAACTAAGGCTTTTATCTGGGTAGCTGTCTTTTTATTATGACTACAAATTCCTACCACTTCCAAGATGTTTTGTAGAGTAAAATGTGTATTTTAGAAGTTTCAAAGGTTTTTTGACCAATATTTTTAAATTTATAAAGTGGAGGTTCAGCTGCAAACTGTGGGGCTTGGCTTTAGGGGGAAACATGGTTTGGGGATGTTGCTTGACCAATGACATGGATAGAGGATATTTGCAGCATAGAGGTACCAAAGACATCTGGAGCTGTGGAATGACCAAGGCCGTCTGTGGCACTGAGGGAACAAAATCCTTCACCTTTTGGCCAAAGCCCTGGACTTTGGACACTGGGAATGCCGGGCTGGAACCACAGGTACTGAGCCTAGGTGTGCTGGGACAAAGTGCATCTCTTTAAAAACCTCAGCAGAGAGTGTGATCCTCTGTCCTTTTTTCTTTTTACACAGAATCTCAGAAGTGAAAAACATCTTCAAGCTTTGCAAACTAAAGTGCTTTGGGAAGAGTGTATTTGTCATTATGTTTAATTTGCACATACCTCACCAAAGAAAAGGCCAGGGGAGCCAGGCTGAGAGCACAGCTGTACAGGCAGCTCAACTAATTGCCTCTCCATCCTCAACCTCATTTATCTTCATTTCTTCCCAATTATACCAAATTATCAATAGTCTCTGTTGCATCAGAATCTTAATTCCCTTTATTCAGGCAGCTTTAGATAGTGGCAGATGAATTCTTGGAGGGAGTCAGGGTAAACAGCCATGAAATGCCACCTCTGGCAGATGGCATTGCTCACAAGAAATGTGACGAAACATTTGGAATTTGTTACCAGGCATTGGTATGAGAAGGCAAGCTGTCAACATTTTTTTAAATGATAATCAAGGTGGTGCATACTTATACCACAAGCAGAAATGAATCCTGTCCAAAACCTCAAGCTTAGTTAAGTTCAGCTTGGCAGTGTGCTATTCTGTTTTGTTGCAGAAGCCTCTCATTTTCTCTTCATAAGAAATAGTTTCACTTTATCTGGTATTGATATCAACATTTTAATAATGTTTGTTCTGATGGTAGTTGTTATTTATTGCTTTGTTTAACTCAGAAAGAAATTCTAGCTTGAAGACATAGAGTATCCTTTATACAATAACAAGTTTAGGAATTGTTTATTTGACGTTGTTGGTCAGTTCTAGGGGTTTGATCCTGCTCCTTAGAGAAGCTAATGCTAAACTCCCACTGATATTCCTGGAGGAGAATTATTCTAGAGGTGATGGGAATACCCAGTGGCTAAGCTTGCAGAATGAGAAAAATGTTCTGAAAAGCAAAGATGGATTGAATATGTGAGATATCCAAGTGCTGTGGTAGGATTCTGTTCAGATATTACTGTGAGCACAAATGAAAGTGGTTGTGAAAGGAAGTACTGAGTTAGCTGCTAATGTAGTTCCAGGGGTTTTTGTGTGTTATTTTTAGTCTGGCATTAAGTGAAACAGTAGATGTCCCTGCTGACCTTTTCTGTGAATTGGGTTTTCTTATGGGCTCTCCTGGTTTTGGCAGCACTCCCAATTTTTTGGAAGTCAGTAGTATTTAGTGCAAGGGATCAACTGTCAGATGTAAGAAACAGAGCACCTTCAGAATTAATGTGCCTGGCCTGAGTTCCTATCCTGACACACATTGGTGGAACTGTGCAAGGGGCTGCAGTCACTGATCCTTTGTGGAAACTGTGGTACTAAATCTCACTAGAGACCTTCTTCTGTATAAAAGTGTGTTGGACATCCCTTAGCAGCCTCTCATTCTCTGGTAACATCTCCACTGAATTTGGGGCAGATGCTGGAGGTTTGGAAGACTGTCCAGGTGTGTATTAAGGCCACAGATTTTATTTAATTCTTTCAAGCCATACTTTGTATTATATAGAGTACTCTTAGTATTGGGAGATCTTACAAAGATTATAAATACATGATCCATTTATGTCACTGCAGATTAACTCAGCAGATTGCCATCTATAACTTGAACTGTTCTTAATAATTATTTCAAAGAAACAGTAAATGATGAATTGTTGAAGCTCAAATAACCTGATTTTGTAGTTACCTGTCTGCCCTGGATGTCAAGATATTCTCAGAGCCCCTCAGAATCAAACTAAACTATCTGCCTAGTTAGAGTCATGGTAAAAATACACAGTACATGTATCTCAGTGGTTCTTTCAGTAAGTTGTTAAATATGGAGAAATATTAAATTTTTTTTTAAAAAGGCAGAAAATTGTAAATTCTGGTGAATGAGGGTATGGGTGATTATCATCACGGGAATACAAATCCTGGTTCCCTGCTTGCTGGTGGCTGCAGTAGTGGAGTTCAGAAGGATGTATGTTTTATCCTTTCTGGCAGGCAGCCCTGCAAACTGTATTCAAGATCTGAAAGTTAAGCTGTTTTATTTCTGGCTGGTGCATCATCAACAGTAATAAAAACATGACAGACCAGAATTCTGACCTTCTTTCTCTCTGTGAAATGAATGTGTTTCTGAAGGCAGGCAGTGGTCCTGCAGTAGAAAACAGGTTTTTTGTTGATGGTCCTAAACCAGAATAGATGCTATGTTCTAGTACATAATTCTTATCTTTGTATAGAAAAATAAATAGCAGTTAAGTCACACAGTTGTTACTAAAAATGTCAGCAATGTACTTCTCGTTCTATAGAAGAAACTGAATAGAGTCTTATAACTTAATATTTAATCCACTACAAGAACTACGAGATGTCAGAGGAAGACAACAAATGCCAAGTTAACCCTCCCAAAACACACCTTCAAATAACACAAGGTGGTTTTTCATACAGTGCAGGCACAGGTATCTAACTCTGAGAGGTGCTTGTGAGTACCAGTGCATTTTAGTGACAATTGTTATAAGAGTTCATGTCTAAATTTCTGTAAATCTGATGTTTCATCTTGTTAAATGTAACTTACAGGGTGCTGTGGTTGTGGAAGTTGAATCACTGAGGTGTGTTCGGTGCTTTGGAGTTCAGCTGTAGGTACTGAAGGTGATACTGAAGTTTAGTTGATGCAGCTGGTTGTTCAGGTGTACTGGTCACAGAAAGCAGGAGAAAACTTGGTTGTATTTTAGGAGCATTTTTGTGGATACAGTTTGTAGGGATAGACGGCTCTGTCTGGTGTCAGAGAGAAGAGGTTTCCTGCTGTTCAGAGCCTTGAACACTGAGCACCTGGCTGTAATGGTGAGATTTTATTTTGGCTAGAAAGGCCCAGGGAAGGACAGTCACACCTGCCAAGGTACCTGGCACTGAGGAGACTTGGCTGGAGATGTGCTTCAGCACCAGGATCATCCATCAGCACGTGGGAACCTCAGAACACATTTCATTTACCACCTCCTCGGTTTTTGTTCACTTTAAAGGAAGAAGTTGATGGTTTGGGAGGGATGGTTAGGTTCCTAGGTAAATATTACAACTCTGCTTTTATCTTCTCAAAAAGTATCTTCCTGGAATTAATTGTTCTTAATTAAATTGGCATCAAATATTCTGACATATTCCCAGTTACCTTCAATGTCCTGTTTGCTGTGAAATAAACTTTGCTTTTGCTGTCATCAAGACTTTTCGAAAATTTGAGAAATGATATTCAGATTTCAGATGCCTTCTTATTGTGTAATTATCAACAGATTACTTCACCTAAGTCCTGACAGACATATTTTTTAAGTATGACTGACTGATGGACAGATTGGGAATTGCTGAATTAATGGGCACATTTCAAAGCCTTGGCAGGGATAAGCAGTAATTACATCTGCTGAACCACTTGATGAGTTTTTGGAAGTAGCCCAGTAAAGCCATCACTGGATTTCTTGAGTTGTAATATCTTACCCTACACACTTTCATGGCTTTCTTGTAGGGTACACTCCAAAAGTTGATACAGCCGAATACACACAGTCTGACAAATCCATGGATTAAAGCTTGAAATACATTTCAGATCTGCCATTTAGATTTTCAGATGGGTGTAATGATTTTTGGGGCTGATTAAAAATCTCGTTTCCATTTTTAAAGTTAAGAATTTCATTTGGGAGTAATAAGGGACCACAGAAAGTGCCCACACTTGCATGGCCTCTGTAAATAACATGATCTACTGCCAATACAAGGAACAGAATTTGGTGTTAAATGAGTCATAATCCTGATCCAGGGCAGTTTTATGGTTTTCTGACAGGAAAGTAACACTTGACCAGGAATGAGACCTGGGTGGTCTCTTCCTGACCTTCCTGCTGTGAGATTCTCAGTTTATCAAATCTGGTAAAAATTGTTTTCAACCTAATCTTGTCTCCCTGGGACACTCAAAGGTTGATACCATGAAAATGTTGACAGAAAATTTAGGCTGAAATGTTTCTGCAGAAGATATTCTGTGTAGGCCAAAAACGTGACCATTTTTCCCAATATGAGGGTGAGATTGGGATATTGGTAAAACAGTCTGGAACACCTGAAAACACAGGGATTAGGACTGCTGGCAAAAATGACTGTGTTGTTTTGGGAGTCATGGGGTTCTGTATGATCGAAAAATTTTCAAAGGCCCTGTATGTGCTGGACACTCACAAGAAGTTAGAGGTGAGAAATACTTTGGAATTACCAGTGCTGAAATAGCAATGCACTGAATACTTTTTTCTTTGCAGCTGCTGTTATGCTTAATATGCCCAACAGGATGAAAAATGTGTTTAAAAATAATTTGAGAATAAAATTGGCCAGTGAAGATGATATTGCTTTTTACAATTGGAGTTCAATTTTTCAGGAATGTACCACAAGGAAAAGTAAAATGACAGACAGATTGAAACAGTGTGGTTGTGGAATTCGAAGGTAGCTCTGACAGAGAGGATTTCATTTAGCTCAACCAGACAGATTTAAGGCTGATAAAATGAATTTGAAATCAAATGAAAAGAAACTGGCACCGAATTGAACTGTGATTACTTTCTGGAGATCTTTCAGTACCTAAAACCTGATTTAAAAACTGATTTAATCACTACAGATATGTCTTCAACAAAAATAAAAACCAAAAAAATCCCCAAAAACTGAACAACAGATTTTGGGGTTTTGTTCTGAAGAATAGAAATGCACAGAGGGGCTTATTGCTAGAAAACTTTTGGCTTTAAGAGTTGCTTTAAAAAATTCCTAAAGTTAATGATGGGTGAGTAGGAGCATTTTCAGAAAAAATGAAGCTGGGCTTATCACTTGCATTTCCTTCAAATAAATGAAACTTAACAGAAACTTAAACAGAGACTTTGCTTACAGACCTGTATGTGATGGTAAATCACCTTCCTGTGGGGCTGGGGGAGGGGGTGATCTATCACTGACAGCAGGTGGATGTATTGCTTGGGCTGATTTTCCTTGTTCGTTCGTGGTACCTGTGATTTATCTCCTAAATTCACCTGATTTCTGCTTCTGCTTAGTTGAACATTAGTGTAATTCATGCACTGCTAAATAATTTCTCTCAAATAACCTGTTCAGACTGGTAAATATCAGACTTCATTTATTACACAGTAAATAACTGCCCAAATCCACGTGGAGTCCATCTTTATCTGTACCCTCTGTTTCCCTGGACACTGCAGACACTCAGGCCTTTCTTTAACCCATATTGTGCTTTTAGCTTCACCTCTGAGAACAGAGCTTGCTCCACACCTCTGCTGCGTGCTCTGAACTGGGTGGGTTCAGAGGAGGCAGCCCAGACTTCTTTTCCCCCTTCCTCCTGGCTGTGGTCAGGAATCCACCAGCTCTGTGCCTGCACCTGCTGAGCATCAGCTCTGGGGGCTGCAGGTCCTTTCTCTCTTTCTCTTTTCTAATGCTGAGTACAATCTGTTCTGGGACAAGATCGACCTGAATGCAAACAAGATAAGGAAAAATTACCTTTCTGTCTTTCGGTTTTCTCTCTTGGAGGGAAGGTCATGTGGGTAGTGGATAAGTGTCAAACATAAAGTTTTTGGTAAAGTGTATAAATGATGTATTGGCATTTTGACAAATAACTTCTGGGTGCTCTAATAATATTCCTATGACACTCGTATCAAGTTACTCATAATTTAAAATGAAATATTCTTTCTCATATAAAATAAATAAAAAGTTGTATTTCCCTTCATATAAAAGAGGTAGGTCCCATTGCTGTTTCCTGTTGTCTCGTTTTTCTTGGGAGTGTATGTTTTCTTTCTTTTTTCCATATATTTTTCCCCTTATGTTTTCTATACCTAAAAGAAATTACTTAAAATACATCTCTATATACTGTAAGCTCATACAAAAGACAGGATTGAAAAAAAAAAATTAAAATCAAAATGTGACATTTTTGCCTTATGGATGGCACCTGTTTGGACAAAAAAATGGCAATGAACAGAAATCTGAAAAATTTGGGTTAAAAATGAATTTGAAGCATTAAGAAGGATTCAGTTTTTATGGATGTATTCACTTCTAATTGTTATGGCAACAAAGAATTTGTAGATACACATTGATATGTTGCATGTCAGATATGTATTTGCTGATCAAACATGCTGACAACTGTGTTACCAAATAAGAAAATTGTGTGCTCAAAAATAAATACCTTTTTTTAATGTTGCATGGCATTTAAAGGACTGAGTGTATCAGCACAGGTTTGCATGTCACATAGTTGGTTTTTACTGTGAATCTGCTTCTGGCTTGCTGTAAATTTGTATGTAATCTTTTTCTTACCCTATGGGCATAGATACTCCAGGGAAGAATGCAAATTTTCTTTTAAAATAGTTATTTTTTAGCTGTGCAGAGGGACTGTGGGTAGGATGAATCAAAGGTGTCTGTGGTGTAGGGCACAGGAGTAGGACCACGAGCCCTGACTCGTTTCCACTTCAGTTTCCTCACTGGTTCAACAGGAACTTCCTAATTCTGCCCCTCAGCTTTCCCACCTGGAGCTAACCACACTGCCCTTATAAAACACTTCACACCTGAGCAGTTCTAGGTAAGAACTGTTCTAATTATTATTTTATTTTTAAGAGACTTCCTACTACATAGGAAATGCAGTCCAGGTGGAAAGATGGAGCTGTTATCTGTGGGATACTGCAGGCTAAGGATGCATTTCATTTAACATCCACTTTTATTATACATCTTGCACTCAGCTGTATTTTTTTCTTTCTCTAAGGAGAAGTGATAGGGAACATAAGAATACAGGAATGGTCTGTAGAGATAAGTGTATTGCAATTTATTCTTGTGTTGCTGGCACTGAATACTGGAGCAGATTTACAAGTGGAATTTGCAGAGGGAAAAAGTTATTATTGTCCTCATCTGTAAGGAGAACTGGTCCAGTGATGTAGACTGTGTGACATAATTTAAATTCGGTTTCCCCTTCCATTGCAGATTTCTTGGGTTTCCTTAAGCAAGTCACTTTTCTTCACAGGGCAATTCTCCATCTGTAAATTGGGAATAATGGAATTTTGCTCTGGAACGTGCAGCGGTTGTAGAGCTGTGCACAGAGAACTGGTGGGGCTCTGCTACTGCAGCCTCAGGGCCATGATGCTCTGAAAGGCAAGAGAAACTTCCAGAATTAACTAAATGAGCTAAGTTTAGACCATCTGTGCCTAGGGCTGGAACTACCCAGGGCAGAGGAACACAGGGAGAGGGAAACTTTTAGATGAAGACTCAGTTTTTTCTTTTCATTCAGAATTCCCAACAGTCTTTGGTCCAATTTTTCTGGCCAGTGCCCTGATACGTGAAATTACAGCTACAAAATATGTTCCTAAGCAAAAAATTCATGGAAAAGTATGTGTGTTTTTTGAGGAAGAATAGAGTGTAAATGTTAAATTTGTTGAAAAAGCATATGGAGAAAATTAAAACTCACTTGTTAAAATCAAATGCTTGACATTTCCTCCGAAAGTTCTTCATAAATTGCACATTTAACTTCTGAAACACACCAAATAATACCACCCCAGGTTCACAATAGTGAAAGTGAACAACTTCCACACTAAATAGCAGTCAAATGTTATTTGAAAGAGTTGATATACAGTATATTAAATAACAAAGATGCTGACACAGCCTCAACTGTAGTAGTTCTAATTACTGCAGTACACCATGCTATATTATATCACATGGCATAATTTAGTCTTTCTTTGTCAGTGTATTACTCATCATTTTACAAATTACAACTCTTTTATAGGAAGATAATTCATACTTGGACATAGTTCTAAAATGATGGAGTGTTTTCCTTTTTCCTCAATCATTGGTCTTTTAAACTTTTGCATTTAGCAGTATTAATCATGTTTATTAGCCAAGTGTTGTCATAAAGAATGGAATTTCTCTGTTGCTTTCATGTTCAATTAAAATGGTTTTTTGCTTGCCTCTATCTGCTGCACTCCAGTAATCTGTTTACTTATTCTAATTGAGATCCTTGTTCATAAATTTAAAACAAAATCAATACTGCAGTTACATGTTTTTCTAACAGTCTATAATCTAAGTGACAGTGTGGGGTGTACCTTAGAGGGGAGTGATCTTAAAATACCTTTTAACTCTAGAAATGTTCAGTCTAACTTTTTTTTTTTGGTGTTCTATTTTGTGGACCAGATGTATTTTGGAATTCACTAACATGGTATACTTAACCTTCTGTTTAAAAGGATTTGTTATTCGAGCGTGTAATACTGCAAAAAACTAGTCTGTAAAATTGCTGCAGAAGACCAGACAGAGATTTGAGACACCAAGTGCTGTTTTCTAGACTTTCTGTTTGTTGTAGACAGTAATTACTATGCAAAATAGATTTGTGGACTCCTAAGTTGAAATTCCTGAATATTGATGCTTTCCAAGCACAGCCTGTGCCTGGCTCATCTAACCCACCAAGTGAAGGGTTTAATGTGGGGCATCCCCAGGGCCAGGCCCAGCAGTGGAGAGGGAGCTACTGAAGCTCAAAGATAACCAAGCTCAAGGATAAACTGTAGTAAGCTCTTCAGGGGTGAATTCCAGCTGAAATGTGGTGACACTGGAGGGAGGGAATGGTCAAGTGCCTCCAGGATTGACAGTGCAGAGGCCTGATGAGCACAAGGGTGGACTTGGATAAGTGTCTGGCAGGGACTGGTGGCCTCATGTCCTGTGATAGCAGATGGTGACTCAGCCTCTCAGATGTTCCCCTTCTGATAATTCACTTAATAATGACTGATGATTTCATCCTCAGACATTTAGCTTTTCCTGTTTCCACAAACCAATGTTTGAAAGTAGGTGATGCTGAAAGTGTCTAAAAATATTTTTTTCCTGATGCTTATTTATTAATTTATTTTTTGAAAAATTCAGGTGCAGGTTCCAGGTGTTGTGCCTGTGCCACGTGCTCAGCTGTGGTAAGGAGTGTTGGCTCATTGCTAACCAAGCCTAATATCTCTGGATAAAGGTACATGCAACTCATGGTTTGTTGTGCCCTGTTTTGCAGGTGGGAGTGAATCCTCCTGGGACAAAGACAAGCTCCAGTCTCCCATCACAACGGGTTCCCAGCACAGCATTGGTCACCCCACGCTGTCAGGGCAGTCCAGCCTTGGGAGTGCACACCCACTCAGCCCTCTCCAGCAGAACCACCTGCTCACCAACAGTACGTACTGGGATCCCACTGGGAAAAAACTGTGCCTGGAGGCCTGCTGGGAGCTGGGCTTGCCTTCCTTCCCAGCCTCAGGGAGGGGGGAAATGATGGGAGACATGTGAGTGACAGGAGGGTCAGTCCTTCCACTGCCAGCTGCACTTGTGTCTCATGTCCAAGAGATCAGTCTGCAATCAGTCCAAGTCCAAGTGACTATTCCCTCTTGGAATAGTCAGTCACTCACTACTGGTTTTGGGACTTTCAGTCTTTAATTGACATTTCCATGGCCTGGATCAAAAGGAAAAATAATCATAAAGTTGCTTAAAATTTTAGCTATGTGAGAAAATTCTCTTTCAGATGAAAATGCTGACCCACCAAATAAAATAGGAGAGCAAGGAATAAATGCAAAATGTCCAGTTAAAAGGCCATCCAGTGAACCCAGCTATCCAAAACAACTGGAATAAAATGACACAGGTTGGATTTGGAACTTAGAACTCCCCAAAAAGCCATCTCTTTTCTTTCCCTTAGGGAAGGAGCAGGTGGGAAACCATCAGTTCCACTTCTTTGTGCCCAAAGAAGGAAAGAAGGGAAGGAAAAAGTTTTCAAAGAAAGATGTTTGGGATTAACATTTTAAAAATTAGTGAGGAGTAAGTTTATTCCTATAGTTGATAATGGATGAAGAATGAAAAGCTCATTTTTTATGAACTCTTGTTGCTTGTTTAAGCTCTTCATCCTCCAAGTTCTGAAAATTGATTTTTGGTGTTAGTTTCAGTAGATGAGTGACATTTCTGGCTACTTACACAATTTTTGGAGTAGTCAGTTCATTGCTACCTCTGTCAGCCCCCAGAGCAAATCAGAGCTATTGAAATGACTCCTACAACATGAGTCTGCTTTGTTTGTGGGAAGGTATGGACCTGAGCATTTTGGATTGTCAGTAGTTAAAAATCACCAGGTCATAGGACTCAAATTCTCTGTAGTTTGTCCTTTCATTTTATATTCTTGCATAATTCAATACCTGGATTTCTTTTACACACAGACATTTTGTGTTCTTTGCTCTTAAGGATATTTTCCAGTGTATTTTGTAGTAGGTGAATGTCTATAGACTGTTAAAGGGTTTACTGGATGTCAGACATTATGTCCAATGATTTGCAAGTGCAGGATATATTTTCCTCATAGTCCTCTGAAATGTTTGACGGATTGTGTCTTAAAACTGGTGATGTGCTGTTAAATTCTGTTAGTAGTTTGCATTTAGTTTGCATGTCAATTGGACTTTAAGTAGACATACAACTCAATGTGG
Organism: Trochalopteron elliotii; assembly: GCA_024734555.1. Taxonomy (NCBI): domain Eukaryota; kingdom Metazoa; phylum Chordata; class Aves; order Passeriformes; family Leiothrichidae; genus Trochalopteron; species Trochalopteron elliotii. The sequence continues at coordinate 166,222 of JANPWX010019206.1, forward strand.
CCAGATGGTGTCTGGGAGTTTGGGAACTCTATAGAGGATGAGGAAAGATTATTGGGCTGTTAAGGGAGATCTGCAAGGAAACAAAGGCTTGTGGATGCAGGCACTGGAGGAGATTGTCAGTGTGGTTTGAAGTGAAGGGAAATGTATGTGGGCCTTAGTTGTTGCCTATCATAATTAATATTGGCGTGGATCATCATATAAAATAGAGATTGAGTCATTAGACATCACAGTTGTTGATCATGATATGCTCATGTTAAACAGGAATAGTGTGGGAGATGGGAATATTGCAATTCTGCCTTTCCTGGTGGGCACCATGGTGTTTTTATATCACTGGAGTCAAATTCTGTAGGAATAACATAAGATATGTCAGTAAGTGGTATTTTTTATTGTTAGTTCTGTCATACACCAAAATGGTGACTGGCCTTCTCCTTTAAAATAGTTAGGATAAACCCAAAAGTTAAAAGCTTTTTATCAATAAACAATCTCAATGGCATATGGTAATGACTAGCTATATGTTTGTGTTATTTAATACTTGCACCTGAATTTTTTAATGAGGATTTCTAATCTAAATGTCATTTAGAAAAATGATAAGACCTTTTTTTCTGGCAGAATGAGTCCTGTTTTTATTTTCTGAAAAATTAATTTTAGATGCCCTATAGTAGCTGTCTTCAAGTGGTCCCTCTAAAGAACTCTTGAATGCACAATAACCTGAACAATTTTTTCAGTGAATTGGTGTCTTGGTCTTGCTTTCCAGTGCAGTCATTACTAAATACAAGAAGTAATACACATGCTGAAATGGATATTAATGAAGTATGAGAATCCAATTCTTGCTAGCAGTAACTTCACCTTTTTGGCAATGTCAAGATCTGCAAGTTGGTCCAAATAAATTTCATACCTTCTTAAATTGGTTTATATCCATAGCAGAAGACAATTTAAAGTGACATTTTGGAAATTAAAACCTCTGGCAACAATTTTAACCTCTCATTACATGTTGCAGTTCACAGACCTGTACAATTGATCAGTGGTGTCTGTAGTCCAAGTCACAGCCTCCTGGATTCAAGAAATAGTCAGAGTATAAGAATTCAGTGTGTCATTGCTGAGAAGTGGTAATAGGAAGAAGTCTTGGTAGGAGTGTATAATCAGATAAAGTTATTAATAAATATTAATCTGATATGTTGGAAAACATGCAAATTATATGCATGTTTTGTGGGGTTTTTTTCTTCTTTATTTCTCTTAACTAAAGAGATCACTGAACTGGCACAGTTGTATATTCATTTTGTGTCACTCCCCAGCTGTGTGTTCCTCTTCCCAACACAAACCAGCCTTTCCTGGGCTGCACAGACAATTATCCCCTGTGGAACCTCAGAATTGCTAAGATTTGCTGCTGTTGGGTTTGAGTGGTAGGTGTTGCAGTGGGATGTGGCAGCCCTGCATGGTGTCCCAGTGACATGGTGGATGTTGCAGTGGATGCAGGCCCTGCAGGGTGTCCCAGTGACATGGTGGACGTTGCAGTGGGTGCAGGCCCTGCAGGGTGTCCCAGTGACATGGTGGATGCTGCAGTGGGTTTGAACCCTGCAGGGTGTCCCAGTGGCATGGTGGATGCTGCAGTGGGTTTGAACCCTGCAGGGTGTCCCAGTGACATGGTGGATGCTGCAGTGGGTGCAGGCCCTGCAGGGTGTCCCCAGTGACATGGTGGATGCTGCAGTGGGTTTGAGCCCTGCAGGGTGTCCCCAGTGACATGGTGGACGCCGCAGTGGGCTGTGGGCGCTCAGGGTGCCTGGCTGACGTGTCCGTGCTCTCTGCAGGGATAGACCTGCCCTTCATGATGATGCCGCACCCCCTGCTCCCCGTCAGCCTCCCCCCGGCCTCGGTGGCCATGGCCATGAACCAGATGAACCATCTCAACACCATTGCCAACATGGCAGCAGCGGCGCAGATGCACAGCCCCCTCTCCAGGGCCGGGGCCTCCGTCATCAAGGTAAGGCCTCCTCGCGCCTCACGGAGCCTTTGCACTGACACACTCAGGGAGGAAAAGGATGAGGCAGGGAGTTCACACTGCTCCAGCTCACTCTGGCTGCTCCCAACACTGAGCAGCACCCACCACTGCAGCCAAGTTCAGCTGCTCTGATCTGTCAGTAAGTCTGCAGTGTAATTAAAAATGGACACCAACACTCACTGCAGGCTATAGCAAGATCTGTGAAAGCTTAATAACTCTTAAAATGCTGTTTAAAGTCAAACTTAAGAGAAAATGCTGTAGGACGTGGCAAGAATTCTAGTGCACTGCAAATCCAGAACAGGTAAATAGCAGAGAAAATGATCACAAGTACCTTAGTGAGGCTGAAGAACAAAACAGGAATTCTAGCACTGCAAATCCAGAGCAGGTAAATACCTGAGAAAATTATCACAATTACTTTAGTGAGTAGAGTCTCTGGTAGCCAAACCTGAACTTCCTTCTGGTTGGTTAAAACATGTTTGTATTTTGAAAGGCTTATTTGTATTTTGAAAGTCTCTACCAAGTAGACTGTTCAGAAAGGTTCTTGCCTGTGTGAAGAGCTGCTGTCCTGCCACACACTCAAAAATGCATTAAAGAAAGAAATCTTCAAAATAGAAGTCTGTAGGATCAGCACATATGAAGGATTGGTGTGATGGGATTCTCTAAAAGTGTGTCCACTTTTTACTGAGCAAAAATTAAAGGTGTTATCAGTCTGACTTGTGTGTGTGTTTGCATGTACATGTGGGTTTCTTGTTGACAAAGTAAAATGTCAGCTTTGAAAGTTCATTAGTTTAATCCATTTTTCTTTGGGTTTTAATATATGTCTACAAAGCTATCTGTTCTGGAAAGTAAATGTCTTCAATATTTGTGTTCATTTACACTCATGTATCCCTGTCACTCTAGAATCTGACTTCTGAGTTGCTTTATTCTTACAACTCACTGATTTGCTGAACTTAGCCTCTCATATCTTTATTGTAAAACATCTTAATTAAAATGTGTCATTATTTTATCATTGAGAAAGTCACTGTTTCCAACACTACAGTCCAGTTGTAAGAATACATTGATTGAGGGTTGTGCAGTACTTCCTTTTGTCACAGGCTGGTGCTTCAGGTGATTTTGTTTCTAAATCAAGCAGGGAAAGAAACTAGCAGTACCCAGGCACATGTTTATTGTTCATGCCCATGTGTTCTGATAGCAACATCCTCTCAAGGGGGACAGCAAATGTCTCTTGTCACATCACTGCAGTAAAATTCTACATCCCTCTGTCGTTGAGGTTCTGGAGGGGTTTGTTTTCCTTCTGATTTTCTTTCTAGCCCTAAGCATATCCAAAATTGCCTCAGGTTGTTTCTCTTTTTTACTGAGAGTCCACTTCCAGATTAGGGCAAATTTTGTTCTGAATGCTTTGGTTTTGTTGACTTTTTTTTTTCTTGGATTCTAGGGAGACTGGGGTGACATTTCCCATTAGGATCCCTACTTATGATTAAGATGTGTAAAAACTTCTCTTTATCATCAGTGTACCTGCACAGTTGTTGGCTGGGTGGGGAAAACATCTCTCTGATGTCCAGCTGTATATTAGTTAATGCAAGTCATTAAATTATTATAAATTAGTTGAGATTCCATTAATTTCAAACCATAACCTTTCCTTTACCTGTTCAGAGACCTCTTGACAAAACCTTAATTTAAACACAGCAGTGGAATATTTGTAGCAGCAAGCAAGAAGCTTTGATTGTATTCTAAATGTTACCAGTATGTCAACATGAAGATTAAATATGTATTTGTAAACAATGCTAGTCCTTTGTAATTTAAACTGCAGTTTTTGCTGGCAGTTGGGTTTCAGGGTGTTTTTAGCAGGCCCTTGCTGATGTGAGTTACTCATTTACAGCAATTTATTTTCCCCCTCACCTGCACTAGAGGAGACAGTATCTCCACAGCAACACGAGGTCTGGCCAGCACTCTGGTGGGAATTATTTCCTCTCATGTTGCAGAGGAAAATGCACCAGTAGCCAATGTGACAGAGGCAGAGTGGGGATCCTTTGCTGTGTTACTCTCACCTGTCAAGTGGTGCTGCATCTTTCTCTAGCTTGTTCTGAGTGCTGAAACTGTAGAGGAATTTTATTAGTGTGACGCTCTTTTTGTCCTTTCCTGCCCTTATGTACAATCATCCAGCACAGAATGACAACCAGTTAACATGAAATTCTTGTACTAAATGAAACATGTAAAAGAAAAGCATTACTGTTCCTGCTGTCAGTAATACTTTTATTATAGGACATTATTTAAGTGCATTTAATAAGTACAAAACATAGCTAGTTTTCAATAGAATGCAATCCCAGCATCATGTTTTTTACTTAAAATGGGAGAAATTAATCGACTATATTGAGTGTGTGTCTGTTTCCATAGTCTGATGACTAAAATACCACTTGGCCTGTTTTCTATAGGTGTGAGAATCAGCTGCTTTGTAAGGTTTTGAATGAAGTCATTATGCTTTTTATATCATGTTTGCCATTTAGAAATAAGCTGTTCTACCAAGATATGCATGATCAGCAAAGTTAACATTTAGTGCTCCAGAAAGAAATGTCATAACTATGAAACCTGATTTCTCCCTGACAGGAACACCATAAATTAGGGAGGCACAATGGCCAGACTCACAAAACCTTAGCCATCTCTAACATGATGTGATGTGATTATAGCAGCAGCAGCACTGTGGCTGCAGTTCTGGCAATGCCCCTGTGATAAATCCAGCCTTACAGGGATTTACTGCACATCTGAAGAAGCTTGCTGGGTTTGAAACTTGGCTCAAATGGCTCAGAAGAATCTCTGTGATAATCTTGGACTGCTTAATGAAAGGCCACTTTCCCAGATGTCCTTGGGAACAGGCTGGTGAGACATACTGTGGTTAAGCTGAGCTTGAAATTCTGGGAACCAGACCCAAACCAGGGGCCTTAAGCTGCTCCTTTTGTGTTAGATATGCAAAGAGTACTGAGAGTAATAAGGCAAAACTTCATGCCAGAGATGAGACTTATTTTCTCCTAAATTTTCCCTGCTTCTCATTTTACTTACGTGACATATTTTGCACCCTCCTTCCTCCTCTTGCTCATGTCTCACCCTCTTCCTCCTCGTGCTCCCTCCCTTTCCTTCTGGCAAACAGCCTCTTTGGAGCTGCTGAGGGATGTGCTCCTCCTGAGTAGGAGTAGTTCTGAAAATTGGTTTCCTGCTGTCCATTTTTCTTCTGTTGTCATCCCCTCATGCTTGCTGTATTCCTGCTTTTCTTATTCTTTCTTGCTCTCATCAGGGTCCCAGTTAGGAATAAATGGTGCTTTTGTTGAGTGCAAATGGGAAACACAGAAAAAACAAAAAAAGTAATTAAAATGCTTAAAAAAAAATCATTTTTATTTTCATATTTCAGAATTTCTTGAGAATTTCACCCCAGTGCACTTTGGGAACTAATCTGATAAATAGAACAAAGCATTATTTGTACAGTGGGATCTAGACATGCAGTAGAGACTTCTGAGTCTCCTATTTGAGTTTTGTTTTTCTCCTGGTTTTGTGGGATTGTTAAGGCATTTGTAAAGGATGTATATGACATGATTTTAAATTCCCTGAAGAGAGTACAGATGGGCTGTGTAATTATTGCTGAGAGGTGCTATTTTCTGTGTGCTCTACAACTCACATTCATAATGTTTACCTGACAGCCAGAAAAATGTGGTCATCTCAGAATGCTCTGAAACACTTCTTCTCACAGTAGAAACATTTCCCATTACAGACTTTCTAACATCAGTAATTTCATATCTCTGTGTGCATTCAATCCATTATGAATTGTTTTCAGAATATTGCAACACTTATAAAATAAAACTTCTCTACAATGAATGTGATTTTTCATAGTATTAGATTTATTCTGTCCTGTTCCATAGCAGGCAGCTGATGGCTGGAATGGAACTGGGATATGTTGGAGGAGTGACGTGTGAGACACAGGACTTTGCTTCTTATAAGGTTAATTTTTGTGGCTGTATTTGAGGTGAAGGAGGAGTGAGTGTGCAGGTTTGTATCACTTTATTCACTGATTCAGAGAAATTACTCTGCTGGGAGATGTTCAGGTCCTTTCAAATTGCATTAAATAGCCTTCTCATCTCCTCCTTTGGAGGGAGGCTGTCCCTCTCCCTGCAGTGCCAAGAATGCCTGACTCCTTACCACCCTCATTGAGAGGTTTTAAGCATTGAAAACTTATTTTAAACTTCCAAGTGGAAAAAAAACCAATCAGAAACATCTCTTTTTGCAGAGCTTGCAAAGGAAAATTGTTAGGCCAAGCACATCTAAACTCTTAGTTCTGGCTCAGATCTTTTTAGTATTAGCTTAGTCATTTGCATTTGCCCTTAATGACTGATATGGCTCTAACATAGATGAGGTAGAGCATTATTATCATTAGTCCTGGGAGTGCCTTTCCTCCCTTCCATGGCAGCACTGCGTGAAACAATTCAGGAGAGGGGCACAAGTAGCAGGTTTCCACTGTGAGATCCTTTCCAGTTTCAGGCACTGTTGTACTCTCAGATTCAAAGTAAAACATCAAGATCTTAGCCCAGGAGTGAAGGTTTCCACAGCTGTCCCAGTGACTGCTAATTTAAGAAATAGGGAAGAAGGCAGCTCCTGTTTGGCTGTTTCCCAGCACCATCTGATTAGCTGCACTTCTCTGTTTGGCTGAGCAGCTGGCAATTAATGGATTGATAGGAAGTAGTCACGAGGTAATGGAATTAGTGAGTGAACATCTGGTATTAAAATCAGTAAATGTAGGAGTTTTTATGATTTCTTAAATTCTGTGAGAAAATAATTGCCAGTTGACTACAACTGAAACAACTACACAGTGGAAAAAAAAATTGCATTTTAAATGGCAAAGTACATATTTTAAGCAAATGACTTCCTGATACACTGCAAAAGATGAATAGGATCCATCTGGCTTTCAGACACACAGATTCTATCTTGGTTTTTAGACCAGCTGTTTACCTTGTTCATCTCCAGTACCTACAGCAATCACAGGTACTATAAGTAGCTCAGAAGACCAACAAGTCACCCCCAGTCTTTGTGTGTGCTCATTTCCAGTGCTGAATGACTGAAAATCCAAACCAGACTGCTCTTCTCTAGCCCAGAAATGGCTGTGACCATCCTAGTTCTTGTTGGCATCAGTTCAGGTGTAGCACAGCTCCTGCTTCCTGTGGGAGGGGTATTTTTTTCCTTGGAAAAGCCTAAATTGAGTAGTCCATCAGTTAAGGACTGTAAACTTTAGAACACTATTAAAAATGTGCTGCTTATTAGGATTCAGAGCATTAGTATCAACTAAAGTCAATTGGAAAGAAATACATCTTAGTATTAACTAAAAAAAGGAAGTGTTAGCAATTCAAGTCTTTGTTCACTGGAATTGTGAATTGTGTTAACTTTCCTTGTTCTTCTCACTTGCTGAGGATGGGATTCAGCCAGGGAGGGGGAGCAGAGGTAGATCAGCAGGAAATTTGGGCTGGAGGTGGGGAAGGCTGCAGGGAGACTGCCTGCCTGTCCTGGCTTCACAGACCCCTCCAGAGAAGTCAGGCTCTGGTTTCTAGAATTTTTTTATTTCTGTGTAGTCCATTTTGAGAATATGAATGGAGATCTTGAAACCACTGGGAGATTGAGGTGTGGCATTATGAACATCCCAGTGTGAAAATTGATGCTGGGATTTTTTCTGCCAGAGCCCAGGAACTCTTGTTTTTCCAACATGGTCAACATCAGCTTGAAATCTTTCTTACAACTCTTGAAAACTAATCTAGGCCTAAAACCAGTAGAATCTCCCTTTTTCCTTCCTTTCCATTTCATTAGAGAGGGTGAATTCCAGCCACTGCAGAGCCCTGTGGAGTAGAGTAGCAGCACCTCAATTAAATATGAAATATCAAGATAAATGTCTGAATAAAACATCCAAGACTCAGACAAACTTCCAAAACCTGCTTTTCAGCAGTGAAATGGCACTAAATCTGCTAGGAACTCATTAATAGATTAACATTTGGAAGAGTAATTACAACTACATTACAACTAAGAATAAAGAAAAATAAAAATCCAGCAGCATCGTTTCTCTAAACTCTTGACATAAAAGAAAGATCAATACTATAAAAAAAATTGGAGGTAAGGAGTTAAGGTCAAGATGATTATGTCAAAAATAGGTAAGCTGTTCATATATATTTCAAATAAAACTAGTGTGGATGCAACTACCTTGTAGCATTTCCTATTATTGGTATGGAATACTTCCTTAAAGGGGAGGGAAGAGGAATATTGAGCTGAAATCAAGGATCTGTCTGGAAATTGGGTGAGTTCATGACTTCAGTGCCGTTAAGCTAAATCACAACTAAAATTAACAATGTCAAGCTTTGTAGCTACATTTTCTGAGGAAGAGAAGGACACTGATTTTTAGTGAGACAAATATATTATCCTTCAAGAGGATCAAATACTGGAAAAGTCCTTTTTGAGAATTTATGTTACAGCTCTGTAAAGGAAGGGAAAAGGATGAGATAAATAGGTACTGTAGGTAGATAAATAGGTGAGATCTTGAGAAATGTTTTCATTTTTTATAACCTGGAATATTAATCTTGCAAATTTATGAATAGGAAGAAATTTAAATGGGGAAAATATTACTTTATTTAGGAATGTTTCTTTATTACTGTGAGTTTACCTAGTGTGGGACCCAGCTGCTGTGCAGGGGGAACTGAGCCATTTTCAAGGGGAAAAAAAAATATGAAAAGTAACAAGGTTGTAAAATACATAGATGACAAATAAAATGAAGTCATCAATGTGTAGAACAAAATGTTAAGATTTTAGATTTGCAATTTTCCTATTTAAATGCCCTCGTTGATTTGTTACAAATACTGTTAACGCTGTGTTTGGAAAATGGTGAGAACATTATCACTTGTGTTCTCATTTGTAATAAAATAGATTAACTTGCTGTGAAATTTTAACTAGGCTGAGACACAACAGTAGCTACCTAATGAACCAGAGCACATTGCTGTTAAGTAGCTAAATAGATGCATACTGATTACAGGACTGAAAAATGGATCTGTTTACCAGCAAAAGAAGAGTCTTCTCATAGCATTATTCATTATAGTAGGGGAAATTCAGTACATTTCCACATAAACATGTAGAAATTGACAATTTCTTGATCCATATGCAGCCTCACATGGTGATACTCCATCCTCATTTGGAGCACATATGATACAGAGGGAATTTCAGTTCCTTTGTTGCTTATAGGGAAAACTGCCTTCTCTGTGCCTGGAAATTGGTGTAACTGGTAAGACATTAGATGACATAATCAACTAATTCTCTTTGAAAGTGATTCACTGTGTGATTAAAAAGGGCATTATTATTTAACACTTTTACTTCTGTCTGAAGATTTCAAACCAAGACCCTGAGTTTGAAGGCAAATTACTCCAAGCAGAGATTATTTCATAGTGGGAGACAATGAGAAATGCAGTTACCAGAAGGAGCTGGAATACTTTGCTTTTCCAAATCATCAGCTTTTGAATTACTCAAATAACTCCCATTTAAGATGACATATATGGCTGTTTGTGTGATATCTAAGTGTTAATTCCTAGTCATATTTGTTCATAGGGTTTTTTTGCAGAACAGTTAGTGTGTCCTCTCCTTGGCTATTCATTTTCATGGTTGCAGTAGACAATGAAATTTACTTAAACTATGCAGTCTTCTGTAAAATTAATAATTTCAAAATGATATCTTAATTGTAAATTGAGTGCTCTTTGTGGCTAAAAGAGAGGAAATAGTGCCAAAGAGAACTGTTAAAACTGAAATCCAGGCAAATGAAATTGCAGTCAGAGTTGTAACCTGTTAGCAGGAACCTGTTTGGAAGCTATTATTTGCACAAAGGTAAAAAACACACAGGATTTATCCACTCAGGATTGCATGTGTATGGTTCATTGTTATTTAGGACAGTAATTTTTGGGGTAAGAATGTGACTTTTAAAAGCAACTCAGTAAGCAGCACATCCACAAAGTCCCAACTCCCTTTTACTCATCTGTTCATCTCAGCAGACTCCAAACCCTCTCTTTTGGAGGCCAAAAGGAAGAAAACACAGGAGACTTTAGGCTCAGTGACTTGGACTTTTTTTTTCTCCCACAGAATTTGAAAACTGCTCTGTATAAAACCATTCCGTTTTCAAAATTATAAAAACTTGTGATTCAACATAATAGACTCATATCTGTTAAATATTAGCATTAAAAGTCTCCCTTTCAGATCTATTAGTTACTATATATTCATTAAATAACAGATAATTAGTGAAACTGATTCGTTGAGGATTAACAGCTATGCAATAGATACACATCTGTTACATGGTTTTGAGGCTGGGTTGTTATTTAATGTACAATAAGAATCCTATTAAAACCACATCCAGTGCTACATTCTCAGCTGGTGTGGTTGGAATAGGGAAATGCCATCCCATGCTCTGAGGAGGATCCAATCTCATGTTCCCTTTGCATAACTCTCAGAAGTATCTGTAAATACAAAGATGAGTGTGGCTTAGAGGGATGGTTTTAATGGGTAACAGAATATCCTTGTTGATCTTGCTGCTGATGTAATTAATGAATTGCCCTGATACATCCAAACAGCAGCTTTTATATCAGGTATTTATAATGGAAAAACTTCTAGGAACCACCATGTTCTTCCCAAAGCTACATTATTGATTCAGGCTTCCACCTAAAAAACTGCATAAAAACTTCAGATGCTACTGAGTTTATTTTCCAGAGCACAGAGTAAATTGATACCAAGGAGCCAGATTGAATATTCCTAATGAAACATCTTCAGAATAGGTTAGAAAGGAGGAAAGATTGCAAAATATTGAGACAACTTTCCCAGATGAACTGTAATTGTGATTCTTAGTGAGGTAGAGGCAAGAGAATCTCTTTTTTAAAAAAAAGAAAGTTAGATTTCAGTTCTGGGTTTGCACAGGAAGCAGCTGATTGCCAGGGCTCAGGGCAACTCCAAAGGTTCTGAAGTTCTGTAAATTCAACCATTTTTCCTCATTAGTATCTCTCCCTTGGAACTACACCTTCAAAGACTTGGATAGAGGTTTTAAAACTTAGAAGGCATTTTAAGAGAAAAATACCTGTAGTAACTGAGGCCCTGATTCTCCCTTTCAGAAGATTCTCATTTTCTGTTGGTTCTGGGAACAGGAATGAAGGGCACTGAAATTTTTAATTATAAGTATGTGTGTGGAAACACTGGGTTGGAAGGATCTCAAGTAGTCTCACAATCTCATCTTAAGGATGGAATTTTACTTATGCCTTGCTTGTCTGATCTGCTCCTAAAAATTTTTACTGGTGAAAATTCCATCGCATCTTCAGGCAATTTGCAAGTATAGATACACAGAACTGCAGAATTTCATTTTGCCTTTTTTTTTTAATTTATTTTCTACCCTTTTTTTCCCTCCTTACCTCAAGTACTATATATATTTAAATTAGAGGTTAATATCAAAGTTTCATGTGCAAATATAAACATAAGAATATGCAAGCAGACTCCTGTTTTGGTTAGCCAGTGGTGCTTTTCATGCAAGAGGGAAGTTCTTACCAGAGCCACAGAATTTATCATTTGTCCAGGTGCTACCCTGAGAAGATACTGATGTAATTTATTCAGGTACAAATTCTAGTTACAAATTCACCAGTACAGATTCTAATTACAAATTTGACTGCATTTAGTGACAGTTCAGTCCAACTGTGAATGGTTTATTTGAAATGTGACTCATATGGCAATCTTACTACCTGTAGATTAAAAGTAGTTTGTGAAAGCAACATGAAAGAATATTCTATGTGTTCCTAGGTGTGAAAAACTTAGAACATAAAAAGTTGCCAACAAGAAAAAGGTGGCAAATGATCAGCTAAGCTCAGACATGTTGCTTGTAGAAGCCTGTGTTTGTTTTGGCTATACATTACTATACTGCTCTTAAGACGTGAGTTCTGTTCTCTGTTTACCTCAGAAACACTATTTGTTATCATTCCTTTTAAGCCAACCTCTCTTTCTTTGAACCTTGGTGAAGCCCATGGATGAAACGGCCCAGCCTTGCTTTGGTTTTGTTGCAGGAGAGGATCCAGGACAGCCCTTCCCCAGTGCTGTCCCTGGAGGACAGCCAGCAGCCCGGCAGCCACGCGTCCTCACACTCCAGCAGCAGCGTCTCCAGCTCCCCGTCCCAGCTGGACAACACTCCCGACAGGATCGGTCAGTGCAGCCTTGCCTTCCCCCCCCCCAGCCGCTCGGGAAGTATGTTGAGGCCAATATTTATTTGCTGGGGGACTTGCAGGGAAGCGCTCGCTTGCTACAAAATACCCAGAAAGTTCATCCCTATGGTTTTTTAATTAAGTTCATCACTCAGTGTTGGATCTAATCACCGATAACAGGATGGGGCGACCGAGAGGCATTCCACGAGTTTTTTATTTATCAGTCTCAGTGAAGGTAGAGACATAAAAGATGGTAAAACTCACACCATAACAACAGAAGCTAAAGTTCTCTTTGTTATAAGGCCTTTTAGAAGTTTTTTAGCCAATAGGCTAATGCTAAAAGCTTGCAAGCTTCTACTTAAGTCAATCACTAAACACTACACATACACCTTACAGCATACAATAGTTGCCTTTTCTATATTTTTTGCAGCTCAGAAACTTTCTATGCTCCAAATATTTCAAGGCCTAAAATTCAACTCTGTTTCAAACCTCTATCTATGTAAGCTTATTGCAACTCTGTGAAAGTCCTTTGCTTTTTCAGTTCCCACAATTCCCCCTCTCGGTACAACAGTATCCCCTGCACAGAGGGATCACCCTCGTACCCTTCCCTGGTCCAACCAGCTCCTTTGGCGTGCTTGGGTAGGGAAGTGCTGCTCAAGGCACCTGCAGTTGAAAAAGAGCAAGGTATCTTTTTCTTCACATGTGTGTGAGAAAAGTCACGGATTATATGATGACTTTTTTGTTCCAAAAACTTCCTTGTGCCCACACATTCCTTCATCACCCCAAGGCTGAGGCCTTTCTGGCTTTTTTGGTCTCTCCACCACAGCTTTCACAGCCTGTGCATTATCGATTAAAATGCTAATTCTGTCTAGAGAAAGTTTAGATTCTTTTCTTGGTGCTTCCAAGAGGGATCTAGGGCAAGTCAATTAACATCTCTTCACCTCAGTGTGTGTCAACACTGCTGTCTCCTCATGGCCTGGAGCCCTTGCAGGCATTGCTGAGCCAGATTTAAACCACAAAAGCCGTGCACTCCGGTTGAGTCACTGGAGAATTCCCTTCCATCCACAACCTACTCGGCTGCTTTCTGGAATTTTGCAGTTCTGACCCTGGTCCTTGCAGCAGCAGCACCACAGCACTGCCCAGCACACTGGATAGAGCCTGAATTCTTTGCCTAAATCTGTGTACACACAGGGCAGACACTGTGGAATAGATTCCCCAAATCTTTTTCCTTTGTAAAATAAGGCTGGAAATACACAGGACAAGAAATTTTTAACTTCCTGTAGCAGCAGTGAAAAGAGACTGTTGATGTCTCTACATAGAGATCTAGTGCTTACTGTTGTAAAGATATGGATAAATATTTTTCATTGACAGAAATACAATGTTTTTACTTTTGCAATTATAAAAAAAAGCTCTCCCTAAAATATGCTGATGAAGTTTGTAACAAGTGTCCTCCCTGGAATAACTGTAAAGTCTGTAATTGATGGATTGCAGAGAAGAAAATGTTTTAATCAAATAAGAACAAAGAAAAGAGGCATCCTGAAGTCATAAACTGCACAGCTCTCGCTGAGCTTGCAGGTGTTAAGTAAAGAATTCCCTTCAGCACTAAAATGAAGGAGGGGGGTTGCTGTCACCAATCAATTTGGGCTATGATCTGGCAATCTGTGGTTTTTATTGTTTACTGCTTTATAATAATTACTAATACTTAAATCCTTAAATGTATTTTTCCCCAAAATGGTTTTTGTGAAGTACTTTTCCCATTAATTAATTAATTTGAACAATTCATAAGAAATCACATTCATCTCAGTAGTAATTTGTGTTCTGTCTTGGTGTCCTTGCCTAATGAATTTGAGCAGGTTAGCTTTTATTGCATATTTTACTTGGCTCTAAGAGTTTAAATAACAAAACATCAACCAAGAGGAAATAAAAGTTAATATTTTTAATCTTAACATTATTTTTACTGACAGTGTTATATAACTGTATCTTCTGATTCTTTTAGCCATGATGACCAACAGCAGGGAAGGAGAACTCATTGACCAAGAAACTGGGACCAGCCTAAAAAAAATACAAAAGGAGAAAGGTAAAATTACAGACTGTTTTCCATCTCAGGCATTTAATTCCACTTATTATGTGTTTTATTACTTTTTCTTGTGTTCTGCATATGCAATGATATTATATTACTAATTTAAGAGAACTAAGTGCCTAATTGCAATGAATAATGTATCCAGTGAACTCACATGGAAGTGTAAGCAATGAGAACTTTGCTTCTCTCTGTTTATATAACATGAGGGTAATATTTTGCAGGTCTTCTGGCTCAATTATTTATGAAGTTCTGAGCAAATATTTGATCAGTCACGTGGTATTGTTTGTTTGCCTTCAGGGGATGTGTGTGCAGACTGCTCTGATGCTCTGAGTGAGCAATATAAATTTATATTGTGGCACCAGTGAGGGGCAGCAAGGGAAGAGGTGATGTTTGGTCTGGAGGGATTCTCCTGTAGGCAGGGAAGTGCTTCCTCTGCTGGGTTCTCCTTGCAGAGGTTCTTGGGTGCTGGAGAAGGTGAATACTCAGGGATTTATTCTGGGAAAATACTGCAAAGAGATGCTGAAGGGGATAGTGAGGTTTTAGAGTGAAAAAGATGTGAAGGAAAAGAAATAGAAGGAAGAGACAACATAAGCTAAGTGTACTTGTAAGTCTACTGAGAATATTCATATTTATCATCATAAATGAAAGCACAAACTGATTTATATTTTGGTTGAGGTGATTGTTGTGTATTTTCAGAGAAAACTAAAAGGCAGGCATAGACAATTTTATGGGCTACTCAGAAGAGAATTTGGAGGCCCTCCATGCCCTGTGGTTCCAGAGTTATATAAAATTATTTGAGCAGTGTCATGATTTTGCACAATCAGCTCTGTTCCTTAGAGGTCTGTGACTGATCCAGTCATGGGTAGGAAGAGCCTGAAACTTCCTCCTTATATTTTGTATTTTCATACTCATCTCTCCTTGAAGACAGAAGCTGTTTTCTATTCACTGGTTTTTCTGGGCATTTAAGCACTTTCCTCATGAACCCCAAAAGAGCCCTTCTGTGCCATTCTGGGATAATTTTCTGTCTGGATTATCCTGCTTAAATCCTTCCCTCTTGACTCCTGTTGACATTTACAGAAAGTTTCCAGCCATAACTTCATTCCTAAGATTTAAAAATTCTATTTCTGTAAAAATTTCATAGTGAGTATTTAATCTAAGCCTGAAAGTGTAGTTGATTTTAATTCTGTTGAACTGTGCATGGTTTCTTGCCACATGTTCAGTCATTTTTCAGCGAAACAATTCAGTATCCTGTGGGGTTCAAAGATGCAAATCATGTACTTCTTGGTAGTAGCAGTTCTGTCACTCAGGATGGATGAAGAAAGGTACAGTTTAAGAATCTGAAAAAATAATTCAGAAATCCCCAAAGTGAAAATAATTGAACCTCCACCACCTGTGAACCCAATTCCCAGGCTCCTGTGATCGTTCCTTTTAACATGGATGAAATCACAAAGATCTGATGCTAACAGTTTGTGTGCCATAATTCTCCTTAAGATTAAAGTTGTGTTGGTTTATTCATTTCCTAGTTTACATTTTTGCATAATTTCTTTGATTGTTTAAGTACTGGGAAATACATCTTTATACATGTGTTAGTTCTGCATGCACTTAGGGGATGTTTTTAGAATTAATTTTGTGTTCAGAGATCCACCTGCATCAGAAAAAAGTGCTTTGAAATCATGAGACATTTTAAAATATTATATTAGAGACAGAACAAAGTTTCTGATTTTCTGCTTGGTCTGCAGATATCAAGTTTTTCTCAGAAAATATGAGAATGAGATTTTTTTTTTTGTCATATACAGGTGTGATTTTTCAAGTCATCCCATGGCTCCAGAACCAGAACCTTTTGATGACATTATAGTGGGACTAATATAGAAATTTTAAAGGCATCAACCTTGTATATCCAGGATTCCAAGCTGATTTTGCATTTATCAGTGGGACACACCCATATTGCAGTTTCTGTAGAAACCAGTAGGGTTAGTCCTCAATGATTTATCCTGTGTAGATTCTTTGTTCCTAACACTATTATTGTTTTCTCCTGTATAATTATTTTGAGCTCTGGTGCACCTCAGTTATGTTGAGTGTTTTAGAGTCAGATATGGACAGTGTGAGGAGTGTGATCTGTGCTGCCTTGCCCTGCAGAAAACATCCATGTAATCTGTATACGGAGCAAGCTTTGTTTTTCCAAACCTGCCATTGCTCTTACCAAGGCAAAATATATTCACTATGGAAAAGATTTTCAAAATTATTAAGAAGGAATGTAGTTAAAAGTATCAACAGTTATTAAGTATGACAAGTAAGTGGTTTATACAACCATGGCAAACATATGTTTTCACATGTTTTGAGTAATATCATCATGATTTTAAAAATTATTTATAGCTCTGAAGGCCATAAAATGCCAGCTTTGCTGTAAGTTGGAAGTTCTCAAACAACAAAGAAATTATTGAAGGCATATATTGAACATGTTTTTGTGTTATATACCCTGACATAACTTCACAAAGCCGAGCTCTCTATAACAATTAAGATAGCAACAATTGAAAATTAAGGAACTCAAATTTATCAGGAGTACAACTTAGGTGAAATCTTAGCATTGAAAAATGATAAAAGTTATTGTAATGATTATAGACAAAATACCCCTCCGGACATACAGTTTTTGTTTTCCATGTCCCATTTTAAGATCTCAGCAAGAGACAAAAATGTGCCACTTTGTGCTCATCAAAGTAATTTCAAGGTGATTAGGGCTGAGGAGAACATGGCTGCACAACAATGCTTCTTTAAAAGACAGTTAATATGAGGTTGTTGGAATTCCTGTGATTTGTTTGCATGTGTTGGTGGGGCAGAATTTCCAGAATTGATGGCTGTCTCATTGCAGAGCATTTAGAGACCAGTTACAGCCATACCTTTAAGCTTTTTGAAGGAGAAATGCCATTGAATCTCAATTACTCTGCATCCTTTCATCATCCTTTTCGAGGAAGTATGGTCAGATTTAACATTAGAGGGCAATAAAGTCAAACTTCTTTGGAAGTCTGTATGGTTTGGGGTCTTTTTATATATATCTAAAATTGTTTTTACTGCATGGATTACACACAGTACTGTATTTTTGTCAAATGCCTTTTTCTGGCATGTTACACCAGCATTTTGCCTGTGCATCTATTTCTGAGTGAAAACCATATCAAGAGTAATCTATACTTTATTTTGAAATCACTAGTGCAAGGAAACAGTTTCAAAATCCCCCCTAGAACACAGCCCCACATTTTACCTGCACAATTACTCACAGAAACTGCACTTTAAATTCATCTGCTTCAATACATATCCTGGAAAAAGTCTCTATTGTGTGGGGTCGGATTGTGTTTGACACAGACCTGTATAGGCTTTACAGAAACCTCCATATGAATTCTGGCATTAGGAAGGTGAAATGAGCCAGAAAAGAATTTGGCTGTGCCTTCCAGCCAGATTTAGATGCTGGTACAATTATTCTGTTTGACTGCATGACAAGAAATATTTCAAACTCCTCACATAGGCTGGAGCAATAAAAGGCACTGTCCCAACTCTTGCCACAGTGAAATCAGTGGGGATGTACAGGATGTCTTCAGTGGGAACAGTTTGACCAAAGCTTGGTCTTTTGGAAGGGTTTTCCCCCAGCTCGTGCTGCTGGTTATTATCCAGACCTGGATAGCATGTTCACATGGGGTTTGGGATGCAAACCAGAGGAAAATATTGTAGGAAAATTCCATTAATGACCCGTATTGTCACTTACCCACTGTTCATGCAGTCTGTGAGTACAAATAAATATGATTTTTGCTGAGAAGGGGGCTTGCCCTGCACTCCCAGAGCTGCTTGGGGGCAGTGCTCCCTTCTTCAGCCCATCCTGCATCTCCAGAGCCCAAACCCAGACTCTGGGGGTGTGTCCTGTGGCCCAGCACACAGTACTCTCCAAACTCTGCATCTGGCAGCTCTCCCTTCCCAGTTTATTAAAGAACACCTTTCCCTTTATTGCTTCAAGGAAAGGGGAATTTTGCATCATTTCTGTCCGCTGAATGAAATATTTTCAGATGGCCAGAGAGCACGGTAATGAAAGAGTAACCATATTTATTTATTGGATTTCATTAGCAGAAAAGAGGGTTTATGCTGTTTAAATTAATCGCTGCCAAAGGACTGGGCTACTCAGGATGTGAGGGGAGGAGAATGAGCAGGTGCAGAACACCTGAAATAGCAACAGGCTGGTGGGGGCTCTGCTCCAGAGAGGGGACTTTCCCATCAATCTGAAAGCATCCAGATGGAAAAGGGAAGGAGTGAGAAGGAGAACAAGGAGCACGAAGCTGAACCACACGGTGTCTGTGCAAAGTGTGCAGTAGGTGCCAGCAACTCACATGGTCTCTGTGCTGCTTGTTTGACATGTCAATAGTGGCATGTTAAAGATATAATGAGAAAAAAGCTATTTTCTTCACAAATGTGTTCATGAATACATGAACTCCCCAAATCAGGAGTGAAACCATGTTCATTCTAGTGTCTGTGTGTGTATCACAGACCCTGGGGTTGTTTCATCAGCAGTGGGTACAATAGTACATGAATTTAAAGGTTTCTTTTTCCCAAAACCTTGAGTGACATGTGCAGTGCAAAAGTCCACTGGATAAGTCAGAGATATTTTTACATTTTCTATCCTCAGAGAATAACGAATGATAAGAAGCACAGTGCTCTATTCTGGGTGGAGGCATTTTCCACAAGTGTTTTTTTGTTGTTAAATTTAACCTACAAGTGAACTGACAACTGTTAAAAAGGTGGCCTAATAGTAGATGTGATTGTCTGTCAGTCAGTCAATCCACAAAAACCCAAACTCATAAAACCAAAGCAAACTCTATTAACACTTAGATTCACAAAATGTAATTAATTAATAAAGGTAAAGCTTTAATTTTTGAAGTGTCTGTACTCATGACGTTATGATTGTGTGCTCAACCATTGCTGAAAGATTTATAAATGTAAAGGCAATTATGCAAGTGATGCTAGTGAAGGTCACACCTTTTACATTAAGTTTATATTAGAGCTTTATTTGCAGAATTATTTTTAGGAACCTTTCTCTGATGAGTAAAATACCTACTTCATAGTTATCTTGGCAGATGGGCTAAGGCAGGTTCTTGCATTGATATATAATTTATTAATGTTTTATTTATTAGATTTCAGTGACTTTAATGTATCACTGTCTAAACACTAAAAATTATGAGTCTGTATAAGCACGGTGAAATAATTAAATTTTCTTTACTGAAAAGGCTTTGAAACAAATTTTTAGTAAGGTATTCATGTCAGTCTGTGCAATAAAATGGGCAATAAGAGGGAAATCAGGTAGCTACTCTTCAGTAAGTTGTCTCTTCAGGGGCATTCCCACTTTTCCTCCAATACTGGGAATTGTTTTATGTAGGTTCATCTGAGCTATATCAAATTTGAAAAGTATAAGAAGAGGAGAAAAATTGTTGATTGGCACCCAGTGAGATAAGAAAGCTTTTGGATTAGGCCCAGGAATCTTTTCCTTAGCACTGGTCTTAAAACTGACCTGCTGGATTCTCTTGTGTTTCCTCTGGTGCAAAGTCATTAACCTGAGACCTGCAGCTGGTGACATTCTTAATGTCTATGAGTTATTAAATAAGTTTGCCTTCAGTCCTCATTATGAGCAGTAAGATGTGGACAATCTGTGTCCTGTGAGGTTGCTGAATGTTTTTTGTCATGTTACAGAAATCCTTGGGGTCTTGGGGAATGTGCCAACAGGGGCTCAGACTCCTCTGCCTGAGCACTAAACCTGCTCAGGGGCACTGTGCTCCTGTATTTGTGTGCCCAAGTGTGCAGCTGTGCACAGACAGGAAAAAAGGGATAAAAATACAGATAAAAATTCAAATTAGTCATAAAAATTGTTAATTGGTGACTTTGGAAGTTTTGCAGTATTTGTGACTGAGGAAGACCTTCAAGAAATTCACAGAAGCTGCACTTCATAAAACACAGTTCTTTCCTGAGGGTTCCTACCAGTGAGCCACAGTGTGTCCTGCTGCCCACAGCTGGATGTTCCAGATCAGTGAAATACAGAGCTCATGATTGTGACAGCAGTGTGTGCTCCTGCTGTCAGAAGAGCAAATCCAGCACTGGTGGATGGTATTTTGTGTAGCATTTTTTGTGTACTCAGGGACTTTTTTTCTAATTTGATCTTGAATGTCTAAGATGGCTCTGTGGAGTGTGTCTGTCTCCTGTGTAACAGTCACATTAAGATGGCAATTAAGGGCTCTCTCTTCTCTTTTGTGGACTTGCTGCCCAGAGGCTTCTGGGGACAGCAAGGCTGAGACAAAACTACACATTAAGGTTAATCTCCAAAGTGTTTTAGAATGTTTAGTGCATTAGAATATTCCTGATAATAACAAGTAATAAATCCTTAGTGAACTTCTAACCCTAACCATTCAAGGATTCTGTGCATAAGATAGTGAACTAACCTCAGAGTGGAAGTAGAAAAATATTATTCTTGATGTGTAGTCATGAAACCAGAATAAATGTGTTCTTCATTATATCTCAGACATTGTGTTGAATTCCTTTGATAAAGTTACATGAATTAGTTAGCAGTTAGCAGAGCTGATAAAGGCCCATGTACTCATCTCAGAAGCCACTGGGGCTGCAGATTGCAGGAAATCAGATTTCATGTTTGATTGTTAGGGCAGAAGACACCACTCCAACACTTTGTGAGTGGGATTTGTGTGTTACAGCCACAGTGGTTTCTGGGGATGGACAGTTCTCTCAGTAGTTTTCATATTATCAGCTGTCCTTTGGAAATTCATCATCATGCCTGAAAGAGCAGGAGCCCACAATTGTAATCAATCAATATACTTTCAACTGGATTAGCTCAGTTTGTTACAGCCTGGTGCTGATAATGCCAAGGTTTTAAGGGGGATTTTATCCTTGCGTGGGCCCTCCACTGAAGAGTTGGACTTGAACATCCTTGTGGGTCCCTGATGAAGATTCCCAGCTGTGAATATCCTTCTTGTAGCTGGATTGATAAAAAGGTGGAAGGAGAGACAGCTGTGAACTCTGAAATTGGAGGCAAATGAGTACAAACTAGAAAGAGGGATTACTCCAATACAAAATTCCCCAGCACACTTCTTTGGTCATGCTTGGCCTTTCCATGTTGGTGTCAAAATCCCAACTGATTTATTTTCTTCTTTTATTTTGTACTCAGTGTGAAAGTCATTTCCAAAGCAGATTTTTCTTCTAGTTGACAGAATGTGACAGGCTATAACAAGCAGTTTAATAAATAAAATTCTGCTTCCAGGTGTATTCTGAGGTGTTATAATCTATAAAACATGGTACAATTTTGAATCTGTCTTACCCACCACTGGGGCTGCTCTGCGATATTTTGATAGTTAGACCTGGCTTGTGTGAATTTGCTGACATATCCCGTGGCTTTTTCGGGTGTGTGTTGTCAGCGAGGGGATCCAGAGCTGTACAAATTTTACTGACAGTTCGGTGGAGAGCCTCTTGTAGTGTGATGGAAGATGTCTTTTTGATGTGGAATATGTTGGATGATGGAGCATCTCTGAGAGATGGCTGAGCTGGAGCAGAAAATGGGATATGTGTGTGTACATGTGCCTACTCACAGAGGCCAGAAAATAAGCATTGTTCAGAAAATAACCTGTTATTTATACATCTGTAACCTCTGGGGGCTTTTTAAATGCTGTCGATTAGGAGACTGGCCTGTATTTGTTATTGTTGTCTTGGTTTTTGTTAGTTTGAAAATCTAGAAATTGACTGTAACGATGGTGCCCTCCAGGCAAAAGTGTGGAGAGATTCACATATTAAAGGAGGAGTCACCAGAGCTGCTGTTTGACTTTTGACATTATTGTCATTGTTGTCGTATCGCCTTTGGCACCAGAGCCAGGAGGGATTTAGGCAGAAAGGAGAGTTGGAATTGCTCTATAAAACCATAGATCTATATTTATACTTATGTATATTTATATACCATCTATATTTATATATACAAAATTTTATTTTAACTGATATATTACAAGGAAAGCATAATATTTCTGTAAAATCACCAGCAGTATTAATAAAAATAATAAGGATTATATAATGAAATAATTTCTTTATACAAAGCTTTTGATATTTAAAGAAATAAAAAAAGAAATCCACCAATATTCAAAAACTAATTAATAAGTTTCTGAGAGACAGTTCTGTTGTTTCAAGAATGGTCATTGTTAATTTCTCTCCATACACAGGTGTGGAAAAAGCAGAAAATAAGTCAAGTATTTTTAGATTAGAGTCTGATTCGCAATAAGAATTCTCTCTAATACACAAGATAACTTTTCAGCAGCCTGTTTTAGGATGAGTACTTTGTAAGCATCACTTCCTATATGGGCCATATTAAATATTGCATGGAGCAGGCTGGAGCTTTCATCTTACACAACTAGCAGCTCATGTATCATCAGTCACATAAAACACTGAGGATAAATGGTCCCAAGTATCTGCAAAGTATGATTATCTTTCTAGAAGAGTTGTTGCTAAATTGGCAGAATCATTGTGGGGTTTTTCTCCAGTGAGGGCCAACCTACACAGATTATGGAGGTTAATAAATTGTAATAGCAGAACTGAAGGCTCAAAGTTTGCAGTTTTTTCTTTTTGCTCGATTTTTCTTGTAATTTTTGCTGTTTCGAGCAGCAAAGCGGCTGGGCTGGGGCTATCTGTCTGACTCCAGTGAAAGTGTGTTCTGATATTCCAGTGTGGAAGTTGTTGGGGAACTGGTTTCTCTTCTATGACCTACAAGAACATCTATTCCCATTTCCTCTGTAGAAAACTTACAGTCTCAAGGACCATCATTTATTCCTTAATATTCCTCCTCATCTGAAAAGGAAAATCTCAGCTCTCTATACATGAAACTGCCTGGTTTTCTGGTTTTTTTTCTTGAAGTCTACACATAGAAATAAAGCTACAGAGAAATTCCTGCTGGCAAAGGACCAGCAGCATCCTGCAGTACTCTCCTGAAGGAATTACTATGGCAAGTGTCTGTAGCGTAGCTTTAGAATGTTTGCATCACTAAAATGAGACTGTTTATCTAAAAAAAGAGATTATAACAAGAAATCCAGAAGGCATAATAATACATATTAAACCTTGTTTTCCAGGCTGTTGAATCAATTTATAAGAATATGTGAATGAACAGGAAGGTAACAGCATCTGGTAGCAATATACAGTTTCCCTTCCTGAGTTACCAAATTAGCTATGGGAAGGTGATTAAAAATAAAATATAATGATTTTTGATAGAAATAGGTACACTGCATGGGCTTTGAGATAAGAACTTGACAAATGTGTAAAATAAATGCAAAACTGGTTTTGAAAAGGGGGGAGATTACCATTTTCTGTGTTGTGTGCCATGGTTTGTGCATTTCAAATGTTGGCAGTTGGCTTCTTTTCAAAACTGATAAATAATGATGTTTGTTGTGGAAACAATTATCCTAAAATAATTTAAAAGGATTGTATCTCCTTTTTGTTTGCCTATAAAGACCACATTCGATTTATATATAGACAGAAAGAGCTCCACTTGCATCTATAAGACAGTTCTTAAATCATTCTAAATTATTGATGTACACAAAGAACTCTTTCCGCTTTTGTTTGAAGTTTTATTTCTGTGGCGTTGTGCTTTCTAATTATACTTTCAACTGCTATGACATCTGTTATAGTTGTTTCAAAAACTTTCCATACTTTTCTTCTTTAATGATAGACAGTCTTTTCAAAGACAAACTGTCTTCATTTTGAGCAAGAAAAATAATTAGTTGAAAAAAGATCACTAATTTGGCTGGCGAGCTCACCATTTTACTGTGTTTTTTTTCACAAGTTGCTGTTTTATATGATTCCAGCACCTATTCAACAGAAAGCTGGCCAAGAGGAATTCATCTCTGCAGTAACTCAGAAACCATAGAGCACCAGCATATGTCCCTTGCTTCCCCGAGGAAATCCAGGACGTTATTCTAACAAAAAGAGCACCAAGAAAGTACTTCACAAATCAATAGTCTCTATATGTCTAACAGATAGAAAAGTAAGCTGCTATTCCAAGCTACTGTGCTCAACAATATAGGAATAAAGCTCAGCAACTGGAGATGAGATTAATGCTTAAAAGTCTGCTTAGAAACCCTGTTTATTATAACTGATGATAGGAATATGTGGTGCAGCAGTAAACAGGTTTCTAATGATCTGTGACATAATGCAGTCTTACCTCTGGTATAAAATCTAGGAGACATTTAAAGTATCCCAGATTAGGAAAGCACAATGTAAAGACATTTTCTTGTCTTTTTTCAGAAGAGGGGATTTTTGCCCTTAAGGTAGAATTTTTTGAAAAATTTAAGCCCTGGACTCTGGTCCAGTTGTGGTACACCATAACTAACCTTTAAATTAGAAGTTGCCTAGAATTCATATAATAATTAATACAACATTCGGGGATTTAATTGACCACAAGATTAAACCATTAAGGAAAAAAATTCATCCTAATTGAGAATTGAACCCCTACCCTTTATTCATGGAGTGTCTGCTCTGCCACTTGAGTCGTGAATTGGGGTTAATTGACTGTCTAGAATCTCCCAAGGAACAATTATTTCACATAATGGTGCTAACACATCTTGGCATAAGGCGTTTATATGGGAGTCCTTTTTACCCCTGGATTTAGAGAGATGTACTGAGCACAGCAAGGAAAGCTGATGGATGTGGGGAAGAAAGATGGAAACAAAAAGGGATTTGGGGTTTCCTTTCACACTCAATCCCAGCACTCTTCATGTTTCTGCTTAGATTCCGCAATGTGATTTTGCTGCGTATTTAAGTGTCCTCTCTTTCTCAGTGTTCAGGGAGTATAAATTCCTTGTTAATAGTTCAAATTTGTGGCAAAATTACACTTCCCAGCTCAAGTTGTTAAAAAGATTTAGAAATGAGCAGCCTGGCATAGTGGAAGGTGTCCCTGCCCATAGCAGAGTGTTGGAACAAGATATTCTCTAAGGTCCCTTCCAATCCAAACCATTCTGTGATTCTCTGAAATAACCTGTAAGTAATTTAACAGAAACTCCTATAAAAATCATAAAAAAAGATCTAGGTGTACTTAAATTTTTAACATTTTTTACTTATTTGCTTGCATGGCGATTAATAAAATTCATTACTTCAAAGTAGATTTTTCTGCTTCATTAGTGCAAATTTGCAGAACTTTTCTAATTACTATTCTCCTTTGAAGAATAAATAATAAGAGATAATATCAAAACTTTTTAACTAAATGAAGACTTAGTTATGGATACAGTTAGGCATTTTTTATATTTAAGTATATTCTGGTTTTTAGATGCTTTTATAAATGTGCCTTTTGTCTTTACAGAAGAAACTGTCAGAATTTAGGAGAAACTATTTTTGGGTGGCATTATCAAAGATAAAAGGAAATGAAGAAAAGTTTAGCTTTTTCAATTTTGATTTCAAAAATCAGTCTTAAATCCTATGAGCAGAAAGGATCAAGTGTGGTTAATTCATGCTTGAAGCTGTGTGAAATCTCTGTGCTGAGTGGAGGCTGGGAAGGGGTAGCACCTCATAGGTCCTGTTTGAAACTGGTGCTATACAAAAATCTGTTTGGTTTTGGTGTTTTGGTGGGGTTTTTTTCATTTGATTATTCTTTTTAAGTACCACATCCCAAGGAAATCTTAATTGTTGATGACATGTAAGCACGTGAAGTGTAATCGGTATCCTGTAATATCTCTCCCTGCAGTTGGTTCAGATCAGAGTGCTCAGCAGCAGTTTAAAGATGTTTTGTGAACAGGTACTTTTAGTACAGAGCACTTTAACCATGTTCACATCTAAGAGGGGCCTTTGCAGTGGTACTGTGGTTCATGATGCATCAAATCCCAGCTCTGTGTTCCGTGGGCTGTGGACAGAGATGTGCTCTGCACATGAAGTGTGTCAGAGTCCCCCCAGGGCAGGGGTCACCCCAACACACCCAGGACCCCATATCCTGGCCTGTAGGATCACAGAGGTGAGGTGAACAGGACTGGCTTCTGGCAGAGTGCTCACTGCAGGGTGATGCGTGGCATTCACAGCTCCACTTGTGTTTCACATCAAACATCAAACATCAAACATATGACGTGCTTGTGTGCCTTGTGCCTGCACCGGCGTTCTGCTGCCGTACAGCCAGCCCTGGGGGAGCTCAGCACCAGGGGTAAAGCAGGGCAGTCATGGGCACAACAGCACTGTCACAACATCCAGGTGACCCCTTACACACAGAACTGCTCTTTCAAAGCTGGCTTCACATCTGCATTCACACTTTCTAACCTGCTCTGTCTGCAGGAGATTGGAAAGATACTCTTGTGCTTATTTGCTACTATAGAAATATCAGCAACATAATCTCCCAGACTTTCTGCTTTTTAATAGTTGGGTTTTAGAAAGCCGGAAGCGTGGAGGGCAGGCATGGCTCAGACTCTTCAGCTGGAGAAACAGTGTTTGAGATTAAAAAATCATTATTTCTTGCTTGTAAACATTAGAGGTGAACAGGTAAAGTAGATACAACAAACATGAAAGGAAGAAGGTTTTACAGTGTTACCCAGATTTGAGTTGGATTTCATAGTCACTCATTTCCAACTACTCACCAAAATCCTGGAGTAAAGAAAGAGGAAACATGATCTGATATTTCTAACAAAAAAACCTCAGCAGAATGTTTCTTGCAGTGTGAGGAAATAGTTGTCTCAGGTCCCATAATAACAATCTAGGCTCCCAAATGCTGCCAGCATCTGAGGAGAATGATGCCCTGGTGACAAATAGAGTAAGAAAGAACAGCATTTCCCATTGCTGCTGACTTGGAAGAAAAAGCCTGGATATGTTCACAGTATGAACTAAGTGACAAAGCAATACTTTACACTCTGAGTGTGATTCCTTTACTGTTCTCGCCTAGTTCTAACTTCTCCCCTTTAAATATAATTCTGTTCCACAGTTTCCTCCACCTGCTGTTTTCCAAACCTCGCACGTCCTCAGTCCACATACACCATTATTCTTCAGCTACACTCCCCAGCCACATTTTCCACTGCCAATTCAAGCTCTCTCCAGCACCCAGCTTGCCTGCCTTTCTGTCTCCCTTCAGTTTTTTTTTTCTCTTTATGTTTGGGGGCGGTTTTGTTGGGTTTTTTTTGGTTTGTGGTTTTTTGGTTTTTTTTTCTGTAGAAAACAAATCCATATATTGACAAAGAAACCTTCAGGGTCAGAAACTATTTTGGTTTTGATGTTTCAATTTTTTTCCTACTTTATTTATTCTTTTTAAGTAAGTACCACACCAAGAAAATTTTAACACTTGTAATGACTTTTCAGTGTGTTAGGTAAGTGTAATTGACCCTGTATAATATTGCTGTCTGCAGTTAGTTTAGATTTTAAAAAAATCCATAGTCTATCACATAGAATAACTGCTTGAAGTGAGTGGAAGCCCTTAGCAGTGTAAGATTCAAAGCCGTACCCTGCAGGTATTCAGCACTGCTCAGGGAGTATTTTAAATTGTGATTATGGTCACACAATATTCCCTGTGGAATCCTGCCTTTAGCTGGGCATGATCTGGCAAGTGCTGCAGTTAACAAGCAAATAAAAGCCCCCACAGCCCCTGCCCATGCTGCCATAAAGAGGCCTGTCCTGGAATTCCTGTGGAGCTGTGAGAAGAAGCTGTGCTCAGATTCTGCCCTTGGAGCAGCATTTGCCTTTACCTTCCCTTCACTGTTACTGGAGGAAGTAACTGATAGGGATCGACACAATTTCCTGGGTGTCGGCCTGAGAGATTTTTAGCCTGCTAGCAGATGCTTTTTCCCAAGGAAAAATTTCTCAAGAAATCTTTTTCTCAAAACAATCTTGGTAAACAACTATCCTTTCTCAAAGCAGCCTTTCCCTGGTGGTCTAGTGGTTAAGATTTGGCACTCACTGCCGTGACCCGGGTTCGATTCCTGACAGAAACCCACACCTGGGCGCAGCACATTCAGATATTTATTATGATATTACCTGGACATATGTTTGTGGAAAGAAGATGTAGATGTATATATCTCTCTGTTTAGCCTCGGAATAGAAACTGTGGAGAAATGGTATATTACCTGCATGAAACTGAAAATATGGGTGCCATAGTGTGCAGGAATTGGGCCCAGCTTTGCTTACAAATCAGCTTGAAGATGAAGCTGCAAAAGTTATATTTTCACTGCTTTCACATACTGAATTTATTAGCTTCTGGAAATTGATTTTGGATGCCTTTCATTTGCCATTGGGCTGGAGTCAAAGGCAAAACGATGATGTACCGCATTTTGCTCACTCATCTTTTTATTGCCCAACTATTGTTATTGAGGAAAAGACATTTGATGTGTTCCTCAAAGGAGACAGAAAGCACATTTCATTTTCTTTTAATTGATGAAAGTGTAACTGAACGCAAGTCCTGCAATCCTCACCTTCAGTATCCAGGAGAAGTTATAAGGGATAGAGGGAATGGCACTGGGATTCAGCTTGGATCAGGGCTGAGAGCAGAAGCCAGCAGGGCTGTCAAACTTTGTCCTGTTTTATTTGCTTGGAAAGAACAGTGCAAAGTTAATATCGATGCAGTGCTGTGAAAGTGCTCAAGTGGTTATATCTGGGAAGGTAATGTGAACTCAGCAGTATCATTGCTTTGATCTTTGGTTAAAGTCTTACAAAACTAGATTGCTGTTTGATTGACAACCTTGTCAGAGAGTGAATGAAGACTGACACTCTAATATTGAAAACACAGCGTTTACAAAACTTAAAGCCTGAGTTTTCTCATGACACTGCTGCTTTTGTGTGAGACTGAATTTCACATTTATTTTTAAATAAATGTATACCTTGCTGTGTGCAGCTAAAACTTATGATTTTAGACTGCTGGCTCAAAAATTCTTCTCACCCTAATAATTGGTGCAGATATGTTTATAGCAACAGCACTGCTACCATGCATTTCAGGATTTGCTGTTTGAAGGCTTGAATGTGGTGGTAGTTATCACATCTCAATACCAAATCATGATCAATCCAGCACAGGGTGATGGATGCAGGAGTGGCAGGCTGAGCTTGGGTTGGGTAGTGGATCTGACATTGTCTGGGTGGGTGTGGGAATGCAGGTTAAAGGTTTTCCAACTTGCAGTTCTCTCTTGAAGGGTTGTCTTCAGCTGCTGTTTCTTCAATTACCCCCTTTTAATATCCTCAAGTGAGACTGTTAAAGGGAGAGTTAATTTGTGGAGTAGACTTTTTCATGCCAGAAAGTCATGGGTACTTTTCCACACATTCCTAAATTTCTTCTTTAAATCAGACAAAATAATACATTTTGCTTGTTCAAAAAATAAAGGGCCTTAAACAACTCTCACTGCTGTTTTTATCTGACATGACATTAACTGCCAGAATTTAAATAATGTGTAAGAATGAACCAGATTGTGCCTATTCCCACATCAAAATACCGTCAGCAAGAAAATGTCTCCCCAAAATAATAATCCTGCATCATCCAGAGGTGTTAGTGAAGAGACTCCTTATATGATGCAGTTTAAAAATAGGCATCCAAAAGATTTTCACAGAAAGGGCTGCTGAGCTGTGCTGTGGGGCATGGGAACTACTTAAATTGGCTTTCCTGTCAAAGCCAATGTTTGCTGAGACTACTGTCATCAGTTTTTCCTGACCTTCTGGTTCTCAATTTACTTCAGGATTGCTAAATTCTGCGTGCAGTTCTTTCCTTACCTCTTAGGTCATGTATGTCCTGTATGGATGTGTGTGTATTTAGCATTTAGCATCCCTAGAAATCTGCATAAACACTCGCAGATTGATGCATGTGCAGTACAATATAATATCTTTACTAAAGTATCCTTCATGGAAAAATGTTAATTAAAACAACAGATTAAAGCCACTTTCAGCAGCAATGCAGCTTTGCTGAAGAAACCCTAAATTTGATTGTATTTTCAAAGTGGACATGTGTAAGTCACGAGGATAATTAACCATTTCATCATTTGAGGTCTGCAAGTGAGTGATTTCAGAATGAAAAGCATATATAGCTGTGTTGATTATGCAGAATAAATTATTTTCAAACCCCACATTTAAATCAGTACATTTTTTTTATTCTGTAGAAAATTCATGTCCACAAAAAAAACCCCTAATGATCACCTAAATTTTTCTGTAAACATTTTTTAAATATATATATATGAAATTCCTTTGGAAATGTCCACAATCTCCTTCCATATTGCAACACATATGGTAAGAAAATCTTGCTTACAAGCCAGTAACTGTTTTTAAACAGTTTTTAAAATTGCACTGAATAACAGCTCATGCACAAAAACTGTTGTGTTTTGTATTTATAACAAGCAGCTTAACATTTTCTAAACTATGACAAGTTTCTCCCTGGATATTTTTTAATGTAATAATAGGATTAGTTTAGCTGTCCCTAGGTTTTTTTAATGTACATAGGCACTGGTGGTATGTTAGGAATATTTCTGAGTCATTCTGGTTCTGTTTTCCTGCTTTCTTCAGAATTTAGAGGCCTCTGCGGCCATAAAGGTTGTTGCTGTTGATGGCTTTGATGTGTGTGTACATGACACATAATGTTGATATTTAGGAACCAATTCCCTTGCTGTGATTTTGATAAAGCAGTTTCTGGAAGTTGTTGTGTTTCAGTTAAAGATTTACGGCTCTCCTTTTGCCTCAGACCTCATTTTTAAAGGTCAGAAGAGAAAAGAAACCCCAAACCATAAACATATTAAGTGAAATATCCATGGTACCTCCAGTTAATGGTATTTCCTTAAAGCAGATATGTTACTGAGCCCCTTTTAAAACAAGAGTGTTAGTTTACTGTTTCCTTTCATCTGTTGAAATAATTACTTTTTTTCTTTGCCTTCAATAGTTTGTCCTGGTTGTTAACATTTCTGTAAAATTAAGTTTGAAAGGTGCTTTTAATGTTCACGTTGACTGAAGTGCACATTTGACTGTTAAAATCAACCTACTTAAGGCAGAACTAATGTTTAACACTCGCAGCTATTTGAAGTAGTTCACTGCCCAGTTTAATGGTGCTGCCAAGGGCAATGGTCACATTACTCGCTGCTGGATTTGGAGGGGGTTCTTGTGCTGGAAGTAAAGACAATCCACGAGACTCCTGAAAACATTGACTTAGATCTTAAAGGCATCATTTTTCTACTCACAAAGCTATAAACTGTAATTTCATGGGTAGCAGTGGATGAGAAGCACTAACCCCTGCTCTTGGTCACGTGCTCTGTTTAGGAGTCACAGTTTCTGTGTCTTAATGACCTTTCCTGCAAGCTCTGGTTAAAAAAGATGAGATCAAACTGTACAAAACCCATGCTGATGGTGGGAGAAGTGATCTTGTATTGTGGGAATTGGGGTTTATGGGATCAGGTCAGCTTTAAGACACCTGCAGCAGCACAGGTGAAGAGCAACCCTGGGTAGCCTAGCCTGGCCTGTGGGCAGGAGGTGGGAGGGACACGTGGGGACACTTTGGCTGCATCATGAACCAGCTCTGTTTTGGTCACAGCCCAACCAGAACCTTCTGTTCTGTTTTTTGTGGTTTTTTTGTGGATTTCCCTGATTCACCTCCCACAGAAGTGGATGTGTCTGCTATGCACTATAAAAATGCTGCTCCAGCCTTGCACTAAGAACGGACCCTCCCTGGCCAAATTCACTTGAAATCATTCCCCTCCTAACACTGCTGCAGTCTGAGGGGTGTACAATGCAGGTCAGATGAGGTTATTTATGGGAATCTTCAGGCAAATCATACAGAAGAAAATGTAACTAGCTTTGTGGAGTTGATGGGAACCGTGCTGGAATCCTCAGCACATCAGTGGGAATTGCCTGGTGTAGGACTGCCCCGAGTAACCCATAGCCCAGCACATACATCACATTATTCCTGTGTGAGGTCACGAATTTATAATCAAACAGCTGCTTTTTCTCCTTTGATAAGCAGGGGCAGGCAGAGAATTTAAAGATTAAACAATACATCTTCTCAACCAGAAAAAAAATTACTAAACAGTGAAATTTTCCCCTTGGCTGGTTGTCCTGGTTTAGGACAAATTAGGGGAAGGTCTCCAGAAGGAGTCCCCCAGAAAACAAACCTCCACCACCCCTTCCCCCCCCCAGCTCTGGGTTTGAGAAGGAATTTCTCGGAGGAGAAGTGGAAAAAACCTATTTATTGACAAATAAACAAAGACACTCCCCAACACAAGGGAAAAGAAAAATACTCAAGCAGTTGCTGTGAGGGGAGGGCGCAGAGCTTCTGTTTTCAGGCGTCGAGGACCCCCAGATATTCCCAGGTCAGGTCCGGAGCCGGTCCAATGATCTTTGGGGGGGGGCGGGGAGGGGAAGGGAGAGAAAGAAAAAAAAGGAAAAAACGAAAGCAGCGAAAACCAGCAAAGGAAAAAAAAAAAAACAAAAGCAAAAGCAAAAAAAAACCAAAACCAGGTAAAGGCAGCAGCGAAGCAAAGCAAAAAGCCTGCAGCCAAGCCGAGCTAGCAGCCAAAAGCAAAAGCACAAGTAGCCCCACCGCGGCAAACACCCCACCGAGGGGGGGGGGAGGCAGCTGTCAGGCATAACAGTGCAGTACATAGAGATAAAGCTGCACGATTGGGATAGGAGGCACCGTCAACCCAGGACATTCCACCCCTTATCCCATATCGTGAACATACAATAAAAAACTTGCATCTCACTTACTCAAACCTTCAACACTTACACATTTCCTTCTATCTTACTTGCTCAGACCTTTGACACTTATACGTTTCCTTCTGTTCCATGTAGTAACATTCATCCAACAATGACATTTACATAGGAGTCTCACCCCACCTTCAGATCTCCCTGAGGTACACAGCGTGTTATTCCATCTTTCTGCATTATCCACCATGTATAACCTGGTCCTTGAGCAAAAACAATCCCACGGATGGGTTTGCCTGTACTCGAGGCAGGGTTGATCCATACTGTCTTTCCCAACAAACCTCTGACATGGGCCACTGGGGCTTTATCTCCATCTACGATATTAAGGAACTCAGATTGAGCAGGACCCGCTCGGTTGGTGGAACCTCGAGTGTTAACCAACCAGGTGGTCTTTGCCAAATGCTGCTCCCAGTTTTTGAAAGATCCCCCACCCAATGCTTTCAACTGGGTTTTTAACAGTGCATTGTGCCTCTCCACTTTCCCAGCAGCTGGTGCGTGGTAGGGAATATGGTACACCCACTCAATGCCATGTTCCCTAGCCCATGTGCTGATAAGGCTGTTCTTGAAATGAGTCCCGTTGTCTGACTCAATCCTCTCAGGGGTACCATGTCTCCACAGGACTTGCTTCTCAAGGCCTAGGATGGTGTTACGGGCAGTAGCATGAGAAACAGGGTAGGTTTCCAGCCACCCCGTGGTGGCTTCCACCATTGTGAGCACGTAGAGCTTACCTTGACGTGTCTGGGGTAATGTGATATAATCAATCTGCCAGGCCTCCTCATACTTGTATTTGGACCACTGTCCACCATACCATAGGGGCTTCACCCGCTTGGCCTGTTTGATGGCAGCACACGTCTCACAATCGTGGATAACCTGAGAAATACTGTCCAAGGTTAGATCCACCCCTCGGTCTCGTGCCCACTTATAGGTGGCGTCTCTGCCCTGATGACCTGAGGCATCGTGGGCCCATCGGGCTAGGAACAGCTCTCCCTTGTGTTCCCAATCTAAGTCTATCTTTGACACCTCTATCTTTGCAGCCCGATCTACCTGCTCATTGTTTTGATGCTCTTCATTAGCTCTACTCTTGGGGATATGAGCATCTACATGGCGGACTTTCACAGGTAGTCTCCCTACCCTGGTAGCAATGTCTCTCCACTCTTCAGCAGCCCAAATTGGTTTTCCTCTACACTGCCAATTAGCCTCTTTCCACCTCTCTAGCCATCCCCACAGAGCATTGGCTACCATCCATGAATCAGTATAGAGGTAGAGTTTTGGCCACTTCTCTCTCTCAGCAATGTTCAGGGCCAATTGAACGGCTTTGAGTTCTGCAAGTTGGCTTGATCCACCATCTCCTTCAGTGGCCTCAGCAACTTGTCGTGTGGGGCTCCACACAGCTGCTTTCCACTTCCGGTTCGTCCCTACAATGCGGCAGGAACCGTCAGTGAAAAGAGCATAATGTGTCTCCTCTGCTGGCAGTTGGTTATATGGTGGAGCTTCTTCAGCCCGTGTCACTTGTTCTGGTTCTTCATCTGTGAGACCAAAACTTTCACCTTCCGGCCAATTTGTAATTATTTCCAAAATCCCAGGACGATTCAATTTACCCATACAGGTGCGCTGTGTAATTAGAGCAATCCACTTGCTCCATGTGGCATCGGTTGCATGGTGGGTGGTGGGGACCTTTCCTTTGAACATCCACCCCAGCACTGGTAGTCGGGGTGCCAGGAGGAGTTGTGCTTCTGTGCCAATCACCTCCGAGGCAGCTTGGACTCCTTCATAGGCTGCTAAAATTTCCTTCTCAGTTGGAGTGTAACTGGCCTCCGCCCCTCTGTAGCTTCGACTCCAAAATCCTAGTGGGCGGCCTCGAGTCTCCCCAGGCACTTTCTGCCAAAGGCTCCAGGACAGACCATGGCTCCCGGCTGCAGAGTAGAGCACGTTGTTCACATCTGGTCCTGTCCTGACTGGGCCAAGGGCCATTGCATGAGCGATCTCCTGCTTGATCTGGGCAAAGGCTTGCTGCTGTTCGGGGCCCCAGTGGAAATCGTTCTTCTTACGGGTAACCAGGTAGAGAGGGCTCACGATCTGACTGTACTCAGGGATATGCATTCTCCAAAAGCCTATGGCGCCTAGGAAAGCTTGTGTCTCCTTCTTGCTGGTTGGTGGAGACATTGCTGTAATCTTGTTGATGACATCAGTAGGAATCTGACGCCGTCCATCTTCCCACTTTACTCCCAAGAACTGGATCTCACGGGCTGGTCCCTTAACTTTACTTTTCTTGATAGTGAAACCGGCTTCCAGGAGGATCTGGATGATTTCCTTTCCTTTCTCAAACACTTCAGCTGCAGTGTTCCCCCACACAATGATGTCATCAATATACTGTAGGTGTTCTGGAGCCTCACCCTTTTCCAGTGCAGCCTGGATCAGTCCATGGCAGATGGTAGGACTGTGCTTCCACCCCTGGGGCAGTCAGTTCCAGGTGTATTGCACTCCCCTCCATGTGAAGGCAAAGTGAGGCCTGCACTCTGCTGCCAGAGGAATGGAGAAAAATGCATTGGCAATGTCAATAGTGGCATACCACCTTGCTGCCTTGGACTCCAGCTCGTACTGGAGCTCCAACATGTCTGGCACAGCAGCGCTCAGCGGTGGAGTCACTTCATTCAATGCACGATAGTCCACAGTCAGTCTCCATTCTCCTTCAGATTTTCGCACAGGCCAGATGGGGCTGTTGAAGGGTGAGTGGGTTTTGCTGACCACCCCTTGGCTCTTCAGCTCACGGATCATCTTATGAATGGGGATCACGGCATCTCGAGTTGTTTTATACTGTCGGCGATGCACTATTGAAGTGGCAATTGGTACCTGTTGCTCTTCCCCCTTCAGAAGTCCTACTGTCGACGGATTCTCGGACAGTCCAGGCAAGGTGTTCAATTGCTGGATGCCCTCTGTCACTACAGCTGCTATCTCAAATGCCCATTTGAGTCCCTTAGGGTCTTTGAAATACCCACTCCGAAGGTAGTCTATGCCCAAAATGCATGGGGCCTCTGGGCCAGTTGCAATAAGGTGTTTCTTCCACTCATTTCCAGTCAGGCTCACCTCTGCCTCCACCAACGTATAGTCCTGTGATCCCCCAGTCACACCAGCAATAGAAACAGATTCTGCCCCTACATGTGTTGATGGAATTAATGTGCACTGTGCACCAGTATCAACCAAGGCCTCATATGTCTCATCCCGCTTCATTATTGCTAGAGCAGAAGCGTATTCAGGTGGCCCAAGTCGCACAAGTTTCCTCCACATTACAGGTGTACATGGTACCAGGTCCGGATTCCTTGTTGTTATGTCATCTGAAAAAATGAGCTCTGCTACAGCCATCTCTCTCAGACGTTGGATCCCCTGTTCTATGGTCTTCCACTGTGTCTGCTGCAAATAGAGGTCATCTGCACACAGGTATCTTTGTGCTACACCGTCCAGGATCCGTTCCCAGAGACTGTGAGGGCTAGCCTCCCTCATCATGCTTTGGTCAATGACAGGATCATGTGACAGAGATCCCAAATGCCTCGCTTCAGTGCCATCCAAAATGGTAGCCTCCCCTGCAGCATCCCAAAGGCGGACTAACCAACTAATTATAGATTCATCGGGTTGTCGCCTGTAGTCCTTTCTTAGGCCTCGAAGGTCCTTTAGGTTAAGGGAATCAATATTGGCTCCAGAATCTGTACCCCTCGATGTGGCTTCTGATTTTGGTGAAGGTCCTTCTCCTGGATCATCATCATCATCCTCCACCTTGCGATCGGTCTTGCTTTTACACTTTCCACCTCTTGTATTAGCAGCAACAGCCATTGGTTGAAGCCTACTGTCTCGTTCAGCTACTGGCCTGGAGCCTGGGATATTAGCTGCAGCCTGAGTGACTGGAATAGTAACTAATTTATCTCCCTGTTCCCTTTCTTCTATCTGCTGCCCTGCAGTATCTAGCAGAGTACAATAAACATATGCCAGGGCCCAGCTCACTACAATAATCCTTTTCTCTTTAGTATTACCATGGCACTTCTCTTTCAGGTACTTTGCCACCTCAGCTGGGTTCTGAATTTGTTCAGATGGGAAGTCCCAGACTATAGGATGAGAGAATTCCTTTAAAATTTGGCCCATATCCTCCCATTTCCCACTCCACTCAAGATTTCTCCTGCTTGGCTTTACTCCTAAATCAGAAGTCTCATTAGCCCCTTTGAAATCTCAGCTTTCATTTTATATAAACTGCGGACAGTATAGAAAAAACTTATTAAATTAAATGCCAGAAAGATGGTCTCTTTAACACTCAGGGGAGACTGAACATTTTCTAATAGAGATGTAAGCAATCCAAAGGAGAAGAAGGAGAACAGAGGCTGGAAAACCCCTTCCCCTCCTTCTCCCCCAACAAACTGAGTAAACAACCATAACAATGAACCAAACACTTCTGGAACGGATTCCAGCATTTTTGTAACCCTTCTGTAAATCATTACAAACAAGCCCAGCCCAATGAGTATTCTGGTTAATACCCCATGGCTAAAAGAAGTTCTTATTAGGGACAATACCAGAGCTATTTCTGGATAAGGAAGTAACCCTAGGTACCACAGAGGTATTAAAACTTCAAAAAACCCTAGGGACCAGAAATACCGGCAGGCTTCCACCCCAAATGACATTATGAATCCGGAAAAAACCATACCAATACACCCACAAAACAAGTAGAACCACCAATATTATTATTAAAGTTTTTTCCACTTCCTCCGGCCCTTTCCCGGCCAATGCACCAAAAGTATATTGTCCTGGTTTAGGACAAATTAGGGGAAGGTCTCCAGAAGGAGCCCCCCAGAAAACAAACCTCCACCACCCCTTCCCCCCCCCAGCTCTGGGTTTGAGAAGGAATTCCTCGGAGGAGAAGTGGAAAAAACCTATTTATTGACAAATAAACAAAGACACTCCCCAACACAAGGGAAAAGAAAAATACTCAAGCAGTTGCTGTGAGGGGAGGGCGCAGAGCTTCTGTCTTCAGGCGTCGAGGACCCCCAGATATTCCCAGGTCAGGTCCGGAGCCGGTCCAATGATCTTTGGGGGGGGG
>JANPWX010019206.1:204675-263185 GCA_024734555.1 Trochalopteron elliotii
GTCACACCAGCAATAGAAACAGATTCTGCCCCTACATGTGTTGATGGAATTAATGTGCACTGTGCACCAGTATCAACCAAGGCCTCATATGTCTCATCCCGCTTCATTATTGCTAGAGCAGAAGCGTATTCAGGTGGCCCAAGTCGCACAAGTTTCCTCCACATTACAGGTGTACATGGTACCAGGTCCGGATTCCTTGTTGTTATGTCATCTGAAAAAATGAGCTCTGCTACAGCCATCTCTCTCAGACGTTGGATCCCCTGTTCTATGGTCTTCCACTGTGTCTGCTGCAAATAGAGGTCATCTGCACACAGGTATCTTTGTGCTACACCGTCCAGGATCCGTTCCCAGAGACTGTGAGGGCTAGCCTCCCTCATCATGCTTTGGTCAATGACAGGATCATGTGACAGAGATCCCAAATGCCTCGCTTCAGTGCCATCCAAAATGGTAGCCTCCCCTGCAGCATCCCAAAGGCGGACTAACCAACTAATTATAGATTCATCGGGTTGTCGCCTGTAGTCCTTTCTTAGGCCTCGAAGGTCCTTTAGGTTAAGGGAATCAATATTGGCTCCAGAATCTGTACCCCTCGATGTGGCTTCTGATTTTGGTGAAGGTCCTTCTCCTGGATCATCATCATCATCCTCCACCTTGCGATCGGTCTTGCTTTTACACTTTCCACCTCTTGTATTAGCAGCAACAGCCATTGGTTGAAGCCTACTGTCTCGTTCAGCTACTGGCCTGGAGCCTGGGATATTAGCTGCAGCCTGAGTGACTGGAATAGTAACTAATTTATCTCCCTGTTCCCTTTCTTCTATCTGCTGCCCTGCAGTATCTAGCAGAGTACAATAAACATATGCCAGGGCCCAGCTCACTACAATAATCCTTTTCTCTTTAGTATTACCATGGCACTTCTCTTTCAGGTACTTTGCCACCTCAGCTGGGTTCTGAATTTGTTCAGATGGGAAGTCCCAGACTATAGGATGAGAGAATTCCTTTAAAATTTGGCCCATATCCTCCCATTTCCCACTCCACTCAAGATTTCTCCTGCTTGGCTTTACTCCTAAATCAGAAGTCTCATTAGCCCCTTTGAAATCTCAGCTTTCATTTTATATAAACTGCGGACAGTATAGAAAAAACTTATTAAATTAAATGCCAGAAAGATGGTCTCTTTAACACTCAGGGGAGACTGAACATTTTCTAATAGAGATGTAAGCAATCCAAAGGAGAAGAAGGAGAACAGAGGCTGGAAAACCCCTTCCCCTCCTTCTCCCCCAACAAACTGAGTAAACAACCATAACAATGAACCAAACACTTCTGGAACGGATTCCAGCATTTTTGTAACCCTTCTGTAAATCATTACAAACAAGCCCAGCCCAATGAGTATTCTGGTTAATACCCCATGGCTAAAAGAAGTTCTTATTAGGGACAATACCAGAGCTATTTCTGGATAAGGAAGTAACCCTAGGTACCACAGAGGTATTAAAACTTCAAAAAACCCTAGGGACCAGAAATACCGGCAGGCTTCCACCCCAAATGACATTATGAATCCGGAAAAAACCATACCAATACACCCACAAAACAAGTAGAACCACCAATATTATTATTAAAGTTTTTTCCACTTCCTCCGGCCCTTTCCCGGCCAATGCACCAAAAGTATATTGTCCTGGTTTAGGACAAATTAGGGGAAGGTCTCCAGAAGGAGCCCCCCAGAAAACAAACCTCCACCACCCCTTCCCCCCCCAGCTCTGGGTTTGAGAAGGAATTCCTCGGAGGAGAAGTGGAAAAAACCTATTTATTGACAAATAAACAAAGACACTCCCCAACACAAGGGAAAAGAAAAATACTCAAGCAGTTGCTGTGAGGGGAGGGCGCAGAGCTTCTGTCTTCAGGCGTCGAGGACCCCCAGATATTCCCAGGTCAGGTCTGGAGCCGGTCCAATGATCTTTGGGGGGGGGCGGGGAGGGGAAGGGAGAGAAAGAAAAAAAAGGAAAAAACGAAAGCAGAGAAAACCAGCAAAGGAAAAAAAAAAAACAAAAGCAAAAAAAAACCAAACCAGGTAAAGGCAGCAGCAAAGCGAAGCAAAGCAAAAAGCCTGCAGCCAAGCCGAGCTAGCAGCCAAAAGCAAAAGCACAAGTAGCCCCACCGCGGCAAACACCCCACCGAGGGGGGGGGGAGGCAGCTGTCAGGCATAACAGTGCAGTACATAGAGATAAAGCTGCACGATTGGGATAGGAGGCACCGTCAACCCAGGACACTGGTTTAGTGCAATTTTGCAATTTTGCAAGCTCCAACAAGGCTGAATGGATGTTATTGAGAAGTGAATTTGGCTCATTCTTTTTATGGTTTTAATAAATACCCAAGGGAAAGGCGGTTGTTCAAGGGAAATGAAATACAAATAAACATAAAATTTATTCTCAGTAGGCATTCTGAGGAACTTGGGGCTTGAGTTTTATGCCATGTTTCTTTTCCTGTTAGTTGCAAGCAAAGCTAAAATATTCATATAAGCTGTCAGTTCTCTAAGGCAAATTTGTCCTTTTTAAAAAATAAAACAAAATATAGATTCAGTGTCTAGAACAGAAACAATGTGAAACATAAAAAATTATATTTCTGCTCCAAAGTACATCATTGTAATGGACCATATTATTTTGGCCTGTGGATATAAATGTTGGGATTTTTGCACATCATCCTGTAACAATTCTTGAGACACACTCATGCATAAGACATCATTTATAATGATAGCAGTTTGCCATTTTCAGCTGGTCTCTGCCTATTTCTTATTTGATTGATAATTCATGTACTTCAAGCTAATGAAGATTTTTCATGCTGCCACCTAATAGACATTACCAGGTTTTCCTACCTAAATTTCAGGGCAACAGTGGTAGTTTTGTTGGAAGGAAAAAGGGAAGAAAAACTTAGTTGCTTTACAATGCCTTTTTCACTTAGATTCGTGGGGTACCATGAAGAAGTACAGTCAGTAGAGAACGTTTATTGGAACAAAGAAGAATTGAGATTTTGGATTTCATTTCAGACTAATCATTGCCCAAACTTTCAAACAATCCTTAAAAAAATCTGTGGTTCCCCAGGTGTAGTGTCCTGTGGAGGGTGAGAGGCACCTTTTTTGGATGCATGAGTATTTTGATTACCAATTATTTATCTTTCATTATTACTGTTATTAGTATTTCTGAGTTCAGAAAGAATCTAGTTGCATTGTCTAATGCACATCCAACTCGGATACCTTTGTCAGATGCAGTGCAGGTTGATTTGAAGTCAGTATTTACTACTAGAGAGTGTAAATCCAGACTCACTGCATTGTAAAAGCCAGAGCAGATTTACTGTTTGAGGCTGGGCTGCAAAGGTTCCCCAGCACCTGGATTGACTCTGGGAAAATGTGGATTTTATTTTCCTGGAAGCTATGTAGGAAAACACCTTCCCAGGTAAGGTTTGTGTTCATTGATATTTTGTTCCACTGCTTGTTTTTCATCAGCCAGAGCCTTGGAAATTTGCACAAACCACCCAGAAATAGCTTCATCCCCAGCCTCTTCCCCTGGGGTTGCGGTCACCTCTGTGAGATCCCCAGGGCTCGAGTGGCAGCATGTACAGCATCACTACCTTTCAGAATTGTACAAAACTAGCTGATTAAATCTGATTTTAAATACTGCTTTCAGCCCAGAACTCTGCCTTTTTAATAATCAATTAAAACATTGCTTCATTGTGTTTATTCAGTGTGTATAAATCACTGCTTGACATGGATTAGACCTTACATAGCAGTACACAGCTGTAGCCCATGAGCATTTTCCGAATGAGTTTGCACAAGGAATAAAAGATTGCCATCTGAGCAACACTGGAGGGAGACAAGAGCAGACAAAAGGCAGTTAAATGCTACAAAAAGAAAAAAGACCCTGTTGAGATAGAAATTTCTGAGCAAATGCCTCCATTTCACAGGGAGATACTATAGCAGGCAATGTACACTGATTTTAGCACGTGAAGTACATTGCTTTGGGGATTCATTAAGCTTCATTTTGTGCACTATCATGAATGGGGATGTCAGACGCTCTCTCAAGTAATGCAGGGTTTCAAAGCGAGGAGGTAGAATAAGCCAAAGTGAAAATATAATGTGCCCTGCAATGAGAGTGAGGCAGTTGGGAAAGGAAAATGCTTGGCTTGCTAAAAGCTGTATGTCACAGGAGCAGTAATCAAAACCTAAACATTTGTAAAGGGTTTTATGCTTATAGAGTTTATAATGTGGCTTAGAGCAGTAAGTTCATGCTCCTGGCTGGCCTGCTGGGAGTCCCCCTGGAAGGACAGATGCCTTGATGGAGTGCAGAGGCTCATTCCTGTCCTGTGGAAGAAAAACGTGGACAATTGTTTGATACTTTTTAGTTACCCCCTTCTTTTAACTATGTTCAAGCTATTTTTTATTTTGGTCTGTTCAAGATATTTTTGATTTTGGTCACAACTGGTTTTTCAGCTTCTGTATTTGCAGTGGAGGGTGATGAAGAAGGTGCAGTTTTCCTCCCCTCCAGTTTTTCTTGGGAGCCAGTGGCAGAGCTCTGCTCTCTGTGGCCCCGCACCATCTCCCCAGGCATCAGCTGCCAAATCCAGAAGCCCCAGAAAGTGGCAGGTCCATGAAGTTGGATTTTTCAGCCACCAACCAAATCCAAGGCTGGTTTGAAATCTGTGAATGCACCAGAGATCTGGGTTCCTGTGTAATTTGTTTTGCTTTGTATCTTGTTTTACTTGAGAAGCATATACTCCAAGGGATTTATCCAAAAATCTGTTTAGTAGGTTTTATTTAGTAATTATGACACCACTGGCATTTTTTGTTTGTCTTAGTCTGCTATATAAATTAGAATGATTTGGGAGCAAAACGTTCATGAAGTTCCTTAAAGTTTTCCTAGTGATGGGATTGCAATGCCAAACCACCAAAAGAATGGGATTGTACCTACGCATGGCTGTGAGAGGGGGAAAAAATCTTCATTGCTCAGTTCTCTGGTTTTTGTGCCTTGCCTTAAGCAAGGCAAGGTGTGACGTTTTTAATGCAAATAACCCAAACATCAGGGCTCTACTGCCACACTCTGCCATGTGCACTCTGTAATAGTGCATGGCTTTATGAATTTTGCTGTTCTACGTTGGTGGCACAGGGTGCTTGGGCAAAGAGGAGTAGAGGGAAACTGCTGAGATGTGCTGGGAGTTGTAATCCTGCACCATACTGGTAACCCTGGAATTGCTGAATTAGTTCACACTTTTTTTACATGTTGTGTCTCTGTTATGTGCTGGGGGTCACTGTGAAGAAGGTGATCACTGCAGAGGAGCCACGGCTGTAAGGCTGAGGGGCTTGGAGCATGTGGCAGCACAACATCCCTGGCAGCACAGCATCCACCTCCCCAGCAGCTCGGGCTCCTCTGGGGCAGGAACATGGCAAATTAATGTCAGATAGCTGCTGCCTTCTGAAGAAAGTTCTCCTCTTCCTTTCCTCTCCTGAGTATTTAACCCTTTAAAAGTGCTCAGGACAAGTGACAGCTGCAGACTTCCCAGTTATTAGGCTGTAGAGTAGTGGACGTGCAGTATTTGGTGCTTAGCTTCCATTTATACCCTGATCACAGCTGCCATTTGGGTCAGGAAGAGGTTTTCCTGTTGATAGATTGGCTGTGTGCTAGGAAAACTTGTCTTTCCCCTGAGCATTGTGTAATTAATTGGTGTTGAGGAGTTGCCATGGCCAGGCAGCTCCACACGGATTGCTGCCAGAATATCCCTGAGTCTGGTCACTCTGTCACTGCGGTGTCACATCCCCACACCAGGGCTGCATTTCTGCCAGAGGAGTTCTGACTTGCCCTCCTAGCTCATCAAGGGAGGAGCACAGAGATAAGGCAAATTCTGGCTGTTTCTTAGCCCAAGAGAGGGTTGGTTGTGTCAGGGTTCAGCTCTGCGACCTGGAGTCCTGCAGGAGATACTGGCAGTGTCTAATTGGTGGCACTGGGAGCAGAGATAGATAGGCTCACAGGAGGGATCAGGGATGTGCTCTGGGCTTCGTGGGATGGATCAGGAGCTGGGGCAAGGTGAAAGGTTCATCGGGAAAA
This sequence comes from Trochalopteron elliotii, assembly GCA_024734555.1. Classification (NCBI taxonomy): domain Eukaryota; kingdom Metazoa; phylum Chordata; class Aves; order Passeriformes; family Leiothrichidae; genus Trochalopteron; species Trochalopteron elliotii. Next base: position 210,753 of record JANPWX010019206.1, read on the forward strand.
GTCAGAATTAAAACAGGTAAACTAAAAAGGGATGGATTTCTCATGCTTAATCAGGGTTTATAAAATCAATGTGAAACTGAACTGAATTCAAACACTGGGATATATAAGCAGAGTCCTTTATTGACATCTGAGGAATTCGCAATTCATTCAGAAGCAAACCTTTCAGGTGCTCATCTTTCTGGGTATATTTTTCCATTAATCATATTTCTCCAAATGATCAGTTTTGAAAGTTGTCTTACTTCTGCAGTGCAAAAAATCCTGCTGGTGAACATTCCCCAATTGCACTCATAATTATTTCTGATTAAACGTTCCCTGACCTGACAGCACCAGGGAAATTAATAGGAGAAGCTTTCTACAAGTTTTAGAAGACGAGAAAAGACATACTCGCTCCCTCTTAAAATTATTTAAGCAGGTGCTGTGGGAAGCCATTGCTTTTATAATGCTCTTCAGATGTTTACAGCAAAACATTTTTTCCCAGTGATTGAATTTTTCAAAGTACTAAAATACCACAGAGAAATATGTTTCCCACCAGTTTTATGGCTCCCTGGATGCATTCTATACAAATCTTGTATCTGCCTGGACACAAACACTCTTGCAAAAAGATAGCTTGCCATTTTAACAAGCTGCACTGCTTTGAAAAGATACGCTGCATCACCAGTGAGAATGTCAGTACCTTAAGAGTAATACGGCTTTAAGGGTACTATTTTATTAAAGCAGACCTCAGTAATTTGTTCCTGACTGTTATACACCCTTATTTTATTAAAGGTATTTTACATCTGTGGAGGAGATTACTACCACTCCTATTTTCTCAACTGCTTGGCTTTAATGGATGGTGTGGAATATAATATTTATTAAGCCTAAGCAGGGGAGGACATAATAGCAGAATTGTCCTTTATAACCTATTTTACACATCTGTAAAACAAACCTTAATAAAGCAAGAATAATTATCCAGGAAATGGAGTATTCCTCCTGTTTCAAATATTTGAAAGGCTTAACTGCTGGCTATACATGGACTTAAGGAAATTGAACTCAACAGTAATAATATTGATATTAGTTTGATACTATTTTAAAATATATTAAGAGGTTAAGTATCTTGTGTGTCATAATTGCTGTGTTACCATAAATCAATACATAACTGTAATTTCTCTGTGGTGTTGTCTGTATATGATCCTCCAGGATTATCCTGTTTCCTGCATAGCTTTGTTTTCCTGTTTCTTGGTATGATTTCTCTTCTTGGTGACAGTCACTGGAATTTGTCCCAAATTGAAAGATTTTGTATTAAGGACCTAATGCAGCTTTGCAAACTGATTCCTGATCAGATATTCCAGAAGAACTGCTAAAGCAATTCCTCTCTTCCCCCTGCCTTCTTGATTTCTTCCTTCTGTTGTCCTATTTATACTTTTTTCATTGTGGAAATTATTTGGACTACAGTTATTACATTAATTATCCAAACTGACATTTTTGCAGTGTGTGAAAGGACAGGGTGGTATGTAAAATAGAGGCACTAAGAACACCTACAGTATGACAACAAGTAGCAGAGTAATTGCTGAAAATGAAGTCTTTTCTGCTATCCCTTCTCTTCAACATCTGTTGTTCCATATGGAGTCATAAATATTTGCAACAAAATAGTTGAAGAAATAATCTCAACATTAACAGGGAAAAGCTGAGTCCGCAAAGAAAATTGAAGAATCTTTTTTTTTCTTCTGGGCAAATTCCTCCTACCCATCCTCATCTGACACTTTAAAATCTGAGTAGAGGAATAGTCAGACTACAGTGATGCTTAAAAATCACAATGAAAAAAATCCTTTGTGATTGTTAATAGGAAAGTTAGCTGAGAAAAATTTTATAACCTCCTGATAATGACCATGAGGGGGATTTTGTTTATTTTTTTTTCATTTTCCCCCTTTCTTCCATGCCACAGTAATTTGCTGATAAGCTTTTATTGAATAGTTCACATTTTCCCTTCTCTCTGTTGTCAGTAGAAATAATTCTCCTCATCGTGGTAAAGAGTGACAAGGTACTATTACTGCCTGAACAAAACAGTTATTTTAAATTGCCAAATGGAAAATGCAGATCAATAGTTTTTAAGCTTCCCTCTAGATTAAGAAGCATTTTAAAGCACAGAGCAACTTTAAATATTTTGGAATCCAGATTACCAAAACCTGCCTGAGGAGCAGCTTGTAGGAGAAAGCAGGGATAATAATAACACGGACAAACAACAAATTGTAAATAAGTCTGAATATAAAAATTAGCATTTTGAAGGCTCTTTATATATGTATTAGGAGCCTTAGTGGGAGTACTTAATGAACAGAATTTAACAAGGTGGCATCAATTGTTTTTGTTTTTCCTAATCTGTACATACTGATCTTTAGAGTAAAGTTACATGCAGTGAAACTTTAGTTCTGATGTTGAGCCAGTGAATTGCTGCACTTTTTAGTTTCATTTTTTATTATTATTGCAAACCAAGTATCTAACTCAGGTCTTTGTTTCTAAGGCTTGAATTAATAAATATTTTCAGGTGTTTTTACTGCCAGTGCCATGTGAACATCAGAGTATATTGTAAATATGTTGAAGTTATAAATAGATATAATTTTCTGTGTTATTAATGAGAGTACACTGATGAAAATGTCAAAGCTGTACAATTATGCATCTCTTGATAAAGATTGCACAGATAAAGGCAATCTGTAAACTGTAATTTCAGCCTTTTCTTGTGAAATTTTCATTTCTTTGCATTTTTCCGCCTCCTCATATTCAAACCCCAAGTGGCAGCTCCGTGATGTCCTTTGGGAGGACACACCCTCATCATTCCTGCGATCAGGAATGGTGTCCAGGGGGATCAGAGCAGTGCTGTCCCCTGTGCTGGCACTGCTGGGGCACCTCCAGTGCTGGGGGCAGCTCTGGGACCCTCATGACAAGAGGGACATTGAGGGGCTGGAGCAAGTCCAGGGCAGGGAACGGAGCTGGGGAAGGGGCTGGAGCACCAGGAGAGGCTGAGGGAGCTGGGGAAGGGGCTCAGCCTGGAGAAAAGGAGGCTCAGGGGGAACCTTCTGGCTCTGCACAACTCCATGATGGCAGGGGACAGCCAGGGCTGTCAGGATCTGCTCCCAGGGAACAGGGACAGGAGGAGAGGGAATGGCCTCAAGCTGTGCCAGAGGAGGCTCAGGTTGGATAGTGCAATAATTCCTTCATGGAAAGGGCTGTCCAGCCCTGCCACAGCTGCCCAGGGCAGTGATGGAGTCCCCATCCCTGGTGGGATTCAAAAGCCATGTGCATGTGGCCCTTGGGGACACAGTCAGTGGTGGCCTTGGCAGTGCTGAGGGAACAGCTGGACTCCATCATGATCTTACAGCTCATTCCCAACTTCAGCAATTCCATGGTTCTATGACCTGCATTTTCCTGCTGTGTTGAAAACAGTTAAAGTTTTATTAAACACTTGTTCAGGACAAAATCAAGTGATTTCAGAGCACATAGGTGAGAACTTGCTTGGACACAGATAAGTGGAGCATAGTTGATGGTACTGTTCTCTGGTTGTTTCTAGAAGCTTTTAAGGCAGCATGGAAATGTATAGGAAATGTATATTTAATTGTTAGTTACTGTTCTCAAAGTGATGAAGTCTTTTCCTGGCAAAGCTCAGTAGTGAACAACACTTGTATCAGTTACTGGAAAACAAAATGAAATCTGATTTAAAGGTACTGCACTGGATTAATCAGCTACTCCTCAATTGCACTCATTGACCCCGTTCATTCGGGGGCTGTAATTAAGAAAAACAGCAGTGACTTTAAATTTGGCACCTGAATCACAAGGTCAAAGCACTAAATTTCTGACTGGTGCCTGGTTTACAGGAGGTATCTCTTTTCTCACTGATAATCAGGAGTCTCAGCTCCTGGCAGAGCAGCAATGAGTGAGGGGGAAAAAAGATAGTCAGATGGAGGATTTTGGAAGTTATTAAGACATGGAAGACAGGTAACCCTGTCCTTCTGGAATTAGAAATACAAAATACTTGAAATAAACAATGCTTCAGATTACAAGTTTTCATACTTGCTGTAAAAGAAAAAAACCAACCTGACTTCTAGTTAAGCAATACAGAAGTTGCCAAGATTTAAAATTAAAATAAGAAGTCTCTTTCAGAAAACTGATTTTGCAGTCAAAAGTTAGAATTTTAGCCCTAATTGTATTAAAATACCCATGTTTGGATACCATCTATCCTTGTTGTGAAGTAGATGTAGAGCTGGAAGTCGGGACCTTTTGCCACCATGAAGACACATCAGTTTGGATGATTCTGCCAGGTCTTTGGGCAAATAATGGTATTTCAAATACATATTTTACTTTCAGAGATGAGTCATACAGACAACCCAGCTGATGTTGCAGATCCTCTATTTTATTAAAAGTCAAAGAGGTCCAATAGAGTATCCAGGCTGTTCTGTAACTATGGGCCATTAAATGTAATCCCCATCACTCAGGTATGAAACTCAAAGAATTATAATTGTAGTAAACCACTTCAGTCCTTGGTTTTCTGAATTTTATGCCACAGGCGGGGAAAAGGAGTTAATCAGCTACCATCTATGTCCAAAACCATCTTCTTATCCCTGCCTGAAGGGTTTCTGAGATCCAATGTCTTGGTTAGTAACTAACAGGTTAATAACTATAAATCCTCTATAAATTGTTTCCTTCATATGCCATGTATTTATTTAACGCATGAGTTATATTCTATGAGCTATTAGAGGTGAATAATGCTCATACAGCTCCAGGTATATAAAGTTTTTAAGTGCATGAGAAGAAATAACTTGGTGGTCTAACCAGTGTAAATTGTGCCTTTAATATTTCTCACTTGTTTTGAGAGGGATGTGGCATGTCAAGTGGATCAGGGCTGTGACTGATGGGTTTAAAAACATGCCTTCTGAAAGAAAATAAACCAGCTGGCAAATAAAAGTGCCTGTTGGTTTGGGCTGTGCAGGGAGCAATTCACGTTCCCCACGTACCCAGCACCGTGTTCAGTCTGGAGGTTGATGCTTCATTTGCCAATCCCTGTTCCTGTAATTTAGGCAGAAGATAGAAGATGAGATACTTAAGCATATTGAATTACGAGCAAGAAACCTCCTAGCAGATTTCTGTGTACTTTCCCAGGATGATACTCCATTCACCGTTAGTGTTTACTGTGTATTTCTTTGCTCTGCAGTATAATTCTTACTTTCATTTATTCATCTGGATGTCAGCTAGAAATTAAAATAAAAAGACTGCATTCTGAATGGATTCCTGAATGCTCTTATAAAGCATGACAGGTTTAACAAACAGGCTCAATAAAAGTAGTTTCCACTTTGCTTCAATAATCAGAAAGGTTGTTTGTGTCCTTGGTCAGACTGTAGCTGTCTTGGCTTTATTTCTTGCTTATTCTGTTGTATTGTATATGTGAGTGCAGCTTTTAGCATTTATATTTTTAGTGGTGTTTAAAATCAAAATCCTTAAATCAACATTATTTTTTTCCATTAAAGAGATGCATTTGATACAGTCCCCAATAAATGCTTCCAGCACATGCCATTTTTAATTGCTTTACCAATTACGATTCCTCGAGTCTAGCTAATAAATTTCTGCCTAACTGTGCACTTATTCAAAGCATGGGCAAGATACAGACACTGTTCAGATGTGAAGACCTATTACAAGATTGAAATAGATTTCTAATGCATTTATCATTCATCTTTGCAGAGTGTGATTTCAATCAGAAAAAAAATGATGAATGGTTTGACAGTTTCCACCCATATACGCTAAAACATAATATGCTGCTTCTAGTTTCAGCTATTACAGACTTTAACATGCAATGTGACCTTGGTCTGCAAAGCATGTTTGGTTAGCACAAAAACTTAATCATAAGAAGTCATAAGTAGAATCCTTCTTCTTTACTGCCCTTTTTCTGGGACTTGGAAATTTATTGCTTCTGGGACAGGTAGGATATGAACAATGGACCAAATAGAGTCCAGGGTTATCTCATCTGTTTGAAAACTGCTGCTGAAAATCGATGTGACCTCTGCTACACTGTCATCCCAATTCCCACCCTCTATGTCCTATTTGTCTTTTTGTAGAAGCTTAGATCTGTGTGCTGTCTCTATGTGTCTCTCTTGGGCCAGATTATCAAAATGAATCATTGCCTGCATACCTCTTATATTTCTATTTATTTTCCTGGTGTTGACTAGGTCTGATGAAATATGATTCTTTTTGCATTTGATCCTCACTGCAGCAAGCAGCACCTAATTTAGCTGTCTATCTTTTTAAAGAAGAGTAATACTATTTTGAAACTTCAATCTGCTGTACAGTAGCATTACAAACCATAGACCATGCAACCTGTCTTCACAGTCAATAGTAATTTTCCTTTGGCCAATTTAATGTTATTACTTTCATCTCCAAATAGCAGAGATTTCTAGAGGTGTTAGAGCAGCTCCAGTTTTGTTAGGCATACTTCATGTATTGCTTTCTTTTTCAAATGCCACTTCTGTTTAGTCTTTTGTGACTCCATGGCTTCACTGTTATTTCTGTGCAGCATCATGTGTGACAACTAATCAGGTTATTTTAAAAACTCTGCCACTGATATATTTAAATATGAGAAATGGTGTGTCTGAATCAGCACAAACTTTGTGGTCTGAGTTGGTTACCCGAGTTGGGATTTTTAAAATGGATCACTTAAATTCCATTCAAGATGCTGTCTCTGAGGACATGTAGAGGTTACTGGCTTTTGTTCTTAGTCCTGAAAAATCATTAGGAAGTTGTTCCATTTAATGAACTCACAGAGCAAAGACAAAATACTCCCAAACCAGAGATTTCAAAGAATACTTGAACACTGCTAATGCTCCTGGTTTGTTGTCAGGTGGATGCAAAAAGTGCACCTCGATGGAGGATCCTGGAGTGTGTTACACCAGAAAATAGTGCTGCAGTGGAGAGACCCTGGGTTAATTAGCTGTCAGATTCTTTTTAAGTTGTTTATTCCTTAAAAACAGGAGTGGGAGAAGGAGACCTTTTGAATATGGCATGGTCCAGTTGTAAATTCAGGCTTTAATATGACCAAGGCACTTGACAGATGAAACTCTGGGGGCTGGCTGTGCAGCTGCTCTGGGTGAGCACTGGCATCAGGAGCTCATGGCCAAGGCAGGGATCACAGGCTTCACTAAAAGCCAGGTGCTGGGCAGACACTCACCATGATTTCTGCAAGTGCAGGATCATGAGATATATATATCTAGACTGGAATATTGCACAGAAGTATTTTTTATAGCATTTCAGAGTGAAAGAATTGTACAGAGTTTGGCTTCAGAGACAGCTAGATTTTAATTGTGTAGTTTTCAGTAATTAAGATGAATATGTGGGAAGAAGTACTCACAGGGATCTGAGAGAAGGAGCTACATCTACTGTCCTAAAAGATCCTTTAATTATTCTGTTCAAAAATGGGAGTTCATTGGTGATAGTATTGATTCCTCACCAAATTGAAGGGATTCTTGAAAAAAAACATTTCTAACATTGTTTCTTTCTGGATACACATTTCTGCTGTCTGTGCACAGCTTGATCTATACCTTGTATTTGAAAGGAGTGAAGGGGAAGCTGCCAGGCCCCAGTTTGCTCTCTGTAGGAGATGCTCCAGTTCTGTGCAGTGCTGGCAGAGGGGATGGATGACTCAGTGGAGATTATTTACTGCTGAGCACGGGAAGGGGAAAGGTAAAGGAGTAAAGAGATGTGATACATTCCTTGATTAGAATTTTGTCAAGGTTATAGCAACAAAAAACGCACATCACAGAATGGCAAACGTGATAGAATGAAGACAGATCATTCAGGTTTAATGAACTGCATAATACTGTTATAATTCTGTGGTATAATTCTGTAGAATTTGAGATATAATAGTCTGTACTCCATTACAGCTGTGTTATAGTCCCAGTGTATTGATTATTGTTCTGTACTATTTTGCCAACTTGCCTTGGCAACAGTCCCAGCTGCCCAAAGACTGAAACAATGTTGATTTTACTAACGCACTTGTATTTTGATTTCCAGATAAACAAAATGCTAGTTTCTAGAAATTATAGTCACCTATATTTCCAATGCTTTCTGATGTCGCTTTTAAACCTATCTTTACAGAAGAGGTCCAAATTGCCATTCCAATAATGAAACCAACCTTAGATAAAGTCCAACTGGCTGGACAGGCCTTGCCTCCTGGATTTCCGGCGCCATTTCTTTTTGCTGATGGTCTTTCATCAGTAGAAACACTATTAACCAACATTCAGGTAAATTCTTCTCTACAGGGCCAGGTTATGTCATGGTAGATAACATGTGTTTCTTTTTGCACTCTTAAAAAAGTTTTAGAAACTATTTTGTATTTGCAGTTTCTCATCTCTTTTATTTAATGTCGTGCTTAGGTTTCCTCTCTCCCTGGCATTACCAGTCATGGAAGGGTTTCATACATTGTATATATTTGACTTAATAATTGGCAATAATGGTCAATTTGAAATTCACCATTCTCATTATTCCTGCATTGCTTCTCTCTGCAGTTATTGAGGTGAGCAGAGACATGGCACTGTGTAACCAAATTAGCCAAAGCTGTACTGAATGATTCCATGCCACAAAATTCCTCATATGTAACATTAACTACTTCCAATGCTCACTTGTGCTCCAGGTCTGTAGGTTCCTGCTTCTAATCTTTCTATTTTCCTAGAGGGTGTAAAAGAAACAAGTGGATGAATTTTGTCACTGCTGAAAGAAAATGGTGTTTTCAGATCATGCATTTGTGTGTGTTTTAGGGCCTGCTGAAAGTGGCTGTGGACAATGCAAGAGTCCAGGAAAAGCAGATACAGCAGGAAAAGAAAGAGTTAAAGATGGAGCTTTGTAAAGAGCGAGAACTACGAGAGAGCTTGGAAAGGCAACTCACAGCTGAGCTGCAAAGCAGAGGTGAGTGAGTGAAAAATGGAGTTTGGGTATCTATGAAATGTGTAACCCTTTGACATTTCCAGCTGGAGCTGTCGAGGGCTCGGAGTTAACTGACATTCATACTCCAGTGTAATGCAGCAGTGGACCCCCACTGGTAATGAAAGATTTAAATTTCATAAAACCAGAGCAAAGCACACATTTCTGTAAGCAGAAAGAACAGCGGCTGAAGGATTATTACCTGTAGGGCAACTGGCCTCAGAGAGTTTTGGCAGGTTCTGAGGAGGGAGGCTGGGGCAGTTCCATGGCTTTCAGGTGCATTAGCATCATTTTGCGCAGGTATTCCCAGCCCGATTTCTTCATTTGACAGCTTTAATTTCTTTTTGTTTCTGCTGTTATCCTCCAAGCACTGAGAATCATCAGTCTTACTGTGAGAAAGATGTGGCTTTAATTTGGGTATTTAGGTGATTTTTATCATTACTTCCCTAGCCCACATTTCTGCAGCTTTAGTGCTGCTCAGTTTATCTTGTAGAGAACTTCAGCACAACAAAATAGAGCTGTGAGAAATTGTCAGCCCAAGTGCAAGATCTGAAGCAAATAATCCTAGGTATTTTTTTTGCATCAGGAGATTGAGGTACAGTAGCACACCCCAAATGGGGCCTTCTGAGACAAAACCATGACTGGTTAGAAGCTTTTGATAATAATAGGCAATTAAATTGGTAAATCTGAATTTCTTGCTGTGCTGTTGCAAAGGAGGCACTATCAGTATTCTTTTTAAAATTCAGATCTGCATCTGAAGGAATGGAACAGCACTTCATGTGCCAAAAGCTACTTCTAGATTACATCCATGTAATCAGAAAGATAAAACTAGATAAGACCAAAAGTGTAGGTGCCAAGTCTTATCTCCCTGCGCTTTTTGAATGGAAATTGGGTGTGTGGAACTGTTTGCAGTGCCAGGTCTCACTTGGAGGCACCAAAGGGCACCTCTCAGTCAAGTTGTGAAGGGTCAGTAAATTCTGCTGAAGCTGTTAAATTGCAGTGGGTGTCCAGAAACGTTGCATCACCCAAGTGTGATGGGACTGTGTATTTCTGTAAAACAAAACTTAGCTTCTTAGGAGAGCACAGTGTGCTCCTCCTGAATCCCAGTTAACTCACCAAAAACTTGAAGTCATTCACAGACTTTGATGGCTCCTGACTTGAGAGAGAATTTCACCAATAATCAGCATCCTCAGAATTGTTTGTCTTTGAGGTCACCACCACATGCACATCTTTATTGTCATAGGGGTCTTGAGCTAGAACTGCACCTTTGAATATTAAACAGAAACTATTTTTTTACTGTCTCCATCATCTATTAATTGTGCCCTGACAACCATTCTTACGCTGTATTTACATTTCAGCCACAATTCAAAAACGCTTGAAGAAAGAGAAGAAGGCAAAGAGAAAATTGCAGGAAGCTTTGGAATTTGAATCCAAGAGAAGAGAACAAGTGGAACAGGTTCTTAAACAGGCCACATCAGGTGACAGTCTCAGGATGTTAAATGGTAATGTCTTAGTTGGCCTGTCACAGTCAGCTTAAAATTATGTTTGATTGAGTGAGGAAAAAAAAAAAAGATGATTGTTGTGGTTTAGGTTTGCTTATCTGAGTCACGGCACCATTTATGTGGTGGTTTTACATTTGCTGAATTTATTTGCTAACTAGGAGATAGGATTTTGGGAGAAAAAGGCAAAAGCAGGCTCAACTTAGAAGCAAAACCAGATAGATTTTATTAACATACACTAAGAGAAGCAAAGGGAAAGAAAAAAAACCCCACAAATTAATTTCTAAAACCAACACTTTCTCCTACTACAAACTGTTCATTTTTCTACCAACAATGTAAAGAGGCAAAACTCAGAACTCCAGGTCAGTACCACTTATAAAACAGTCTTTCATTCAGTCTTTGAGAGAGAGAAGCCTCTCCTGTTGTTGGGCAACTTTCCACAAGAGAAACAGTCTGCTTGTGGCTTCCAACTCTCACAAAAGCAGCCCGTCCAGGAGATTCTGCAGTTATGGAACTTCTCATATCACGTAGCCTTTCCCATGACTACATATGGGCCATAGACTCACAGAATTGGAGTGGTACCGTTTAAAAATGAGCTGTTTCAAAAAGCAAAGGTTCTTTTTTCAACTCAGGGAACAAAGATATCTTCTCACTTCTTCACTGGCAGAGGGCTTCTTCTCATCTCTCTCTGTTCAACCTCTCATAGGGTCACAAAAAGCACAGCTGCTAATTCAATATTCACTCAGTTCATCACGGACACCTTTGCTCAAATCCACAAATCATCTCCCCAATTTATATTGTCCACGACTTAAAAGATTATTCGAGCATACTACAGCCTGTTACCATAATCCATAGGAGATTTTCAGCCTAGAACCAAGACAACTTGCCATCACTATCACTTAAAAGTCACTCTTCCTTTACTGACTTTCAGATCTCCATATTGTCCCTGTGAAAAACAAGGTTCACTTTCTATGTAGATTTTAAGAGATAAGTCTAATAGAAAGTAAGACAATTAGGAGATAGAAAAAAAGCAAAGTACGGCCGGCTGGGTGACTTGGCATTTAGCCAAGTCCACACCTTGCTGTATCAGAGACATTCTTTAAATGCCCTTTCTATTGCATCAGTCTGTTGAATATTCATATTTTTCTATAAACTATTTTCCATACTCCAGGAACTGTTTTGCATGGTCCCTCCTTGGGTCTGCCTTTTTAGAGCATGCGTGTTTCTTGGCTGTGTCTTCATTATCACCTCCAGGTTGGGCCTTGGTCCATACTTTCTTCAGGTGGTAGATGCTGATAGTTGGTGTATCAATAGCAGGGTCTTCTCTATGTGTTCACTGGATGTTATCCCGGCCAAACAGACAGTTTAAGCATACTATATCAACTACTACCACTATGCCTAGTTTTCTTTACTAATAGCAGAAAATAAAAACCTTTTATTCTTAATACAATGTTATTATTCATATAACACACACACCTTGCGAAAAGCCAACTTTATAATATATATCTATAACATCCCTTTACATGTCTCCAATTTGGTGTTTTCTCTCATCTCTGAAAAGGGTCAGAGTTTAAGAAAGTCTCAATCTGTGTCAGGAAAGTTAAAGCTTGCCCAGGCCTGCGGTGGTCAGGTGATCTCTGCCGCAGCAGCTGCAAAGGTTTCAAAGCCATGCTGGTGGGGGCTGGTGGGTGCCTTCTCTTCCACCCCTCGATCTGAAGGCGTGAGCTGCTCGCAGCTGCTCTTCAAGGCCCAGCGTAGAGTGGGGGGGAGAGATCCCATCGTCCCCCCGGGCCAGGGGTGCCGGCAGCCAGGGGGGACCGGGGCACGGCCCTGCCACAGCCCAGCCCCGATCCTTGCCATGGCCCAGACACGCGGCCGGCCCTGCCTCCTCTGCGGGCAGCGGCTCCTGGAGTCCTGGCCAGCCCCGGCCACCCTGGGGCGGCCAGGGCCTAAGTCGGGCTCTCCTCAGCCAGCCCACGTGTTACCTGCTCGCCGGACAGGGGAGAAAGAGGAGGTCTCCAACCCAGCTTCAGCTTTTATATGGGTATTACCAAAAGTCGCATTCTGTTTTTCTGAGTGGTCAGAACTGCATGTCAATCCAAAACCTGCCCCCCTATAGGTCCCTGTCCTTTCCAGAGAATTCTAAGGTCCTAGCAGAGCGATACTGTTTCAACCCATGACAATGATGCACAGAGCAAATTTCAGAATAAACCCCCACAATTCTTTCCTGACATAATGAAAAATCTATTTCAGGCCATGTGCTCTGGGTCGTGATTTAAAAAAATAAATAAGTCTGCAACTAGAGAAACAGACAGAGCAGTCTACACAGAGATGACAAGAAATGCTGAATATATTACAGAGGAATCTGTTAGAGTGCCAGCTAAGACAATGGTAAATTTGGTTCCTATAAGGTTCTCTGAACTCTTCTCTCCTAGCAGATTCATTTTTAGAACTGCTGAGCTTCATTTTAAAAGCTGTTTGGCTGAAGTTTGCTCAGCCTCAGGACCTATTAAGTGTGTTAAATATGTATCAGCTTTCAGAGCTGACTGGGTTTTGAACACTTCCCAAATATTCTTGTGAAACAAAAACAAATCAGTTCATCTCCTAAACAGTGATTAAGTTCTGGCTACCAGGAGGATTTGCCTTTTGTGCTTAAGATGGGTCTGGCCAAACTTTAGAGCTTTGGTTTGAATGTTTAAGACTGAACCAAGCTGAGATTTAATTCATTTCAGGTTCTGCAGCTAAGGTTTAGTCTGTGCATCCCTACCTGGAGTCTCTGCAGAGGCTCAGGAATCAGTGAAGTTCAGTCTCTGCTGCACTCAGGTGTCCTGTGGTGTGTTAATTTGTGCTGCCTGCTTTGGGCACTGCTAGAGACTGCAGAGTGCAAAAATTGCCTGACTGCTGAGCAAAAATAATGAATTTGGCTTGTCTGGAGTTCTCAGCTGTGAGAACTGTCCACACTGTTCTCTAAAGCCAGGGCAAGGCTGTGTGTGTGCCCTGCTACTGCAGTGCTCTGCAGGAGATGTGAGCTGTGATTTATCTGGGCACCCAAGGGATATAAACTCTGTGAGTACAAGAGTAGCATCTTTCAGAGGCATCCTCTCATCTGCTGCTTTATAGCCCTCCACATCCCTGGAATCAGGGCCTGGCTGGTGTCCCTGGAGCACCAGCAGTGGCCGGGGGGCATCCAGGTGTGGATTTACAACCACAGTCACGCCGGGGTGGGGACAGTGACCAGGGGAGAGTGGGTGGCCAGAGCCTGCAAAAAACCTTCACCACATCCACTGGATCAGGCAAATGCCCAGACTGGATCCCACGGACAGAAACCAGCACCTTGAGAGGAATGTCAGAAAAAAACCTAAAATCCTGATGTGCTGTAAGGTCACTCCCCTGGGTGCTGCCACTGCAGGGAAGCACCTGCTGTTCACACACCAGCCAGGAGCACCCAGCAGTTCTGGAAGCCACAAATCCAGGGATACCAACATTCCAGCAGTGTGATTAACACACCTTTACATCTGCTAGTGTGGGCCTGACTGCAGAAGTTTGATTTGCAGGCACACTCAGGTAGTCATATATATGTTAGTGCCTGCAAGAAGCTGATATTTACATGCTAATCTGATTGCACATGCAAATCAGGTAGCTCATTAGCATCTTAATCCACAATTTAATTGCAGGTACAATTTTATGACAACAAAATGTGAAGGGCTATTCTGAGTATTTTTAATTTAACTCTGACAGTGTCTCATTTAACAGATGCTGTTATTAGTTACAGATGACTGTCATTTTGGTATATACAACATGTACTCTGAAGGGTTTGAGAAGAAAGAACCTTTTCAGATTGATCGGTCAGTGCCCTGCACTTGCCTTTAGAACAGGAATCTGAGTAAGTGAAACCCTGCAGAATAGCAGTCACTTGTAATTTTATAAGAAAAAAAAGTATGTGTGAAAACACTGTTTTTTTAATCATATATACATTTATAGAGCTATATATGCACACATGACATATATTTCATTTATACATTTATTGCTGAGCTATTGCTTTCCTGTAAGGACTCTACTTTTCAGGGTTGCCCTGCTTTCACTCAGAGCTCAGTTACTGCAGGGTCACCAGCAAAGCATCACTTCTGTGACAGATTCTGACACTCCAGCTGAAGGGATCTGTGAAAGCAACAGTGCAGTTATTCCCTGTTTGAGAAAGTCCAGAACAGGCTTTTGCACAGAAAAACTCCCAAACTGTATACACAGCTCCCTTTCAGGTGTGGGTTTTTCCTTCCTGTAATTTCTATGGGCTGTATGATAAGGGAAGCAGATGTTTCTCCAGGATTTGAGATGCCATGGATTCAAATCACATCCCCTTCATGCTAATCCTTGTTGGCACAAGGTGGATTGTGGCATCTGTTCCCATAACACCCTGGGGTGTTGGAGCCCCCGCCCCCACCCCAAGGACTGTGCAGACAGGGATCACCAACATGAAATTAAACAGGTCCAAAGTGAGTGTCATAAGACTCCTTCTCAACTTGGGGAAAAAAAAAAAAAAAAAAAGCACAATCCTCTTTTGAAAGCTCTTGTCAGAGATCTGGAAATATTTCACATAATATGACAGCTGTAATTTTGGTTTGGGTGGTAACACATGCTCACACATCCTGAGCTGAGGTTGGAAATGCAATTTTCACAGTTCTTATCTGTAACATGCACTCACACAAACTGATACACACACCCCAAAACTGTTGCCTGGCACTGGCTATATTCTTCAGCTCCGTAATTTGGAGGTATTTGGCTATATGCAAGAGTCAATGTAGTTTAATATTCTCA
The DNA here is from genome assembly GCA_024734555.1 of Trochalopteron elliotii. NCBI lineage: Eukaryota > Metazoa > Chordata > Aves > Passeriformes > Leiothrichidae > Trochalopteron > Trochalopteron elliotii. The sequence continues at coordinate 225,992 of JANPWX010019206.1, forward strand.
CAGTTTAATTTCAACTTTTAATTTTCATGTGTCAGATGCCCTCATTCTTCAAGAGGATTTTGCAGACATATTATTACCACGTGTTGGTTATTATCTGATCATCAGACAAATGTGAAGCACGTTAAAAATGATTCACTGTGAGACCAGTAATGTTTGCACATTTTGGAAACAATTTACTACTTAAAATTCTATGAAGACCAAATGTTTTATGCAAGACCATGTTAACTTGGAGAGCACCCTAGTTTGCTATATATATTTTTCTAAAGATGCCTGAGAGGGGCAAAGGGGAATACATTAATCTTCAGTCTCCAATCTTTCAGATGCTGGAATCCCAGATATGGAAATAGAACACAACGGAACCCAACATGACAGTGCAGCGATGCAAGGTGCAGTATGTACCACAGCTCCTCACCTGTGTGCTTGGCATTAAAAATTAAGTGACATGCAGAATAATGCTTATGTCTGTTTTCCTGCTTTAGGATAAATGTAACTTACAGAACTTCAGTTTGTTTTCCTGTTTGATACAGAAAACGTTTGTAAGAACAGTACTTTACAAGATCAGAAATTAACTTTAGGTAGAGGTGATATTTGTTTAAAACTGATATTTATCTACCAAGGTGTATGCCCTTAGTTCAAAATGGGTTTTACATATGATTTATCATTTGAAATATTTTACCCCTGGTCTTTACCTGGCTATCAAGATTGCAGATGTTTTCAAAAAATGCATGAACTGTAAGTGACAAAGAAAAGCCATGTTCATGTTATGGGCAGCTATCTGGTGCTACTTTTTCTTCACTGTGTGTAAGTGCAGCACCTCCAGGTATGGTTTGAGTGCTTCCCAAATGTGGTGGGTTTATGTTCGCTGAATTTTATTTATTAACTGGGAGATAGGATTTTGGGAGAAAAAGGCAAAACAGGTTCAACTTAAAAGTAAAACCAGATAGATTTTATTAACATACACTAAGGAAAAAAAAAAGAAAGGAAAATGAAACTTTCAAACACCTTCTCCCCACCATAAACTGTTCACTTTCCCACTCAACACAGAGAGAAAACTATGATTTTCAGTCAGTTGCTACTATTTAAACACAATCCTGCATCACTTTGGGAGAGGAGCCTCTCTAGAGTTTATGGAGATAAATGCCACAATAAAAGGTCTGGTGGCTCTCAATGTCACAAATCTGCAACCGCCCGGAATTTGGCAGATCTGTGCAGTTTCACCCATATAACAGTTTCTCAAGCTGCTTATAGGCCTCTGCATGTTTGGGGTACCATTTTAAGAATGCTTTTTTAGTATAAAGCAAGGATTCTTTTCTTGTATTTTTAAAATCATCTCTATCTCAAAAGAAATAGAGACCTCTTTTTATGCCCAGGAGCCGGGGCCTAATCACTTCCTCTCCAGAATCATCATCGTCTCAAAGGCTAAGACTTCTTTATTTTTTCCCAGGAGCCGGGGACATACTCTATTCAAAATTCTCAATTAAATCTCATTTATATCAGTACACACAACTCTTTGACTAGAACTTGCATTCCCCCAAACAGCATTATGATAGTCTATTTTTTTATAATTCACATCCAGGAAGTGCGGTCAGAAATGTCCACTTCCTCCATCCCTTCTTCCAATAGTCTTTATCAGTTCTTTCACTGACTTTAATGCTGTCCCTCTACATTTCAAATCACTCTGTCTTCCATGGAGGAGGGAAAGGGTTAATGTTTTTGCTCAGAGTCTTTTTTTTTTCTTCTCCAGCTGACTCCCAGAACTTCAAGGCCGCAGGTGATTGGGGGGGAGGGGGAAGAGGGAGCATGCTCAGGAACGCTGATGGATGACCCTTCTCCACCCCTGGCCAGATCTAAAGCAACTCAAATTTGGATCAGCTCCCTGGAGCTCCGGAGAAAGGTTCTCAAGATTCTCTCCTCCCTTGGACCAGAGGTTCTGGCAGCCAAGCCAAGAGCACGGCCGCCGTGGCTCCTTGTGCAAGGCCGGCACTGCTGATGTGAAGTCCTCCTCCTCTCTCCATGGGCAGGAGCCAGGGGAGAGAGGGGACATTGCCGGCCCGGGCAGCTCTCCCACAGACAGCGTGTCTGTCCCCCCCCCCCCCCCCCCCAGGCTTGGCCCGGTCTGGCCCCAAGGGGCCCAGCCCAAACTTCTGACTTACGAGGTGATGTTAGCTCCTTGCCAGCCAGAAAAGGAAAGAGCCAAGTCACCTGGGACCTTTGATTTAAGACTGGGTCTCCAGTGGCATGGACAACACTCCTTTTCGTCAGCCAAGCTGACAATCCATGCTATAACTTCCTTAGGAAAAAAAAAACCCTTCTCATTCATGCTAAACCACCACACCAAAGAGCAGGAAATGAGTCCTGGCTTCAGGTCTGGGATGTGAGGAGTTGTGAAATCCTCCTTTGGGGTAGCTGAGACACAGGGATATTCCCAATGGATATTCCCATTCCTCTTGGAAGCCTCTTTGAGCCACACAGAAAATCCACAGTCACCTGTGATAAAATCTGGTCTGAGCAATTTGAACATTGAAATTCTCTGATGAAAGTCCAACTTGCAGAGTTTTTCTCCCTTCAGTCCTGTACCATGTTCATTCCAGACTGTTCAGTTCTGTGCTGGCTGCTCTGGCAGCCTGGAGACAGCTGCCTCTTCCATAGAACTACTGTTTCTTAGAGCAATCCCACCCTTTCTCCTGCATCATGTAATGGTAATGTGCAAAAATCCCCTGTGCTGAGGTAACTAAAGGTAGTTTGTGCAGACAGGAGAAGGGTTGCAGTGCACTTAGAGATACAAACCTCACTCAAGCATTTCTCTTCAGCTAGGGAAGGTTTGACTTGCATACCTCTGGTAGGCATCTGTCGTCCATCTGTCATCCTTACAGGAAAGCTTTCAAATATTTTTACTGCTGTCTCTTCTTGTGATTTTAGATTCATATGCTCTGTATTACTGTGCTGGTTTGAAAGCAAAACCAGTGAGAGACTCCAACTCAGAAATACAATTTAATAGAAAGAAGGTAAAATAAAACAAAATAAATAAAAAGCAATAGTACAAAAGACCCCTGACGGAGTCAGAATACAACCTGACACCCTGTTAGGGTGGTGGTAGAAGTGGTCTTGTTCAAGCAGTGATCCTGTAGAAAGGTCTGGTAGCTCTTGTCCTCTGGGAATCCAGTGGGTAAAGGCCCTCCTCTGCTGTCCCAAATCCCAGATTATATCCAGGTGGGAATGCTTGGCTCCTCCCCCGGGCGGAGCATCTCACAATGGGCTGATATCATTCTATGAGTCATGCAGTGGGTCCTTGATGGCCCATTAAACAGAGAGAGCTCCTGGAGGGAGTTTCCTATGAGTCATGGGGCAAGGCATTGATGGGGCCATTAACAGAAGATAGTCTGGAGGGAGGGGGCAAGGGAAACACTGCCCCACCTGGTTTCAACAGCTCATGAGGATGGTGATAGAATACATACTTTGGGCTCATCCTACACTACAACCCAGGACAATTACAGAGAAGGAGAATCACAGCTTAATTGTAATGCAGATATATATGTCTGACATATGTGTGTGTGTATATATATGTGCACATATGATGAGAGCTGTGCTCTAAATATTGCAATTGGAAAATTGCTGCTGCCAGAAATAGTCAAAATATTGGATGAGCACTTGGGACACGTGTATTTAAATTTGATGAGCAAAATGTTCCTTACATTTCTGATCTGTTCATGGTACCTGCTGAGAGGAGTGCTCAGTGCTCTTCCTAATAACTCTGAGAGTCAAAGGTGCATCTGGGCAGACTGGTAAAGAAGAGAAAGGTAATTTCAGTTTTCAGTTGAAGAAAAACCATGACACTTGGCTCAAATGTGTATTTACATCAAAAATGATTACAAATACTGTGAGGAAAGTGATGCACAGCCACTTCCAATGACCATTTACTTGCCTGAAGGAATCAAGAGAAGTTTCTTATGTCACCTGTAGTTTATTAATACACAGGAAAGCCTTGTGATTTTTACCATTTTTATTTCAGGATGGGTTTTTTCATTTTGGTTTTTTTTTTTCTTTTAATCTGATCCCAACTACATCATCTCTTCAGTTACGAGAGGCTTTGGCTCAGGACGTTTTTGTTAAGCCTGGCCAAAGGGAGAGCTGGATATTCCCTGTGTTCAGTGTCCCTGGGCTCAGTGAGAGCAGGGCATGGCCTGAGCAGCAGGAGCTGCAGCCCTGTCCCTCCATGGCAAAGCCATTCCCTTCCCTTTTCTGCCCTGCTGGCTCTGACCCCCCTGGCGTGATAATCCTGCTCGTGGGGAGACGTGAGGAGCTGAGCCACTTAGTCACTAAACACTCTCAGCTGACAAAAAGCTTTCTGGAGAGCTCTCTGTGGAGCTTGTTTAGATTTCAAAGTGTTCCTGTCTCTTTCATTTTTATTTATGCCAATACTGTAATAACTTTTTATTCCCTTTCCCTTTGATAACCATTAGTGTCCCTGACAGCTCCTATTGCTGTTGCAGCTCTGACAATTCGAGCACACTCCCTCACTGGCCCTGTCATTTGCTGCCTTTGTTTTTCAGGCCCTGGGAGGAGGAAGGGGCAAAACACATGTCCCTAATACAAAGCTGTTTCCAGGCTTCCAAAATCTCTTTGAGTTGCTCAGGAAAAAACCTTTAGCATCAATACAGAACTTTCTTTTTCTGTTGTCAATAGCTCTGCTGGACAGAAATCTATCATTCACACAGTGCTTTTCTTTGAAATTCAATTAGTTCCATTGCCAGTATCTCCTTAAGATGGTTTAAAGAGAAATTACAGAACTACTGCACAGCCACCATTCACAGTCATTGTCATATATTTTATGCCCATTTCTTAAAATGATTTTATTAACACAAGCTGTTCATGTACTGCGTTTCTGATCTGCATTATAAATTTTTTCCATTTAGTTGACTCATTTTCCCTCTGCTTTGTATATTAATTGAACAGAAATTTCCTGCAGATGAGACTTAAAACTTTTTTGAACTTTACAGTTTATTGCCTCCATCCTCCCTATTTCAGATGTAGTTCAGAGCTGGAGCTGGGAGGTTTTTAGCTGGCAGAGATCAGTGGTGGTTGCAGTGGAGCAGAGCAGGTGATGAGCACCCAGACACCCTCCTGCTACTCCTTCCACTGCTCACTCCTGGGCCAGCACCACGGTGCATCAACCATTTTATCAGCCAATCTCCCTTCCACATAAAATAAACATACTGGGTGTCATTAAGTGCACCTTCAGATCAATGATTTTTGCAAATGACATTCAAATACCATTCGAGTAGTGCATTTTTGTTGATAAAAGCAAATTAAATTAGCACAACTACAAGTGTGCTGATAAAAACTAAAACCGGACAGCAGCACCATTAGCTAATAAAGTAATATTTTCTCTTTACTGCTTTCTGCCATTTAGTTATTATCCTATTGGAAATCTAATTATAATCCTTTTACTCCCTAGTCAAACTTCACAGTTTTTGCAAGCTTAGCATTGACAAGTGATTTCATTACATTTGATTGCCCGTGCCCAGATTGGCTTAACTTCACTCCGAGACCTAAAAGCCCTCTCAGTTTCTCAGATTCCCTGTTTGCACATTACAGCAACAGCTCCTTTAATTAATTAGCATGAACAGCAGTAACATGAACTGCTGAACAGAAAATAACATCATTTTATGATCACAGGGAGACTTCTCCTTTTGCATGTTTATACCTTAGTTAACTTTTGTATTACAGTATTTCATTGTTAGGGGATATTGGAACAATCAGCAAAGCAACGTTAGCTTAAAATCTTAAAATGTAGATGTTACAGTAATGCTTGATAACAACAATGTACAAAAAAATAAAATACTCTGAATTTCAGGAAAGAGGCAGCAGCATAGGCAGGCAGGCTTTTCTGAGGTGAAAATGTACTTCACTGTGCCTGCAACAGGAGGGTGACCCAGGACTGCTGCTGCTGCTTTTGTTTGTGACATAACCTGGCAGAGATTTGGCACAAAAACTCTCGGATTACTGTGAATAACATTTTATTTTTATCTGATTGTCAAAGATGAAGGACTGGTGTAGCTTGGAACATATTTTGGGGTTTATCCTGTAGAAGACTGGACTTTAGTTTGTTGGTGTTCTGATCTAACCAGTGAGTTGTCAAATCCAAGCTGCTCTATCTGAGTCTTAGGCCTGTTGTTCTTCCTCCTGCCCAAACTGTGTTCTCTCCCTAGAGCGTGTCCTGCTCTGGAGGCTGTGAATTACTAAACCCTTGGTAGCTACCTCATGCTGTGTTATTGCAGAGTTCCTAGAAAAGCTCTTTTAAAGCTCCTGTGCAGTTCCCAGACTGTCACTCCATGCCCACACTGGCCACGTGCAGCTGAGAGCTACCCCATCAGGGACTCACCAGGAACAGGGCCTTACAGGCACTGACTAGAAATCCTGGGTTTAATACAAGTTTTTTTGGCTCTGTTAACATGGATGAAGAAATATTTGACAGAGTCGACTCAGCAGCCTTACACACAAAATAAGTGGGGAGGAAACTCCAACCCAGCATCTCTGTGAGTGAGCAGCCCTGGAGGGTCAGGCACCACAGTCCTGAGGGAAGGAGAGGTTTTGGTACCAATCCCAAGGGATCCCCTGGGCTCAGTGTAGATATCTAGATCCAGCCCTGCTCTAGATATCAGAGAGGGCACCTCTGCAGGGGTGGAGAGAGGCCATAGGAAAGTGTGAGAGATGAAAACAAACCAACCTTTGTTGGTACTGCTGCTCACAGAACCAGCATTTATTGACCGTGTTCTTCGTGGGTCTAGAGGGAGCTGTGCCCTGCTCTCACTGCTCAGTTTGAAGGATATTTGCAGATAAAAGAGAAGTTTTGCTGGACAACTAATAAGCAGGCAAAGAAGTAATTTTTACTTGTCATTCAGCTGAATGATCAGCCCAGATCCATCTTCTTTCCATGGTCGTAAAGGCATCCTTCTCTGAGTTTTGGTAATTGCTCTGGTCCTTGCCCACAAGCAGGGGCCTGGATTCATTCCCCTTCCAGGCAGGCAGCACTCCTGTCTGCCAAGGGCTGTAGGGAAAGAGGGTTTTTCTGAGGGATGTGATCCTTTGTAGAAGCAAACTGGTTTTGGCTGATTTTTTTTCTTTGTACAGAAACTGGTTCAAACTAATTAGCCCCGGCTTTGCAAGTTAATTCATTGTTACAGCATTGCATTTCCCATGTGTTGCTTCCTCCAAAGCTGAGCTTGGCTCTGATCTAACTGAAGTGTTGTTTACCCAGCCTGGGAAGGGTGGAGAGCTCATCTCCTGTGCAGTTGGGCACTTGTGGTATCCTGTGAGACTCCTGGATCCCACCAGCCCTGGAGCAGGAGCTGTGAAGAGGCTCCCAGAGGGCACAGCCTGGCACAAGGCTGCTCTCGCCCCTCCTGCCCCTGCTCTGGCCACACAGTCACATCTCAGCTCCACCTCACCTTATTCCATCTGCTCTCCCAGCTCCTTCTCCAGCTCAACTGGCAGAGCAGGATTTCCAGTTTATTATTTCATCCCTGCTACCCATGTTCTCTGCAGCCTGTAGTGCTGGGCTGTACCTTATAAATTACATGGATAATTTACAGTTACTGATACAACATATTTATCTGTTTTCTCACTACATAGCATACATTTCCTTCCTCCAGTGAATTTCTTCACAGTTCTCACTGTCCCGCAGAGCCCTGGCAATCCCAAGGTGTAGATGCATCCAGGGTGTTTCTCCTCTCCCTGGACTGGGTTTGCACACCAACATTGCCAGGGTACATTGGGAGGGTACATGTGGAAGTTTTGTTTTAAAGTAGTTTAGGGAAATAAAGCTAAATTCCCGATGTAAACCAGAGATCTTACAAACAAAGGATTCAGAAAATTCAGAGATGCAGAATAGGCTGGGAAAAAAAAATTAAACGTGAATAAATATGGAGATGATTATTGCCTTTGGATTTGTCCTTTATGCACCCATTAAAACCCTGAAAGAAAAAGACAAATTATGATATTGTGGCTAAAAAGAGTGCAAGAGCTGCACCTACCCTGGGCTAACAACTCAGGGAAGAGAACGCCATCCTGAGGGAAAATTTCAGTTATTAACACAGACTCTGGCTCACCAAAAAACTCGAAGATCTTTACTTGTCTTATACATTGTGAAGGGGAAAAAACCTCCTTTCTAAATGTCTTGCTTATTAAGCCAGTCATGCATTGCTCTGTAGGCTGTAAAGCAGTGTAACATGCACATGGGGCTCATGAGCATATTTAGTGTTAGGGAATATAATTTATACCATTTTTATATTGTCAGTATTACCCCTAGAGAATGAGATTAGGCTTTAAACTACTGTAAATCTACGCTTTTGCTCACCTTTGTATAATTTCCTTTTTTAATAGAATGAAGCCCACAGAATTGAATTTGATTAAGGGATAAACCTGATAAAAGAATACATTTATTGCACACAGATTTATTCAAATCTTTGCTATATAATACAGTAAAGTGCTATAAAATGGTCTGTAGCTTGCATTCAGCTGCACTGAGGACATGGTGAATATTCTCCAGAAAAGATTAATTTGACATCATCACATTGTCTTTCCTGTGTAAGTGGGGGCACAGCTCTCCCAACACGTTAATTCCTCAGAGATGGTTGCTGTGTGACGTGGTTAATGCCATGAAATTCAGTTTACTGCACAGCAACAAAAAAGTATTTTAATTTCTGGAGAATAATTGAGGGTGTTATAAAAAAGGAAATATTTAACTATGCACTTTCTGTTCACTGATCAATGATGTCTCTTGGGTGGCTGTACTGGGCTTGAGCTGTGGCATTTACTTTTCTCTCTTACAGGTATTCCAGATACCTCCATTGAACTTTCCTTGAGAAATAAAGGGGATTGGAAGGAAATATGGAAACCTGTTCCAAAGTTTAGTGAGCCCACAGTACCCTCAATGTCCTCATCTTACCTTAATTTAAAAAATAATACTTAAAATTTAATAAGAACATGAAGAACAGCCTCCACTAGGAAGAAGCCATGTGCAGCTTCCTAATGATCATGAAAAAAAGGAAAAAAAAAAACCCCAAACCAGAAACAAACCCCACAGTGTGCAATCCTTGCATTTCTGCTGACCCCCCCCCAGCTTTAGTAATTCCCCACTAGGTTTAAGACAAGAATTTTCATCAGCCAATGGCCTGAAACTAATTTTAGTCCCTTCTTTGGAGGCTCCCAAATGTCCCTCTGGAATTATGTCCCTGGCTCTTGTGATCTTTATTTCTACTTACATCCAAAATATGTATTAAATCATCTCAGTTTGGAGAGTCTGAGCTTCCTTAAAACCACAAAACATTCAATTGCTAATTAGCTGTTTCCTGTTCCTAATGAAGTGAACATGTCGGATTTGGATTAAAATTGAGCTACTGCTTTCCTCTGTTTATGGTTCCAGATGTTTTTGTTTTATCTAGGAGGTTACTTTGACAGCTACTGCTAAATGATAAATCACTCATATTATAGCTGAAATGCATTTTGAAATTGAAATGTGGCAAACTTGAAGATTGCTCCAAGGATCAGTGTCAGTTTGCAGGTCAATACTTGTTCGTTCCTTAGGAGTGCTCAGTATTGGCGTATGTAAAACAGTAATGGGGGAGATGTCAACATACAAAATGCTGCTCCATATTATCATTTTGCTATCATCTTTCAGATCAGTTCTTGCAGATTTAGCTGGGTGGATTCATGATTCATTGTATAATGAACAGGAATATGGATTCTTGTTAGCTTCAGTTTCTGTGGGCATTTCAATATTTATTTTTTCTCTGGGCCTAAAGTTGCTTAATGTGAAAAATCACAGTTGATAGGTACTATAACTAGGAATATTTTTATGAAGTGCTTTTCTGCTTTGTTCTCTAAATAGAGAAATAGAATTTTAAGAGAAATGTGGTGTTTTCTGAATGAAAGAACAGTTTTCCAAGAACAGATCCTGATTTACATTTTTTGAAAGCAGTGCCATTTTAACACCCTGTTCCCTGGCAGGTTTTGTGCAGTGACAAGGGTGTGTGGTAAAGCTGGTGCCTTGTCCCTGGGTCTGTCCCAGGGAGGCAGCAATCCAACATGGACTGCCTTTGGGAGAAAAGGAGTGTTTGATTTAAAAAAATGCCTTAAAAGAAGAAAATCCAAATCAGTGTGTTTGCAACCTGTCCTGAGCCATTGCTGGCAAACACCAGGGCAAGTGGTGGTGGCTCTTTGCCCTTTCTTGAGGGCTTGGCCAGGTGTTGTCACCCAGTGCCTCCTTTTCCTACACAAAACATGCCCACGTGATGGACAGTTTCATTTATATCACTTGTAGATCTGCTTGTTTGGCTTGAAGGAGAAAAAGATCCACAACCAAGTGAAGAAACCACCTAAGTGTCAGTTAATTATAAAACTGTGTAATTGACTTTTTTCTTCTTTGTTTCCCTCCAGAAAACAGAACATACATCAAACCGACCATTATGTACTGAAGGAACCACCTATTGCTGAAAAATGTATAATGACCACTATTTGAAGACTATATAGTTCCTGAGAAATGTCCCTTCCAACCTTTGCTGCCTTCAGTACTGTGTGAGGAACAAGATTTGTAGCATGAAACTTGAAGGACAATTTCAAGCAATTTACTGTTGCTGCATTAAAAACTGCCGTATTAAGAAATACTGAGACTTTTTACAAGCTTACCATACCAAACCAAGCCTGTCACAACAGATCATTTTTAGGTCCCTGAAGATAGAAAGGAATTTTTAGTATTTTTAAGTACATACATGAATTATTTCCCCTCCCCACCCCACTCCAAAAAAGAACTTTTTTTTTCCTTAGGAGGTGGCTATTACTGAATAGCATTGGCACAATGATTTTAAGCCACAATGGTCCTCACTGGCTGTACATCATACAAATCCAGTTTATCACTGAAACTGTTCAACATAGAGCTGTTTCAATTGTGTTTATAAATTAAGCTTTGTTTACTGAAGCAGATACTCCATATATATTAACGTTTTAAAAAGAAATGTGTGTACATTTTTTAAAAGAACGATGTAAAAATTGTCCTTTCATTAGATGACTGTTTCAAAAGTGTAGGCTAAACCCTAATAGCTGATGTAATATGAGGATTATAATTGATGCTCTTTTTTTTAATGCTCAGTTCAGCTTGGCTTTTGGTCTTTCAAGATGGAAAAATGAATATGCAGTAGAGTGTTAGATAATGGAAACTTTTAAGTATGGTTTCTCTGTTGTACCATATTAAGTTAAAGTACACATTCTTTGTTAAAAATGTTCTTGCTAAAAATACAGTATTAAAAAGTTTTTTGTTTGACTTTGCAAATCTTTTAAGATTTTTTTTGGACTGTGAATTCCCACAGTAACTGTACTAATGCAAACCAATATTTTGCACTATTAAAAATACTTGAAGAAATTACTTAATAAAGAGGGTGGGTTGGTATTAAACATTTTCCTAATTATTGTATGCTCCAGATCCTGAACTTTGCAACTGAAAGCTTCCCTTCTCAAAACATGGGACTGAAGGGTGGTTTGACTCAGATGGAATTAAGAGATCACCTGTTCCCTCTTTAATTCCTGGGTCAAAGGCATGGTGCTTATTTCCTTACAAACTCCTATTTATGTACACATGTTGACACACACATGCCCTGAATAGAAATCACTGTCACTTAAAAACAAAAAAGACCTTGTCCTGGTTTAGGGCAAATTTGGGAGGAAACCTCCGAATAGGGTCCCTCTGGGAAGCAGACCCAAACAGCCTCTCCCCCGATTGGTCCAGGAAAAAAATCTCCTTAGAGAAAAGTGGAAAAAAATATTTATTTAACAAACAAAGTGGCCACAAGCATAAAGAATGAATAATATAAAACAATAAAACTTCTCGCCACTCTGAAGAGAGATAGCAAATTGAGAGAGTCCTTGCTGTGAGTTAGCTCGGCTTGCTCAGTCCCTTATCAGTTCCTCCAGCGCTGGAAAATGCCGAGGTCCAGGCCCCAGTGGGCCACAGGTGTGAGATCCCGGTGCTCTTCTGGGTTTTTCAGTCCAGAGCAGGTTTAAACAGTCCCAAGAAAAAGAAAAAAAATCAGTCCAGGGAACTTCTCTGCCTCAGCCAGCTAAACTAACTAAAAGCAAAGAGAGCTCTGTCCCGCTGCCTGTCCATGTGCAGACAAACACAGTCCAGGAGCAGAATGCAGAGGAGTGAGTGCAGTTTCTGCAAACAAACTGCGCGCTCCTTCTTCCCCCTCTTCGCTCTCAGAACCAGTCTTAAAGGTACAGAACACAATATCCAACATAAATAGAACAGACAATTGGGGATACAAACATCAAAAAGTCACCCCATGACATTCCACCCCTTATCCCCATATTGTCAGCTTATGACCAAAACTGATATAAATTCTAACTCTACAAACATGTACATTATACATACATATATATATATACAGTATACAGCTATATACAGACAATAGCAGTGACATTCAGCAAACAGTGATATTTACACATGGTTCTCACCAAACAATCAGATCTCCCTGAGGTACACATCGTGTTGTTCCATCTTTCTGCATTATCCACCATGTACAACCTGGTCCCTGAGCAAAGACAATCCCACAGATGGGTTTGCCTGTACTCGAGGCAGAATTGATCCAAACTGTCTTCCCTAACAAACCTCTTACATGTACTACTGGGACTTTATCTCCGTCTACTGTATGCAGGAGCTCAGACTGGGCAGGGTCTGCTCTGTTGGTGGAACCTCGGGTGTTAACTAGCCAGGTGGCCTTTGCTAAATGCTGCTCCCAATTTTTGAAAGATCCCCCACCCAGTGCTTTCAAGGTGGTTTTTAACAATCCATTGTACCTCTCCACTTTCCCAGCAGCTACTGCCAGTGTCTTAGGCTCACTGTCTGGTTTAGCTGCTGCTGCTGGCTCAGGTTCCCTATCTGGTGTAGCTGCAAACTTAGGCTCACTGTCTGGTGTAGCTGCTAACTTAGGCTCACTGTCTGGTTTAGCTGCTGACTTAGGTTCACTGTCTGGTTTAACTACAACCTGAGTAGCTGGGGTGTTGGCTGCAGCCTGAGTGACTAGGGTAGTTACTGATTTATCTCCCTGCCCCCCTGCCTCTATCTGCTGCCCTACAGTATCTAGCTGTGTGCAATAAGCATATGCCAGGGCCCAGCTTATTGCTATGAGCTTTTTCTCCTTAGAGTCATCATGGCAGTTCTCTTCCAGATATTTCCCCACCTCATCTGGGTTCTGAATTTGTTCACGTGAAAATTCCCAAGCTGGGGGATTAGAAAATTCCTTCAAGGTTCGGCCCATTCTCTCCCATTCTCCACACCACTCAGGAAGAACCACAGCTCAGCTCGTGGGGTGCCCCTTCCCTCTGTCTGGGGGACGTCTGTGTTTGGTATCAGAACCTCTGATCTGTAATGCAGAGACTTGGAGAAAGCTTTTTTTCATCTCCTCTCTAATCTCCTCTCCGAGTTTCTTGTGGTTCTCCTCTATCTTGTCTTCTAATTTCTTTGCTGGCACAGAGGGCTTCTTAGCTCATCTCTCCATTCAAACATCTCATAGGATCACAGGATCACAACTACTAATTCAATATTCACTCAGTCCATCACAGATACCTTTGCTCAAACCCACAAATCTGAATAATCATCTCCCCAAAATGCATATCTTTCCCATCATTTAAAGGGAATACCAATATATTACAGTTCATTACCATAGCTCATAAGAGAAGTCCAGCCTAAAATGACAATTCCTCAATCCTTTCTCCCAATTAGTCTTTCACTCTCTCTTCATCTGACTTCCGTCTCATGCTGCGTCTTCTCTACATTTTACTCTGTCCTTTTCTTTTTAATCAAAAGGAGGATTAGAGTTTTAAAAGTTTCATCTGTACCAGGAAAGAGTTAACATTCTCGCCCGGGCCTGCAGATGGTCACGTGATCTCTTCTGGGCAGCAGCCTCTCAGGCTGAGGGATCTCAGAGTGGCTGGGCTTCTCCCCCTCCTTTTCCTCTCTGCCCGAGAGTCACCGGAGGGGGAGGGGGGCCTCCTGCCAACCCCCGGTCTCATGGTGTAAGAAACAGAGTGACAATTTCTAAGTTTAGTTTTGCCTTGCCTATAGTGGGGCTTTACTCTATCGTTTAGCTCAGACCGATTGTTATGGTAATTAGAAATACCTTCCCTAAATGTTTTGTCTGTCAAATGTTAATTACCTGAAACCCCTTCCTTTGTAACTGTCCTTGCTGCCACTCCTGCCATAGCAACCATGGCTCAGGCCATAGCAACCACTGAAACAAACCTGGCACGGCCCTACATGCAGATGAAAAGACCTCAGGTGTTTGTGGGACAAAATTCAAACTTAAAACCCCTAAAAAACAACGAGCCAACACAAACCAAAAACTAAAAATAACCACTCTAAGTCAGCAGAACCATGGAGAGCCTCACACCAACCAGACCTGAGTTCCAGCTTGTCACCATAACTTCAGAAGTATCCCATACACAAGACTCCTCCAGACTTTCCAACGAATCAGCAGATTTTCCATGGCCTCCTGTGAGAGGGAAGCCCCCAGCTCAGCCGTGTGGAAGAGCTGATTGTCTCCTCCTCTGCGTCGTCCATCGGGAGCAGTGGTGGTGTGTGCAGCCCCTCGAGCCCCCCACCAAGAGCTGATCTTAATAAAGGCATTAAAAAGGAGCGAGTCTCCTTGCCCATTTATTTCAACAGGGTGGGCCCGGCCGGCCGGCAGAAGCAGAGCCTAGCCAGGCCACGCGCAGGCCCCGGGAGGGGCCCGCGGGGGAGCGGGGCCAGCCCTGTTGTGCCCAGAGCTGCTATCGGGGGCTAAGATGTTAAGCTGCAGCTTCCCCCTCGAGGGCCCTGCTGGCAGCCCATCGGGCCCGGAGGCAGAGCCAGGCTAGGGCTGCCCCCCCTCCCCTTCCCCGCAGAGGGGAGCGGCGGGGTCTGGCCGGCCTGGGCCGCTCCAAGGAGCGGCCCCAGGGGGTCGGTGTTACCTGCTGGCAAGTCAGAAGGGAAAGGGCCGGCTCAGTCAGGACTTTATATGTGTATTCCCAAAGTTGCATTCAGCTTCCTCAGTGGTTAAACAATATGTCAGTATCTAAAAATTGGCCTCCGATAAGTGCCTGTCCCTTCCACAGGAAATTAACAGGTCCTTACAGGGCATTATTTCTCTTTAACTAAAAACCAAACTGTGTTAACCCATGACAACCTTTAAATAGATCTACAGGGAATATATTTCCTATGATTATGTTTACTTCTGGCTACAGAATTCACAATTCCTTTCATTTTTAGCACTGCATTTGAGACATAGATTTGGAAAATCCCTACTGATCCTTTATAGTAGATTTAAGAACCTATACTGTATGTTAGAATGCATTCCAAGTAGTACTTTAGAATATATGAGATCGCATTTTAGAAGACATTTAGTGAACACTGAATGCTGTGACTGTTACCCTTTTGCATATTTTTAAGCACTACAAGTACTGAGAGCCTTGGTGATAGTCAGAAGAACTAGCCTAAACAGCAAAATAACATGGCTAAGGGCGCAGATAAAGAGAAGAACACAGACTCTAAGATTATATGTTCCCTTGAAAACATGCCAAGAGGGCCAAAGCACACACGGGAGAGATAAAGGTGAAGAGGTGAACGTCAGGAGACCACCACCATGACCGGGAGACCCCTACCACCAAGGACTGAGCATGCCCAGAAGGGTGTGGAGTTAATTACCACACCAAGCGAGGATGGGTGGGGTCAGAGAATGAATATGTATGAAGGGGGTCTGTGGAATGTCATGCATATGTAAGACCTCAGGGAATAATAAGGGGGGCAAGTTCCCTAGTGGGTATGCGTGTCTTTGGTGAAATTATTCCCCACGCATCTCAACATCAATAAATACATACCGCTCTGTAGCAGAGTTTTTGAAGATAGTGAATATTTGGACTGTGAGTGAATCACCTAGCCTGGGCCTCAGATGAAGGCCTGTAAGGCCTCAGTGGCGCAGGTGGAAATTCAGCTGCCAAGTCTCTGGCGCAGTGAGAATTGCCCCTTAAGGTGTTAACAAGGCACAGAGAGGTTTCTAATAGATAACATGTATAGTTAGTAGTCTGAACACCAGTAGCTGCCTTAAGAGTTTGGTCAACAATGAGTGTTTGCATTCTTTTCTCTGCTGTGTGCCAATGAAGAGCTGCTGTGGATATAAACTATATGGAAATGTATAAAAGTAGCCATCTTAGCTGAAATAAAGCAGAACATAGCTGTTAACCATATTGGCTTGATCTGCGTTCTCTCTATACTCTGACTTCCTTTTTATCTCAGGCCAACCCTGGCAATATATTGGCGCCTGATCACAGGGACCTGAGATTGTGTGCCTTTTCAAAAGCATCGATGCCTGATGAACGTCTAGACGTAGGCACTGCCCAGAGTGCACTTAAATGTCGGGCTCTGGGACCGGGGCTTTGCTTAAATGCAGAGGCCCTGGAGAAGGCTTTGGTTTAAATACGGGAAGCCTTCGCTGGGAGACTCCGTGCTTGATTGAATCCGTGTTTGGTCGAGCGAGACGGAGCGGGGAGTCGGAACTTCCACAGCAGCTCGGTGCCGAGGAGCAGCATCAGCACCAGCCTGTGGAAAGAAGGTAAGCTGCAGTGCAGCACCAAGGGTCTCAGCTACCTGTCATGGATGCAGAGCTTGCAGCGGCTGTTCACCTTTTGTTTGCTATCCTTTCTAAGAGGTGAAAAGGTGAAAGAGACTGAGATTGAACAGATAGCCCTGTGGGCGTGGAAACGGGGAAAATTGCATGATTCGTCATTGGTTTTTAGCTCCACAGAATGGAGAGAGATCGGCGATTTAATGGCAGACGCCGCAATCTCAGGTAGCCGAGACGAAAAACCCGCACCAGAACTGAGGGCGGTTTGGGAAACAGTTTTAAATACCTTACAAACTGTCTCTGCAGAGGAGCAGCCTGCCGGAGCCATGCAGGCAATGGCGGCAACCAGCGCAGCCGCGCCGGATGTCCTTGTTCATGTGACTCGGGCGGAGGAAGTGTCCCCGTCACTGCTCAGACGGACTGAGCGCCACCAGGAAGTGGCTCGGCTGCCCCACTCTGGGGGTGTGGAAAATGACGTGGAGTCAGGCGGAGCCGAAGGTGGGGCAGGGCCGGCCCGGGAGGTGGAACACCGGCGCGGTGCGCAGGGCAGAGACGACAGAGAGGCGGCGGGGGGAACAGCGGTGCAGCCCCCCCTTTCTCCCGCGCGGGGGGAGCCAATGTCAGAGGCACGGGATCAAACCGAGCGGGGCAAACCCCAACAGAGAGCAAAACGGGGCAACCCCTGGAGGCAAGTCGACACAGCACACTGTCCTGCGTGACACAAAACCGGCACCAACAGAGCCGAGACAAGCAAAAGCGGCGCAGACAGTCCCGGGTGACCCAGAGGCAACACAAGTGGGACCGGGTGCTGCATAGAAATCATGTGCTGCACAAAGGTCTCAAGCCCTCACTCTTCATCCGGGAGAGAGAGAGACACTTAAAAAACAAGCAACCCTTAAGTTAAAAAGAACTACATTTAAGTAACAACAGGTGCCTGATCACAAACAAAATTTAAATCCAAGTCCAATTGTGTTTTAGTATTTTGATAATTGATTTTTAGTTTAGACTTTGTTAAGTATAAGTTAGCTTTAAAATAAGAATTTATGAAGTTTAAGTGATAGTAAATTTATATTTTATAAATTTAAGGTTTTATTGTAAGCTAATCTAATTTATAGAGTTTAGTTGTTTTATTCTACAAATAAAGAAGCTTCAGAAGACACAGCTGTGATGAAACACCGAGGAATGTTTGTGAATGAAGAAGACAAGAATTTTACATTGTGATTGTTATTAGTTGCAAGCTATCCTGTATAGTTTTGTGCTTGTTTTAA
This sequence comes from Trochalopteron elliotii, assembly GCA_024734555.1. Lineage (NCBI taxonomy): Eukaryota > Metazoa > Chordata > Aves > Passeriformes > Leiothrichidae > Trochalopteron > Trochalopteron elliotii. Next base: position 243,909 of record JANPWX010019206.1, read on the forward strand.
AATAATAAATAAGTAAGAATAGATAAGTTAAATTTAAAGTAATAAGTAAGTTAAGTGAGTTAAGTGTAAGATAACACAGCTTTAAGTTATACTTTTCATGTGTTTTAATATTTAGCTTTCCTAACGCGTCATGATGCATTTCAAAACCTTTCTTTGTTTTCTTTCTGTTGTTTAAGTATTTTGCAATTATTATTAGAAACTTTGTTTTAAGAATTTAGTAAGAAAATTCACTGTAGCATTAAATCCAGGGTACTGGCCACAACTTGGTTTTAACTAGAGTGAATGTGTTTATCAACACATCCAGATTGTTTTCTGCATCAAAAAGAGATACAGGTCACCTTGACTTGATGATTTGATTTTATTTATAACAGCTGCAAAAACTTTCCAGGTGAAGTTGGGAGCCTTGCTCGAGAAAGGATACCAAGTCTTCACTAAGAAGGTTTTTAGCTGTTGCAGAAATCTGGAAAGACTTGTAGCTATTAGCACTTCTTTTAATAACTAGTTCAATTTATAAAGTTTTTCTTCACAGATCGAAAAGTTTAATTTGTTCTAGTATTATGTCCTTTTGTTGTTATTAGTTGATTTCATTGTTATGCCTAGTTTGCTAATATACATATAGAACTAATTAGCCACATCTCGGCCCCAGTCTAGCTGATTCATAAGAAAAGGGGGGATTTGTAGCAGAGTTTTTGAAGATAGTGAATATTTGGACTGTGAGTGAATCACCTAGCCTGGGCCTCAGATGAAGGCCTGTAAGGCCTCAGTGGCGCAGGTGGAAATTCAGCTGCCAAGTCTCTGGCGCAGTGAGAATTGCCCCTTAAGGTGTTAACAAGGCACAGAGAGGTTTCTAATAGATAACATGTATAGTAAGTAGTCTGAACACCAGTAGCTGCCTTAAGAGTTTGGTCAACAATGAGTGTTTGCATTCTTTTCTCTGCTGTGTGCCAATGAAGAGCTGCTGTGGATGTAAACTATATGGAAATGTATAAAAGTAGCCATCTTAGCTAAATAAAGCAGAAAGTAGCTGTTAACCATATTGGCTTGATCTGCGTTCTCTCTATACTCCGACTTCCTTTTTATCTCAGGCCAACCCTGGTAATACCGCTCTAACAACTATTATTAGTTATGGAGCTCTTTCCGCGGCGTTTCAGCATTTTTTTCTCATTAGCAGACTTTTGTAAACAGACTCTGCAGAATAGAATCACCTGGTTTTTTTTGTTCCTAAAAGAAATCGTGTAGCTTAACCAGTGTCAGTTCAAGAAAATGTATTGCCCTCTGTTTTACAGGTGATCAAGTGACTTATCAAAATATTCTTCCAATGTACAAATTGGGTTTGTTCCATATTATTTTTATAACAGCTGTTCTAATAACTGCATTAATCATGCTGCCATTGGTCAAACCATCAAAAGTTGAATGATACAAAGAAACAGGAGCATTAAGAATTGTGAGTCCTGATTCTTAAGAAATGCTCATGTGTGAATAAGACATTACAACACCAGAACTTAAATTGTACCTTTAGGTATTATATTAATTTTAGTTTCAATTACAGTGGGATTTTCTGAAGTGAGGGCTGGACTTTATTTCTAAATCTTATTTGTATAAAAGAGTTGAAAGAGCCCTTGGGGTGCTGCAGCATGTCTGGCTGACCCAGTGCTGGCAGTGCTCCTGTGAAGTGCAGATTTTGAAGAGAGATCTTTGCTCAGTTATCCAGTTTAGAAAGACTTAATGTAACTAAATAACTCAGTCTTTAAAATACTGTAATAAATGAAAAGATAGAATTGCCAATACATCAAGCAATATAGCCAATTTATTAATTTGTTCAATAAAAGAGTGAGCAATTACAGCACTGGGTGCACGGGGGTCACCACCCCAAGAAATGCACAAATTCAGCTCTCGAGCGGTGGTCTTCTTATACCATTCTTGGCACTTCACTTCCCCAAGTTTTTAGTTATTTTCTGCTTGCTTTTCTTCATAATCAGCAGTTGCGGTTTTCGAAGGTCTGTTGGGGAGGTGGTCTGAGATGGTCTTCTGATGTCTCTCCAGCCTCCCCCCCCCCATTCTTCCTTTAAAATATCTTTTTCCACTAGCAGTATTTTTGGTTATACAGTTTGCTTAAGCAAGCATATATATTTTGTTAGTCAGCATACATTTTGCAAGCCTCTTTTCAGTCATTACACAACCCAAAGCTAGCAGGGTCCCAACACCTGTCTGCATGAGGCCCCTCTCTGAGTTACAAAACCTCAAAATCAGCATGTTTCAAAATATCTCTGTAAAGCTTGTCAATTTATGTTAGTCCCAGTTCCCCTTTTAATGATTACAAATTCTTCTATACTTATACTAAGGATAGTTAAAAACATATACAAGGTAATCAAACAATTATAATTTTGTTGTTAAAACAAACTGTTAGCTAAAAACCTACTGTTATACAGTTGTCTTGTTAAACCCTGCTTCCATGCCTTACTTAGCTGATTTAAAACTCTTTTTTTATAATAATCCCATGGTCTCTGTCCACATTGCCCACAGACACACATGATATTTGATTGACACTAATTACAACCTGATTTCTCACAATACCAATATTTTTGCACTTTTCCTTCATCTCCATAAAAGTTTTTTGAGCATTTTTCCCCTCAGTGGCTGATTTACACATTCCTTAAGGCATCACTGAGCCTGGGTTGATGAGCACTGGTTGATTCCTGATTTGCCCATCCCAGATTGGTTTTCAGTGTGAAAATACTGACAAATGATGTTTAGGAGACTGATAAACTTGAGAGACTGACTGTTTTCAGTCCTCAGCAGCTGGCTCCTGGTATGTACTGACAAAGCAAGAGGCTGAGGGGTTTGGGTGTCAGCTCAGCACAAGCACACCCTGTGTGGCAGGAAGGTGTTAAAGCCACCCTGGGGTGGAGGAACCTCCTCAGCCTTCACCACCACACTCCTCCTCACTGGAACAGCCCCAGCTGGCACCCAGAGAGGGACAGCACCTCTTGGGGTTGGGGTTTTAGGGTGTTTGTTTTCTGGGTGTGGGGCAGAGGGACACGGGCTGCCCCTCCTGCTGCAGTGGGGGCTGTGGGCAGCTCAGCTGGGCATGCTTGGGGTGCAGCACCCACAGCCCCTCTGCCAGCTCTGGCTCCCTGAGAGCCTGTCCAGGTGTGTGGATGCCCTGTGGAGTGGCCGTGGAGCCATCCATGATCTTGGCTGAACACAGGCAAGGGAGTGGGTTCTGGATTGAAACCGTATTCTGAGTCCTGTGGAATGCAGACCATAATAAACCCCAGAGGATCAATAGTGCCCAATCTCCATCTGAAGCCTGCATCTATAGCAACGCACAGTGAGAGCACTCCTGTGGAAATGCACGGCTGTGCATTTAAACCTGAATGCTGCTTGAAGTAATTGCTGCCTACAAGGAAGTAGCCTGTAAATATATTTATTTACAGACTATTTTTGGTAACATGACAAAATGTGGGCTAACCTGAATTGTTACAAATTTCCTTTATGGCCTCAGCTGATCTCCACAACCCCTCCTGTGCCCGTGCATGCACTGAGCCCTAAATACACATGGGACAATTCCCAGCCTGGGCTTGGATCTGGAACCTTTGGCAACAGCGCTGATGGAAGCACTTCCCACCTTCCCCCTGCTGCTTCCTGCTGTGGTCCTGCAGCATCCACTGGCCCTGCTGGGGTGGGAACAGAGAGGGGAAGGAATTTACAGAGGGGTTTTTCTAAGCCAGGTCATGTGCTCTCATCATTTCTAATACAAACTGCAAATGTTTAAGCACTTGTAAAATCACTATTAATGAACAATCTGACTTTAGTTCTGTCTGGAAATAAGGGTGTCTGATGATTTGAAGCTGAGTTGGAAGGGCAGTAAAAAAGTATTTTCATAATGATGTATTATGGATGGATAATAATTTGCTACTGCTTTATATTTGTACATCAAAGAAATCAACTGAAATGAACCAGTTCAGTGTCAGCAGAGCACAAATGCTGCAGCTTTTGTGGGTGCTGCACCCGCCCTTGCTTTTAGACCTGAACCTGTTCGGGTCTTCTGTTGGAGCAGAGCATCCTTGGCATGAACATTTGGGTGTGGGCATCTAAGGCAGGGGAAAGAAATCTTTTTGGAGCTCATTTTTTAAAACAAAAACTCCCATTTTTCTGAGTTTCAGTTACAAATGCAGTAAGATTTTACTACATCTTCATTATATGATTCTGTTGATATAATCCAAAACTGTGAAAGCAAATACAGCACCATACATTAAAATGCTCTTATGATAAGTGATACTTTAAAAGCTGGATGCTTTATGATAGTTTAACTATTTTAACATACATTCAGCCTTCAATGTTTGAAAATGCTTTCACAGCATCTCCAGAAAGGACACTGAAATGTGTATTCACTGAGCAGTAGATCCCTTTCACCATCTATTATTTTTTGTCTCCAGGAGTGGTTAGTTGTGGGAAAAGGGGAAGGTTTTGCTGTATATATATATACACACACACATATACACCTGCTGTTCCTGGTACCAGAGAAATCATTCTGGAATAAATTCTGGCTGGTCAGAGCAAAGATGGAGATGAAGCATCCAGAGAAGTGACGTTCATATTGAACTATACAAAATCAGTCCAGCTCTAACTAATCACTGTGTGCTTCACTCAGCCCCTAGTGGGCCAGACTTACTTTTCCCAAGAAAATCCAATGTAAAACAGTGGAGATAAACTCAGTCCTTTTTGAGTTGTTACCTGAAATGGTTTCATTATGGTCAGGTTTGTATCACTGCTCCCTCACAATAAATGTTGCAGTCCAACAGCTCTCACATTAAGGTTGTTAAGAGAGCTTTTGCTGTACACAGCCTGATTTAAATGCTCTGCATGAAGCACTTGAATGTCCCAGCAGCACGTGGATGGACCAGGGCACCTTTGGGACTGTGCTGCAGGAGGGGCAGGGAGGTGTTTGTGGTCACCCTGCCCTGCCTTTGGAGAGCTGGACACAGCACAGGGAGCCTGCAGGGTGCTCCTTTAGGATCTGGGCTTTGCCTGAAGCTTTAATCTTGTTACCCAAAGCCACATACCTAAAATGAATTCCCCCCCCCTTCACCAAAGTGACCAAACAGGAAAAACCACTGGCATTAAATGAAACAAGATGAATTAGCTAAAAAGAGAGGAAAGAATTAATGGGAATGAAAAATAAACCTTAATTTGCTCCAGTGCCGGTAGGATTTGGCATTTAACTTTAATCATGTTTCATTCTGTGTCAGGGAGAAATACCTGTTTTGTGTTTCCCCTGACAATTCCTGCCATTAGCTAGAAGTGTTTATTCCCAGAGCTGTGCTGCCATCAGTTGATGATGCTGGGGCACTTACAGAAGAGAGGTTTTGTCAGGAAAAATTCTTTAACATTTGGAACATGATTATGAAACATAATATTGTTCTTTGTAGATCAGTCCAAAGCTATTCCATACAAATTGTTCTCTTCCTTGGTGTCAGCTGGAGCAGAGGGGGTAACCACATCCCTAAAAGTAAGAAAACAGACCAAAACTAGTTAAATAACAAGGAATAAACTCCCTACTGGACTTTTTCTAGATGGTTCTGTAAAACTGCTGAAGACAGAAATGGTACACAGAGATTTTTGGTCAGATCAGTGCTTTGCATTTTATGTGATCATTTACACCTGTGCAAAGTAAGTGTTTGATAGCATTTGACAGCTGATTTAGTAACATTCCACACCTATATTACAATGTTGAAATGACTCTGCAATGTGCAAAGCAGTGGAAAAAGCTCTAATTCCTTTCATGGTTTCTTCCTTATAGTTGAATATTGAGATTCCATTCCAAAGGAAAAAAATATAATTCCTCACATCCTGACTGTAATTCTTTATTTCTTCTAGTATGTTATGTTCTACTTATACTAACTTGGGGGAAAAAAAGAAAAAGGCATAAAGGGAAAAGAGAAAAGCAATTGTGTTTAATCCACAGCCTGGATTCACAGGTGCTGACTCTTACACCAAACCAAACCCAGCTGGAAGGAGACACAGGGAAGTGAGAACTCTGCCACTGGGATGAGAAACCCTGCAGGACTAAGACTTTAAGATTTGTAAAAGCTGGTAAGTAAATTACATGGTTTTTATAGTTACCAGGTTTTTTGAAATTAACAGAAATTTTCACCAAATGAAAGTTTTGTTTTCACTTAAATTGGTTTTGGCTTCTTCAAAGCAAACCCTCAAAAAACTCCCAAGCCAGAGTATTTCTTTTTTGCTGCTTGAAGACAGGCAGTATCAGACTGTTCAAGATTCCTGCAAGAAATAGGGGGTTGATCAGTTTGATACTTTGGACCTATTGGAAAAAAAAAGACATCAATGTTAACAGTGTCACCTCTGTGCATAAAGAGTTACTGCAGTTCTGAGTTTACAAACAGAGCTTTTCCCACTCCAGGACAACAAGCCCAGTAAGAAGGATCATGGACACAGCAAAGACACTGTCTAAACTGTACTGTACAATTTGTCAAGACACAGCTATTTGAAATGCAATTGCCAATGTTGTGTGTTGACAGGATGTGATATCTTAATGAAAATAATAATATTGTTTGCTCATCTGGTACCAGCCCGATTTCCAAAGGAAAAGCCTCTCAGGCTTCACACATGGAAGTGGCTTTTCTAGCTGAACTGATGCAGTAGCCAGTGTAGCATGAGTAAGTTAAGTGTCTGTGAAGTTCATGGACTGGTGAGGAGGCAGGACCAATTTGCCAAGCCTGGAATTACTGACAGGCTGAATGACCCATGGCCAGGCTGTCACCTAACTTCACATTACACTCTGCAGCACAGCCCAGCAGAACAGAACCTGGGAAAAATTACTCCAGCAGGAGATTGCAGGATTTTCAAGGTTACCAGCATTGGAATGTCATTTCCTAGATCAATTCCAGTAGGCTCTTGCTGGCACCTATTGATAAGGCAGACAGCAGCCTCTTGCTTTGCCATCACTCAATTAAACTCCCCCACACTCACCAGTGTCTCTTGATCTCCACCACATACACAGAAATCAAAGCTCCCCATGCCCTCCCTGTGTTCACAGGGCTGCTTTCACCTGGCTCAGGGCAGCCCAGCCAGCTGGCACCAGTGGAGAGTCTCAAATGTTAGCCAAAGGGCAACAAAACTATTTATTTTAAACAAGAAAGTAAAGCAGGACATTCAACTTCCTCAGCATGGCAGCTGCAGCTGAAGGGGAGAACAGACAACAACCCAAATGTTAATTGTATGTGTTTTGTACCCAATAAGGGTAGCAAGGGGAAATTACTAAAGGATCATTTGCTCAGGCTCAGGGAAGGATTGATTTCCAAGGATGCAGTGTAGTGCACCCCAGTACCTGAGACTACTCTTTTTCCCATTGTGGTTCCCAAACAGGAATCTCCACTGCTGTGTGCTCAGGCATTCTGGAAAGGGAAGGCTGAAGGGTAAGGAAGATAACATCAGCTGCCACAAATGGGCCTGGTGATTTTTGACTTAAGTTTTATTAGGAATTTGAACGTGACTTCCCTTCCCGGTGAGCACATCCCCAGCCCATTAATGTCAGCCAGTTATGCTTACATGGCACAGAGAACTGATCTCTTCCATGTGTCTGTCCAGGCTCTAATGCACAGCCCCAGTCCTGGGCCTTACTCAAACAATGACAACTTAATGAGGATTTACTCTGTGCTCTATGTCTCTATAAAAGTAATTTTTAAATAGCATAATGGAATAATATTTACTCGACAGCCTCTGCATCGTTCATTCCCCAGTGTCTATCTTACAGTCTTGTAAGACAGAAATAAATATTTACTCTTCATTCATGCAGTTTATTCTATGTAGAACTGCAGCCAGCTCTATTCATCCTATTGCCTTTCAGCTGGATGCTATAAAGAAATTAATTGTTGTTAAACTTAGGGATGTGATAAAAAGGACAAAAAAAGTTTGTGCTGGCTCCTGTCTGCATTTTACTGCACATGCCTCCTCCCACCCCATCCCCTCTGCCAATGTGGGGGAGTGTATATCCGTGTAAAAATCAGATCACCTCCAGCTCATTACTGTCCACTGACACAGTCTCTCTGTAAAAACTTTTGATGAATAGTCAGCATCTAATTCCTCAGTAATAAAAAACCCCAAGTTGCTTGCAATCATTATTCCAAATGGAAAAAATAATTGTAAATAACTGGAAGTCAATTAAGACTGGGTTCTGCCGGGTAATGCAAATCTTTTATAGTTTTGTTTCAGTTAACTGCCTCATTAATGATTTATAGATGGGTATACAGCTGTGGGAACCATAGCATTATCTAATGCACTCAGAGAATAATTACATATGAAAAGAACTACGCGGCTCAAGGGAAAAACTCAGAAATTACTTACTGCCTTAACTTCAACCATAAATGCAAAGCATTTAGAAACCAACTGTGATGTTTTATCATATTCTTGAGGTTTCATGTAAGAAATAAAATACAAGTTCCTGGGTTCAGTTGAATGTTGTTACTGTGGAGTGCCTTCTCAGTTAGATACTATTTACCTTACCTGTTGTAAGGCTTTCTCTGTTAAATACCGTTTAGCTCCGACCTATTTTTATTGTAATTGCAAATGCCTTTCCTAAATGTTTTCTCTGTTAAATGTTACTTACCTGGGACCCCTTCCTTTGAAACTGTATTCTTCCCCTCGAATCGCCCCCGCCCCTGCCACTCGCTGCCGCAACCGCATGGCAACCACATTGCAACCAATGACACCACCCGGCATGCAAATAAAGAGGACTCCCATGGACCCCAGAGGAAGTGGAATTGATATCTAAAAACTACTAGAACAAGCGAGCCATTGCCCAGACCGGACTCCAAACCACATCAGTGAGCAGGGAAAACATCAGGCTACTTGTTGGGGCTCCGTGCCTTGTCACCATAAGTTAAATAGTACCCTCTCTGCATGCCTACCCTAGACTTGTCAACGAGCCAGTGTCTTCCCAGGGACTCTCACGAGGACGGAAGTGCCAGTTCTGCCATGCAGCAAAGCTGAACACCTCCTCCCCTGCGTTGTCCATTGGGAGCAGCGGCAGTGTGCGCAATCCCTCAGGCACCTAGAGCTGATCTTAATAAAGGCATTAAAAAGGAGATCTCCTTGCCCATTCATTTCATTTCATATTCTTTTTAAAAAGTGAAAAATAACTCCTTCTAAAAAAATATTTCTATGCTTCAGTATTACACAGTACACAAAAATCAAGATGTCTCAGCTGAGAATGTCAGCATTTATTTATTATTTAAAAGCCTAAGTTATAAAACATTCCCATTCCCTTTGTGCATCTGCTATACAGGAATAAAAGACATTTCTCCAGTTAAAAAATTCATGGGCATATGCATCTATCTCCCTGAATTACACAGACCCAGAAGTAATTTTGGGAAGACTTCGTTTGGGAGTAATTTTCCTGAATATACAAATACACTGGTACTTTTTCTTTGGTGATGCCAATTTTGGAAGTTTGAGGAGTTTTTTGTAAAATATTATCTTCACTCCTGAATAGGGCAGTGAACCTGAAGTTTGCACCATTTGCTCCCTATTTCTTACAAATTCTAATCCAGTGATAAACTGCTGCTGGATATTTGGAAGCACCATAGAAGATCTTTTGCTTTTAAGTCTGCTTTTCTTCATTATGAGGGTAGAGAAGGGGTCAGGGGTTTTCTCCCCAAACCCAGACATTTGACCTGCAGAGCCTGCCCTGACATCTTCCATGCAGTTGTCTCCATAACAGTGCAGGTCCCCAGAGCTCCTGGCACTGCTCTGGGAGAATTCCCTGTGTCAGGGCAGAAAACCCAAATGTGCTCTGCACCCTCTGTGCCCCAGATCAGCCTTCATCCTCAGGCTGAACAGAGTCACCATCCTCTGCTTTTGTCCACAAAAGGGCTCCAGGAATATCGGGGTGTTCCTGGCCAGCTGCTGCTGGTTTGAACTATCCACACACTGGTCACTGGAGCATCCTCACAACCCCCTCGTTCCCCATCCCTGACACAGCTCCCAGAACATTCTTCCTCTCTTCCTTCACCACCTTCTTCAGGCCTCTGCTCCCAGCTCTTCCCTCCAGCCCAGTGGTGTTGCTTTGTTTGCTCAGTCAGGTATGACGTGATCTGTCTGTGCTTCTTCCCATGTGTCGTGTGATTTAGGGCCTTTTTTGCCATACATTTGGCAATATTAAAACCCTGGCCCAGTTGTCTCTTCAAACTATACAAGGCCAGAGGGAGGCAAATAAAATTTTTTATTTTGTCTGCAGATATTCAGCCTCATACATAAACCCTGTAACTATCCTGTACCACTTACTCATTTCCCAAATAACATCAGCACGTTCCACCAGATAGGAAAGAAAAACAACCAGCCTGATGTCATTTTGCAGGGAGGAGGAGTGGGGAAAGGACACCAGACACTCATTCCAGGTTTTCCCAGTGGCACCAAACCACAAGCCCTGCCTGGTCACCAGCCTGCTGCTACTGGCCAGCTGGCTGTGGGATTAAATGGAGCACAGAAATGCTCAGTGTCCTGCTTGCTATGCTAGAGAGCTGCTTCCACGGAGAGGGATGCTCAGATGAAAACCCGCAAGTTTTTTTCTGTGCAGAAAATCCGTGGTAGGTTCTGTTTCTTCATGCCTGTTAAAAAAGGGGTTTAGGTATTTGTAATTCTGCTTGGCACTGAAGGGAATTGTTGACTCTAGATTGTATTGACTGATGGAATAATTCAGGGTGATGAGGTCTCAGGAAGTCATTTGTTCCCATCTCCCACTCAAAGACTTCTGCAACCACATCAGTGACCATGTGTGACATGGAAGTGAAGGCAAAAGCATGGGAATGAGGTTTTTGGAGGTTTTATTGCAAGAGAATAAAACAAATAGACAATTGAAATTGTCATATAATATTTGTAACTCTACAGTGGTGTAATGAAACATTATGTTAACCTGCAAGGACAAATTAAGGACTGCAAATAAAGTATCATTTAACATTAGAAAAATGTATTTTTAATTCTAAACTTTTTAGGGTGTACAGCATAACCTGCATAAGGAACAGCTAAATTAATCAAGATTAAGCTGTCTAGGGTGATTAAACACACAGATATAACCTTTGGCTTGTGACCCTCAGACATCCTTATGGAATTGTAGGCAGAGTTACATGGCCTTGAGGGCACTTGAATGTGCCTTGGAATATTCTTGTGGAGGGTCTGGGCCTGATACCTTTTTGTTAACACAGTCTGGCCATTCTTACCTTCTGCTATCTCTGTTTTTATGTTTTATTTCGGTGCAACCACCACAGGTCATTCCATTCAGTCTTCCTGAACAGTAGCCAGTAGTTCTTATGGCCATTTCTTACTTGCTTTTGGAAAATAAAAAAAAAATAGGTAATGTATTTGGGAAACTATCTCCTAATTGATAGGATAGGGTTAAAATGATTTCTAAAGGCATAAGAGCAGGACCTAGCTTCGCTGTAACCGGGATGTTATTTCCATGCTATTGTTTTAATCAAACCAAGTATAACTTGCCTAGGTAATAATCAGGGGAGGAGGGGAAATGAATGTAATCCTTAGTTAAATACGTAGGCCCTAGAAATAAAGTTAGATATTCTTTAGTAAGTCAAGGTGAACCTGTACCTGTATCATAATCATATGATAAATTACCTTATTGTTAATTGTAAGCGTCTGGTAACTAAATATGATTATTATCTTAAACACAAATCATGAGAATCTTAAATATGAATCATGAGAATCTTAAATACGAATCATGAGAATCAATTATTCCAAATTCATGCTTGGGTAAAATCAATAGAACAATGGAGTTTAATGGTTAACATGTATACTTATGAAACAAGAAAGTATAAAACTGTGTCTATTCCGAACTTCTGGTGGAGCCAAGATTTGGGTCCTTGGACCCCTGGCTCCCAGAGCTCTCCAATAAAGCACCGCATACAATCATTCCGTGATTGTGTGTTTCTTCCTACACTAACATAATTAGCAAAAATGTTTAGTAATTGCTCTTGTTTGACTGTGGTTTATCACACATTGCACTGTGAGCTGAAAAGATTTTAAGGGTTTCTCAGTTCTGGTTTTAATGTTCTTTATAATCAAAAGGGTAAAATGAAGGCACATCACCATGATGAGGTGTATGGTGGGAGACAGGCAGAAAAGCTTCTCAACCCAGACCTGCCAGCTCTCACCATGCCTCTGTCAGAGCTGAGTGTTCCACAAAGATGCTCCCTCAGAGACAAAAACAATAACGCAGATCCAGTTTGCATCTCAGATCTTCTGCCCCTGAGAGAAAAATGGGATCACGAAATTATAAACTGGAAGTAACATTTTATTGTGAATTCCTTTGCCATTTGAAATGTAGCTTGGAGATGGGATTGCTGCACTCAGTGACTGCCATCCTTTCCTCTCTCAGTCCCACACTCAGGCTGTGGATCAGCCATAAGAATAAACCAAAAGCCGCAACCATTGTGGTGGGACAGGGGACAGGAGAGGGATGGGAGGGACAGGAGACCTCTGGGGACTCCCCATCCCAGCAGGTGGCCAGTGGAGATCCCAAGTTCTCAAGGTGGCAAACTCATTCCTTCAGCAAGCACAGCTCAGTTTCTCTTGTTTTCCCGCCCCCAGTCAGATAAATTCTCATAATTGAAGAACCACAGCCAAGAAAGCATTTATTTTGTTTCCATATGACATTCTTCATCTGAAAGATTTGTAAATCAGACCCAGAAGTTGCTCACAGAAGGTTGAAATCTGATGTTACAAAGATTCAATCTGGGAAAAAAAGATAAACCCATCCTGAAATAAATTCTGATCTATTATATTTACTAAGAATCCAACTATGTCTTTCCATTTTATACAATTCTTGTGGAAGGCAGGGGGAAATGATGCATATTTATCAATGTGATGTTATTCTTTATTCTGCCTGTATGCCTTTGGCAGTGACTTCAGGAGATAAATGCTAAACTACCCAGCTAATAACTCAAGAGGGTTGCTCTGAGTTCCGGACACCCTGAAGGAGAGCAGCCCCAGTGATCATTTCTCCTCCTGTATCAAAATTTTGAAGTCTTCCAGTTGGATCAGTGTTTGAGAAAGAATTGTTCCCCCTTATTCCTCCTGATTTGTGCTGTCCTTCCTGTGGGGAGCAGAGTTTGCAGGAAATGTGTGCCCTGAACCCTCCCTGTGGGGTTTGCAAACACCCAGGCAGAGGATGGAGACCCAGAGACCACTCCTAAACAACTCTGCTTTTAAAAAAATATTTACCCACTTCTAACTGAAGGAAAGAGTGCAAAATGAGGCTGTGGAAATGTCCTGGGTTGACGGCGCCTCCTATCCCAATTGTGCAGCTTTATCTCTATGTACTGCACTGATATGTCTAACCGCTGCCCCCCCGCCCCCGGTGGGGTGTTTTGCCGCGGTGGGGCTACTGGCTTTGGGCTTTTTGCTGCTAGCTCGGCTTGGCTGCAGGCTTTGCTTTGCTTTGCTTTGCTTTGCTTTGCTTTGCTTTGCTTTACTACTAGCTTTGCTTTACTTTGCTTCTGGCTTTGTTTTTTTTGTTTTTTTTTTTTGCTTTTGTTTTTGTTCCCCTTTTTTTTCCTCCCCTCTCTCTCTCTCTCTTCCCCCCCCCCCCGAAGATCACTGGACCGGCTCCGGACCTGACCTGGGAATATCTGGGGGTCCTCGACGCCTGAAGACAGAAGCTCTGCGCCCTCCCCTCACAGCAACTGCTTGAGTATTTTTCTTTTCCCTTGTGTTGGGGAGTGTCTTTGTTTATTTGTCAATAAATAGGTTTTTTCCACTTCTCCTCCAAGGAATTCCTTCTCAAACCCAGAGCTGGGGGGGGAAGGGGTGGTGGAGGTTTGTTTTCTGGGGGGCTCCTTCTGGAGACCTTCCCCTAATTTGTCCTAAACCAGGACAATATACTTTTGGTGCATTGGCCGGGAAAGGGCCGGAGGAAGTGGAAAAAACTTTAATAATAATATTGGTGGTTCTACTTGTTTTGTGGGTGTATTGGTATGGTTTTTTCCGGATTCATAATGTCATTTGGGGTGGAAGCCTGCCGGTATTTCTGGTCCCTAGGGTTTTTTGAAGTTTTAATACCTCTGTGGTACCTAGGGTTACTTCCTTACCCAGAAATAGCTCTGGTATTTTCCCTAATAAGAACTTCTTTTAGCCATGGGATACTAACCAGAATACTCATTGGGCTGGGCTTGTTTGTAATGATTTACAGAAGGGTTACAAAAATGCTGGAATCCGTTCCAGAAGTGTTTGGTTCATTGTTATGGTTGTTTACTCAGTTTGTTGGGGGAGAAGGAGGGGAAGGGGTTTTCCAGCCTCTGTTCTCCTTCTTCTCCTTTGGATTGCTTACATCTCTATTAGAAAATGTTCAGTCTCCCCTGAGTGTTAAAGAGACCATCTTTCTGGTATTTAATTTAATAAGTTTTTTCTATACTGTCCGCAGTTTATATAAAATGAAAGCTGAGATTTCCAAAGGGGCTAATGAGACTTCTGATTCAGGAGTAAAGCCAAGCAGGAGAAATCTTGAGTGGAGTGGGAAATGGGAGGATATGGGCCAAATTTTAAAGGAATTCTCTGATCCTATAGTCTGGGACTTCCCATCTGAACAAATTCAGAACCCAGCTGAGGTGGCAAAGTACCTGAAAGAGAAGTGCCATGGTAATACTAAAGAGAAAAGGATTATTGTAGTGAGCTGGGCCCTGGCATATGTTTATCGTACTCTGCTGGATACCGCAGGGCAGCAGATAGAAGAAAGGGAACAGGGAGATAAATTAGTTACTATTCCAGTCACTCAGGCTGCAGCTAATATCCCAGGCTCCAGGCCAGTAGCTGAACGAGACAGTAGGCCTCAACCAGTGGCTGTTGCTGCTAATACAAGAGGCGGAAAGTGTAAAAGCAAGACCGATCGCAAGGTGGAGGATGATGATGATGATCCAGGAGAAGGACCTTCACCAAAATCAGAAGCCACATCGAGGGGTACAGATTCTGGAACCAATATTGATTCCCTTTCCCTAAAGGACCTTCGAGGCCTAAGAAAGGACTACAGGCGACAACCCGATGAATCTATAATTAGTTGGTTAGTCCGCCTTTGGGATGCTGCAGGGGAGGCTACCATTCTGGATGGCACTGAAGCGAGGCATTTGGGATCTCTGTCACATGATCCTGTCATTGACCAAAGCATGATGAGGGAGGCTAGCCCTCACAGTCTCTGGGAACGGATCCTGGAAGGTGTAGCACAAAGATACCTGTGTGCAGATGACCTCTATCTGCAGCAGACACAGTGGAAGACCATAGAACAGGGGATCCAACATCTGAGAGAGATGGCTGTAGCAGAGCTCATTTTTTCAGATGACATAACAACTAGGAATCCGGACCTGGTAGCATGTACACCTGTAATGTGGAGGAAACTTGTGCGACTTGGGCCACCTGAATACGCTTCTGCTCTAGCAATAATGAAGCGGGATGAGGCATATGAGACTGTGCTTGATATGGCGAAGAAGCTGCGAGCATATGCAGATGCTGTACATGGCCCAACTCATGCCAGAATTGCAGCTGTGGAAACACGACTGCAGAAACTAGAAGATAAGATAGAGGAGAATCACAAGAAACTCAGGGAGGAGATTAGAGAGGACCTCTTCCAAATTTCAGCAGTACAGATCAGAGGTTCTGGTACCCAACGCAGGCGTTCCCCAGACAGGGAGAGAAGGTACACCGCACGAGCTGAGTTGTGGTTCTTCCTGCGTGAGTCTGGAGAAAACATGAGGAGATGGGATGGAAAACCCACTGCTGCTCTGGCACAACGGGTACATGAGCTGAAGGAAGGCAAGACCCAGAGAGGAGGTTCCACCAAAAGGGAAGCAGCTCCAATTGCCCGTAGGCGAACGGCCAGATATGATGATGATGACATGTCCGATCCCCTTGAAGGAACCTCTAAGACATATGCCCAAGGAAAGAAGGAAAACCAGGCCTAGAGGGGCCCTGCCTCTAGCCAGATAGAGGCTAGGGAAAATCGTGTTTTTTGGAAGGTGTGGATTCGTTGGCCTGGCACGTCTGAACCACAAGAATATGAGGCCTTGGTGGATACTGGTGCACAGTGCACATTAATTCCGTCAACACATGTAGGGGCAGAATCTGTATCTATTGCTGGTGTGACTGGGGGATCACAGGACTATACGTTGGTGGAGGCAGAGGTGAGCCTGACTGGAAATAAGTGGAAGAAACACCTTATTGCAACTGGCCCAAAGGCCCCATGCATTTTGGGCATAGACTATCTTCGGAGTGGGTATTTCAAAGACCCTAAGGGACTCAAATGGGCATTTGGGATAGCAGCTGTAGTGACAGAGGGCATCCAGCAATTGAACACCTTGCCTGGACTGTCCAAGAATCCGTCGACAGTAGGACTTCTGAAGGGGGAAGAGCAACAGGTACCAATTGCCACCTCAATAGTGCACCGCCGACAGTATAGAACAACTCGAGATCCCCATTCATAAGATGATCCGTGAGCTGGAGAGTCAAGGGGTGGTCAGCAAAACCCACTCACCCTTCAACAGCCCCATCTGGCCTGTGCGAAAATCTGAAGGAGAATGGAGACTGACTGTGGACTATCGTGCATTGAATGAAGTGACTCCACCGCTGAGCGCTGCTGTGCCAGACATGTTGGAGCTCCAGTACGAGCTGGAGTCCAAGGCAGCAAGGTGGTATGCCACTATTGACATTGCCAATGCATTTTTCTCCATTCCTCTGGCAGCAGAGTGCAGGCCTCAGTTTGCCTTCACATGGAGGGGAGTGCAATACACCTGGAACCGACTGCCCCAGGGGTGGAAGCACAGTCCTACCATCTGCCATGGACTGATCCAGGCTGCACTGGAAAAGGGTGAGGCTCCAGAACACCTACAGTATATTGATGATATCATTGTGTGGGAGAACACAGCAGCAGAAGTGTTTGAGAAAGGAAAAGAAATCATCCAGATCCTCCTGGAAGCCGGTTTCGCTATCAAGAAAAGTAAAGTTAAGGGACCAGCCCGTGAGATCCAGTTCTTGGGAGTAAAGTGGGAAGATGGACGGCGTCAGATTCCTACTGATGTCATCAACAAGATTACAGCAATGTCTCCACCAACCAGCAAGAAGGAGACACAAGCTTTCCTAGGCGCCATAGGCTTTTGGAGAATGCATATCCCTGAGTACAGTCTGATCGTGAGCCCTCTCTACCTGGTTACCCGTAAGAAGAACGATTTCCACTGGGGCCCCGAACAGCATCAAGCCTTTGCCCAGATCAAGCAGGAGATCGCTCCTGCAATGGCCCTTGGCCCAGTCAGGACAGGACCAGATGTGAACAACGTGCTCTACTCTGTAGCCGGGAGCCATGGTCTGTCCTGGAGCCTTTGGCAGAAAGTGCCTGGGGAGACTCGAGGCCGCCCACTAGGATTTTGGAGTCGAAGCTACAGAGGGGCCGAGGCCAGTTACACTCCAACTGAGAAGGAAATTTTAGCAGCCTATGAAGGAGTCCAAGCTGCCTCGGAGGTGATTGGCACAGAAGCACAACTCCTCCTGGCACCTCGACTACCAGTGCTGGGGTGGATGTTCAAAGGAAAGGTCCCCACCACCCACCATGCCACCGATGCCACATGGAGCAAGTGGATTGCTCTAATTACACAGCGCACCCGTATGGGTAAATTGAATCGTCCTGGGATTTTGGAAATAATTACAAATTGGCCGGAAGGTGAAAGTTTTGGTCTCACAGATGAAGAACCAGAACAAGTGACACGGGCTGAAGAAGCTCCACCATATAACCAACTGCCAGCAGAGGAGACACATTATGCTCTTTTCACTGACGGTTCCTGCCGCATTGTAGGGACGAACCGGAAGTGGAAAGCAGCTGTGTGGAGCCCCACACGACAAGTTGCTGAGGCCACTGAAGGAGATGGTGGATCGAGCCAACTTGCAGAACTCAAAGCCGTTCAATTGGCCCTGGACATTGCTGAGAGAGAGAAGTGGCCAAAACTCTACCTCTATACTGATTCATGGATGGTAGCCAATGCTCTGTGGGGATGGCTAGAGAGGTGGAAAAAGGCTAATTGGCAGCGTAGAGGAAAACCAATTTGGGCTGCTGAAGAGTGGAGAGACATTGCTACCAGGGTAGGGAGACTACCTGTGAAAGTCCGCCACGTAGATGCTCATATCCCCAAGAGTAGAGCTAATGAGGAGCATCAAAACAACGAGCAGGTAGATCGGGCTGCAAAGATAGAGGTGTCAAAGATAGACTTAGATTGGGAACACAAGGGAGAGCTGTTCCTAGCCCGATGGGCCCACGATGCCTCAGGTCATCAGGGCAGAGACGCCACCTATAAGTGGGCACGAGACCGAGGGGTGGATCTAACCTTGGACAGTATTTCTCAGGTTATCCACGACTGTGAGACGTGTGCTGCCATCAAACAGGCCAAGCGGGTGAAGCCCCTATGGTATGGTGGACGGTGGTCCAAATACAAGTATGGGGAGGCCTGGCAGATTGATTATATCACATTACCCCAGACACGTCAAGGTAAGCGCTACGTGCTCACAATGGTGGAAGCCACCACGGGGTGGCTGGAGACCTACCCTGTTTCTCATGCTACGGCCCGTAACACCATTCTGGGCCTTGAGAAGCAAGTCCTGTGGAGACATGGTACCCCTGAGAGGATTGAGTCAGACAACGGGACTCATTTCAAGAACAGCCTTATCAGCACATGGGCTAGGGAACACGGCATTGAGTGGGTGTACCATATTCCCTACCATGCACCAGCTGCTGGGAAAGTGGTGAGGCACAATGCACTGTTAAAAACCCAGTTGAAAGCATTGGGTGGGGGATCTTTCAAAAACTGGGAGCAGCATTTGGCAAAGGCCACCTGGTTAGTTAACACCCGAGGTTCCACCAACCGAGCGGGTCCTGCTCAATCTGAGTTCCTTAATATCGTAGATGGAGATAAAGCCCCAGTGGCCCATGTCAGAGGTTTGTTGGGAAAGACAGTATGGATTAACCCTGCCTCGAGTACAGGCAAACCCATCCGTGGGATTGTTTTTGCTCAAGGACCAGGGTATACATGGTGGATAATGCAGAAAGATGGAATAACACGCTGTGTACCTCAGGGAGATCTGAATGTGGGGTGAGACTCATATGTAAATGTCATTGTTGGATGAATGTTACTACATGGAACAGAAGGAAACGTATAAGTGTCAAAGGTGTGAGCAAGTAAGATAGAAGGAAATGTGTAAGTGTTGAAGGTTTGAGTAAGTGA
>JANPWX010019206.1:268138-345690 GCA_024734555.1 Trochalopteron elliotii
GGGGTCCTCGACGCCTGAAGACAGAAGCTCTGCGCCCTCCCCTCACAGCAACTGCTTGAGTATTTTTCTTTTCCCTTGTGTTGGGGAGTGTCTTTGTTTATTTGTTAATAAATAGGTTTTTTCCACTTCTCCTCCAAGGAATTCCTTCTCAAACCCAGAGCTGGGGGGGGAAGGGGTGGTGGAGGTTTGTTTTCTGGGGGGCTCCTTCTGGAGACCTTCCCCTAATTTGTCCTATACCAGGACAGGAAACCATGTACCAAAATATATCTTTCCTATTGTGTACATGAGAATTAAGACTGAGTCTTAATTAAAATTAGCAGTGAATACAACATATTTACTTTAATAGTTTATTATTTTCTCACTTGATGTGTTTTTCTCACATCAATATGCACATTTTGTGAACTGTAAATGTAATTCACCCTTCAAGTTATATTTAGGGCATTTTTAAATTGGCCACTTGTACCTGTGTGCCACACACCTCATCACTGCCCCTGGAATCTCATAAAATCAGAGAAATACTGAGAACTTCATCAGCACTGTGACCTCATTTGAAGAGCCCCTAAAAATGCACTTACTTTTATTATTTAGCTATATACAATTGAACTTTACATGTGATAGCTAATTTTAAAAACAATATATGCAATTTCATGTTCCCGTGGTGTTGCGGTGTGCATTTTGGGTTTCCCAAAATGATGTATGCTTTTGTTATTCGTTTTATAATGGTTTATCTCTACACCCCCCAATGCTCAAACCCCTGTGGTCTTTCCCTGGTGGTGGGTCTTGTCAATCACCCTGTAATCACTCCCTAAAGCCTGGAAGATTCTGGTGAAGATGCTCAGTGATTTGGCAAGTTCACAGGCTCCCTCCTTCTTTCATTGTTCTGTTAAGTATCCCATGTTCTAGGTCATCCTCCCCCCTGCAGTTGATTGGTTCTAGGTTCTCCCTTGCTCGGTGCACGCCCCTGGTATTTAACCTGTAACCCGAAGCCCAGACCTCACCTTTTCACGTGGGCCTCTGGGTGGAATAAACCTAGTTGCAACCCATGTGAGAGTCCTCCTTTCTTTCACGCCATTGCCACGTTTCAGCCGGAGGTTCAGACCCACAAGACTCCTATATGTGGGCTCAGTGCCGAGCTAGCCGGTAAGCTGCACCGAACACCCGCATACCGTGGGTGGTGAAATAAGTGTTATTTTGTCCTTACAGCTATTACTCTCTGTAGTGGTTTGAAAGCAAAACGAGTGAGAGGCTTCAAGTCAGAAATACAATTTAATAGGAAGAAGAGAAAAAAAAGAATAAAATAAAATAGATGCAATAATACAAAAGACCACTGACAGAGTCAGAATACAACCTGAGTGGGATGACGGAAGCAGTGATCCCGTAGAAAGCTCTGGTAGCTCTGATCCTCTGGGAATCCAGTGGGTAAGGTCCCCTGTATTGTCCCAAATCCCAGATTATATCCAGGTGAGAATGTTTGGCTCCTCCCCCTGGGCGGAGCATCTCACAATGGGATAATGAGTCATACAGGGGGTCTTTAATGGCCCATTAAAGAGAGATAACTCCCGGAGGGAGTTACCTATGAGTCATGCAGCAGGCCATTAACAGAAGACCCATTAACAAAAGACCCATTAGCAGAAGACCCATTAGCAGAAGACACCTTAACAAAAGACACCTTAACAAAAGACACCTTAACAGAAGAGGGAGGGGGAAATCTGGAAGAACACTGCTTCAGCAATTGGTTTCAACAGTTCATGAAGATGGTGATAGAATACTTTGTGCATATCTTATACTTGCAACCCAGGACACTCTCAACATAATAATACACAAATCAGTAGCAGAGAGACAACATTTCATAGTCCCTACTTATGCTAGAAAGATGATGCATATAAACTTTATAGTTGGTACTGGTATAAAAAGTACTGGTATAGTCTAAGAATTGAAGTGCATCAAACTATAAAGTCATAAGAGAAAGTACCAGGATGAAAAGAGAGAATTTTGGACAGCTGGGAAGACTTTGATGCTATAAATTGTAAAAAAAATTAGTAATGCCAAGTTTTCATCTGGACTCTAAAAGGGTCTGAAATGTCATGATTAACAACTTTTCAGAGCACAGAAGAGAAGTTTTGGAAGTTTGAGCCCTGATTTTGTCTGATTTAAAGAAAGGGTGCACAGCCCAGATCTGAGCCCTGCCTTCATCCCCCAAACCTCCCCCATTCTGTGGGATAGGGCCATGTATAAACCCCTAAATAGGGTGGGTGTGGGGACACAGAGACCCTCACAGGAAAGATCCACCTGATTCTCATTTACAGATGGGGAAAGGGATGTCAATTAAGAAGTAAAGTGACTTGTTGAATGCTATATATGAATCTGTGGAGAACTGGCATTTCATCAGCTCCAAATGCAGCCACACCCCTGTGCCCAGAGCCCTCCCAGCTGAGCAATGCCATTAACTGACTAATAAACTTGGAGGAAGAGAGAAACCATAAATTTCCTCAGTCTCTTCAGTATTGCTGATTTAGGAGGGTGGGGGAACTCTCTGGCTGGACAGTTGATGAAATGTCCTAATTACTCATGGCAAATAAAAGCTGATATCCCTGCACTGGCCAGGTAAATGATGGATGCAGTTTAAATTCCACAAGAGGGTCTCTCACTCTTAAGCCCTTCATTTTGTGCAGAAGTGAAAGAGGATCTGAAGAGGGTCTGTGGGTGTCCCTGTGCCCCCCAAAATCCTCAGCAGGTGGAAAGAGAGGATGGCAACAGTCAGTGAGAGCCAGGAATGACAGGAGTGCAGATCCAGAGTGATTTTAGGCTTTCACTGGTAACATTTCACTGAATTAAGGTGAATTTTTGTGTCCTACAGGCTCCAGACAGCTTATGGAATAGGAAAGGTGAGGCTTGTGTGGGTTCTGCTGAGGCAAAACATTCCAAGCACAACTGTGTCTCCATCCAGGCATTCCAGGGAGAATTCCTCACCTCGCTGAATCCATGAGCCTCCCAGGGCACAGAGACTGGCTGGGAAAAAAATGGATAAAGATATTTTTAAAAAAATCCCCCTGGGACCATTTCCCATATTTAATAAGGAAAAGCACCTTCTGTGCAGCCAATAAAAGTTGAGTCTCTCATGAAGATCTATACCATATTACACACTGAAATTCAATGTAGAACAATACCCTTGTGTATACAGTTGTCAGAATAATAATATTTGTCTGTCTGATCAACTTATATTTTATGCCAACAACACAGCATTTAATATTATACAGTTTCAGAGGAAGAAAATAAATTTATTCATGCAACAACTTGCCCAGTAGCTTAAACAAAGTGAAAAAAAATAGCTTGGAGTTTTTACATTAATTTGTGATCCACAATACAGATTTCTATACAATTTCAGCAATTTTATGCAGCAAGAAAAACTATGATTCTTAATCTAGTTTCTGAAATTGCCTCACTGTTTTATGCTGCCATGAGGAACAATACAGTTGGATCTGACTGCTGCAGTTTGCTTTTGGCATCCTCCTGAAATGAGGAGTCTAAAAATACAAATGGTAATCAACAGCTTCTTTCTATATTCTGCATTGTCACATTCTGTGCTGTATTCTTAGGCTTTGTATCTCAAAATATACATCCAGAAATGCCTATAGAGAAGTTATACATGGAGTCCCCCACAACCAAAGCACTCCTTGAGAGAAATCAGTGGAGTCTTCCCACGATATGGGGCTGGTTCCAAATGATGCAAAGCTCTGCCAGATAACAAAACTTAAGCAATATAGAAAATCTCTGTTGTATGTAGATCCATTAAATCTATTCTCCTAGCAGCCTGTTCAGAAAACTGACAGATTTCGAATGATTTATTGGTATCTTTTTAAAGGCATCTACTTTTTACCTTACATTGATTTTTCTTTATATAACAATACCTGACAAAAAAGGGAACCTGGTGACATGCCACCCCCACCTAACCCCCCCCCAAAAAAAGCTGATGAAAAGATTGGATAGAGGATTGGGAAGACAAATAAAAGAGGATGGTTAGAGGTTAGAAATATATCTGTGCCCCAAAATGCACCCTATCAACAAAAACTGCACACTCAGAAAAGAAAGGGGTGCCACAGCCTTAGACCAGAGCACTTAAACCTCACCTCTAGTTAAGCTTATTATTGGTGAGACCTGGCACAGGGTGCCCAGAGAAGCTGTGGCTGCCCCAGGATCCCTGGAAGTGTCCAAGGCCAGGTTGGACGGGGCTTGGAGCACCCTGGGATAGTGAAAGGTGTCCCTGCCCATGGCAGGGGATGGGATGAGATGGGCTTTAAGTTCCTTCCAACCCAAACCATCCTGGGATTCTGTGATTGCAGAGGAAAAGGAGAATTCTTGAGTGTAACAGAATGGGCAGAGTTCTCAAACCTCCAAATCCTGTGGCCAGGCTGTGACACCTTCAGGGAAGCATTGCCTGATAATACGTTGGTGACTATCACTGAACCTTTTCTAAAACTGTGTATTGTTGCACCAAGACACAATTGAATTGCTGTTTCCTCATAACAGGATGTGCTCTGAGGGCCTGAGGAATGTGACTGATTCTAAAATACACACACACACGGCTCCTGTGTGGGAAGGAGCCACCAGGACATATTGGCCAAGAGTTGGGTGTTTCTTTTGCAATCAAAGAGCGGAAACATCCATCTACTGTCATCTTAATTATAAGAATCTTCCTATTTAGGCTGCTGTGGACCAGTTTATATGTGAGAATCTGTACACCAAATTCATTTATGTCAAATAAAATACATGTGTTAAGAACAGAATTAGGCAGCTCATGACAGAAATGCACGTGAGAAAAATACACCTTCACTACAGGAGTAGAAAAAGAGCTGAAGGAGGACACAGATTAAATCCAGCTTTGCAGTTTATAGGAAATTATTTGCATAGAGCACATTTGGAGCACTTTGATCAGATTAACTACTCTCTATAAAAGCAAACTAACACTTCCAACCTACATCATATTGCCCCAGGAGAAAAACAACAAAAAATGCAGTTACAAATGAGCTGTCTCCCAAAATAACTCAGGCCTTCATGGACTGATAGTCTGAAACTGCTCCAGAGAGGTGAGAAAAGGCAAAGGAAAATCAAAACATCAGAAAAGAGAATTGCCTAAAAGCATAGGAGAGCTCTTGCACAAGACCAACTGAGCAGGGAAGTTCTGCTGACTGACACCAGCTGGGCAGAGTCTGGAGGGCCTGGAAGCACAGACTTTGGAAATATATTCAGTGATTCATGGCACCATCTGAGAATTAGAAACCTAGAGCCCAAAAATAGACATGATCTATTTTTATCGGCAAAAGAAATCACCAGAAATCTCCCAAATCAGATCCACATGGTAAAACCAAAACACTTTGAACCTGGAGAGGGTTTATCTGTGACTCAGTCAAATGCACTTTGAAAATTGCTTACTGCTGAATTAACACCAGATTGATTACTGTTAAAACAGGATTATGACATAGTATTGTACACACAAGATTTGAAGTAAAAATTAAAGATTATAATTCTAAGAAAAAAGAATAGATTCTTAACTGAAATACATTTTTCATCACTCAACAACTATCATTACCAGAATATGCTTTTGTTTGGAAGTAGCTCAGTTAAACTAACTTTAAAAAAAAAAGCAGGTGTTATTTTGTTTGTTTCTAAAGTATTCTACACATTCTAATGATCCCTTTAAAAGGTTCCATCCCCTCCAATTACCTTCCAAATTTATACTGAGTAGGATACTGTGACACAAATGTCTATGTGCTGCAAATGCACTGCATAGGAACGTTTGTGATCGTTTAACCAGGCACGTTAAATTGAGCTACACAGATCTGCGTCATGTATTCCCCTCGGATGGTTCAAGAATGCTGGATCTACAGGAATGGATCACCTGCCACTCTTGCTCTATGGGTCCAGTCCTGCTCCTATGGAAGTGGAATATTTCATATTTAATAAAATAGCCAGGGTTTGCTGTACACAGGGAAGAGGCTCAACAAACAAAAGGTGCTCTTTGTTTGCATTTAGACATCAGCTTTTGCATTCACATTAATTATCCTTATTAGTCAATTTTTTTGTCATACACTTGAGGATAGTGGATTTCAAAACAGTCAAATTTTGTAGCTGGTGGAAAAAAAATTTCCTTCCTTTTTTTCAATACAGATGCATCTTAGGTTAAACTGTGTAAACAGAGTTTTCCTGAGAGATTCCTCTACCCACTGGGAAAATTTTGGAAGATATCGCATTAAATATTCCAGCAGCTCAGACCTCATAGACAGTCTTCTTTTTTAATTTAACAAATTTCACCTGTTTTTCTTTTGATTTGCCAATTTGCTTATCCCAGAAGTGCAGAATAAAAAGCTAGTTATAGAAAACATATAGAATTTTATATTTCATGCAAAATGAAGTAGGTAAAACCAACTCCATAAAATATTTTTGCAGGGCTTTTTTGCTTTGAAAGGAAACAGGTATCCCTGTTCCCTATTAATCTTTTTTGATGCATTCCGTTCAGGGTGGCTAGAAAACTGATAAGATCATTCCTTCTGATTTCAAAATTACTGAATCTGGAAATAGTTCTCATTTATCTCATGCATTGCTGAGAAAGCAATCTTAAATAGTTGGTTCTACTGATGAAACTTCCTTAGCAACACATGGGCTCCAGAATTATTTTTCAGACCTTGTCAATGCTTCCTGTGAGGTTTCTGTCACTGTCAGCATCCAACACCTTGCAGATGAGTGGGAAAAAAACCCACCCAGCCCAGAAAGCTGTAATAAATTAATAGAAGGTAAATTAATAGATTAAATGGAATTAGTAGGAATGATGATAAATCTAAATTTCCCCTAACAATAGTCCAGTAAATTATGTTTTAGATTTATGAAGTGTTTTCTCATGTAGATGAGAATCCATAGAAAAGGGACTATGTCCCAGTGGGGTTAGAAAAAATCAGGAAGGCTGAACACTTGGACCTGTGCATTTCTTTGGGACTGCACCCCAGGAACCAAGGCAGGAGAACCCTCACTGCCTTGACTTCCAAAGCCTTGATGTTGGACAGGACACCCCAGCAGGAATCCTGCTTTCCTGAATCCTACAGACTGCTCTCTCTGCCTTGCTGGCACTTTAAATAGGACTTTTCAGCCATAATCTCTCATGGTAAATTATATTTAGGCCACAGTTTAAACCTTCACCACCTTCAGTTTATACTAAGTCTCCAGTGTGCAGCCAGTCCCTTAAACCAGATTTCAATAGTTGCAAAGTCTGTAAAGTGTCAGCAGTGCGGGTTTTGGCTTTTAATGTAATTGGAACAGACTAAAGTTTCTTTATTTCAGGTACCTCCACTCTCAGGTTAGAGAGTGCTTTCTGCTGCGAAGATTTTTTCCTTCCCTGACAGAAACATTCACCCCAGTTCTCAAATTCACCAGTACTCATCTGACACTTCACAAGTTGCCAAATGTCTGCTCAAACACTGAAAAACCCAGTTTCTGCTGAGTTCTAAGCTAAATGTTATAGAGGAAGGCTGGAAATTAGTGGGAATGTGTCCATCCAGGGCCGAGCAGAGCCACTGAACATTAACACTTTACTGACTGCTCTGGGTGTTGTCTGCCTTTTGCTCAGTCCCTGCTGCCAGGGAACAGCCTCCCCTTCCAGCTTGCTCATGCCCTGACTTCTATTTTTACTTTTTTTCCTTCAAATTCCTCATCATTTTTTTTTAAGCTCCTTTGATTCATCACCTGCTTTCCAGACTGGCTGTGACACAAGGCTGTGTTGCCCAGACTGAAGTGGAGATGTCCTGTGGGCATGAAGTGGTCAGGAAGGGAAAGAAATCCCTGCTGAGGCTGTACAAGACAAACCATAATATTCTTAAACTATCTAGCTTCACCTTTAAATCTTCAACTTACTCCTTGCAACACTTCAGTCTAAGAAAAGCTCCTTAAAATTTTAAGAATAGGTTAAGAACTCTTAAGAATAACTCAAGAATAGCTTCTTAACCTCCTTCTAAATGAGCTGAGTGTTCCCTTCGATCTATTCTGCAGTGACTTCAGACAGACAATTTAAAGCCAAGGAGATTAAATCAGTCAGAACAGAATGGGAGATAAGATTTCAAATGTTCAATGCTGAAATATCTACTGCACAGGAACAGTGTGTAGATTTAAGCTGGTAACAAATGATGCACAATGAAGTTAAATGGCATCAGATTGTTAGGATCAAGAGCTTTCTCTTAAAAGTAGTAAAAAACTACATGGTCTGCTCAGGGAAGAAAATAAAAAGATCAGGTAGTTTATGTATTTATACAGGTTGATGTGTGCATCACTGAGTAGAGCAAATTCTCTTTTCCCTCCTGCCCCATTCCATCCAAGGGTGAGCTGAGACAGTTCTGAGCAAGCAGCCTGCACCGCCTTCCCCTTCAGATCCAGGTCTAAGAATTCCAGATGAATGAATCAATGTGACAACAGAAACCTCTGTCACTGCTTGGATGGCCTCCAGCAATGTGACACAGGGACACACCTGTTTAACAGCGAGGAAGCACCAGCAGATGTGAGATTCTGGAATGCAAGTCCTCAGCAAAATGGGCTCAGGAGTATCCTCAACCTGTCCTCCACTTTCTCATCTGGGTTTAAATGTCTGATTCAAAGGTTTGTCCACCATGGCAGCAGTGTTGGTCAAAGCAGTAGATGGTCATCTCTGCTCCTCTGACAGTTTAATGTCTCCTAAACCACAGAAAATTGGCTGTACTGAGCCAGGAACAAGGGGATAAATGCCTACAGGAACAGCAGAGCAGCACAGACTGTACCAGGCTATTCCATGTTTCCATTTCTATTGCATCACAGACACTCGTGAATAACAGAAATATTAATTGGGAAAGATCCTCATCCACTGATCCCAGGCCAAGTCAGAAATAAACCCTCAAAGTTCAGCTTGCACAAGATCTCTCAGGATAAAGCACATGAGAAGAAATAACACCCCAGAGGTTGTTGTTCATACACCTGAGAATGCTGTGATAAAATCACTGCGTTTAAGATAGGAGAATCTGCACAGAGCAAAATGTGCCTCAGAACATGGAATTCTGTTCTGCAAACAGCTCTTAAAATGGTTTTCAATTGATAATTTGTCTCTCAAGCGCTTTAACCAGGGTCTCAAAAGCTGTAGAGGTATAGAAGTTGTAGCTCAAATTAAGAACATGTTTACTAGAAAATAAGAAACGCAGTTTGTACAATAGTTTTAGTTTTAGTGGTAGCAGTGAGATGAGTTTGAGTCCATTTTAATTACATAATAATGAATGTAGCCTATTTTTTATACATTAAATATACCATAATCTGTAATCCCTATCAGCCTACTAGTATCCTTATGTTATACAAGTATTTTAAATACTCTTCCAAGACCTTCCTCTACTCCAGGTTGAATGGCAGGCAAAAATATCTCATGAATATATGTAATCACATTATTATGTAGCATATCAACTGTCCCCATAAATGTCATCTAATTTTTTGTATAATATCCTGAAAAGCCTTTAAAAATCTGTGTTACAGAATTCAGGGATGTAGAACACATCCACAAAGACAAATTTATTGTAAATAGGGTCAGACTTCCACAGTTAAAACCTGTTGGAATAGAAGGAATATTGAAGAAAACAGGAAGAGTGAGACTAAGCGAGTTTAACAACCTTCCTTCCTTCTCCTAAGGGCTGAGTGAATGCTATTTATTTATTTGAATAGTTATGGACTATGGTACTGCTGCTGCCGAAGAGACAGAGCTTCCTCCCTGTACATAATTTAGCAATGAAACATGAGAAACCATGCATGAAAGGTACAATTTAATATAAAAAAATTGAAATGTGGACTCCTTGATATTATACTAGTCAAGTATTTCTTTAAACTTAAGACAATTAAAATTACTGTCCTATATAAAATAAGGATTTTAAGTGACAAAGGAACTAGTGGTTTCTGACACTGAGCAGGTTAGTTCGTTAGCTGACAACCAGAAAAAAAGAAATGCAAGAAAGTTCAGTGTTGAAAGGGATTTCTCAGCAGAGAGAAGATACTGTGTATCATAGATTTCAACTTTTAAATTTTTGGTATATTTCTACATTACATAAATAAAATCCCATACTCTAACATTCTGTACTATAAATACATTACATGAGTTCAAATAAAAGTTTTATGTTGTTCCCTCCCTCATTTATACTTTTAAAAATGTGCAGCTATGATTTATGGTTTTGAGGATGGCATAATAGAATTTGACATTTTCCAGCTGAGGTGTGGCCTAGTTCCAGCTCCATGTTTCATTACATTGTACTCCCTTTGAGAGGATGAGAAGAGTAAAAATAGCCAGGTGGTTAAAAATGTAAAAAGCGTAAATGAATTCTCACCAGATGTGCTGTTCAATTGTCATTTTCATAAAATTATGGTTGCTAAACTTCTAGAAATCAATATGTGCTATGAACAACGTGTCTGGAGAGATCATTCCCTCCTCATTACCAGCTCTCTTCTTTGGATTCTCCCAAAATTTAAATAAGAGGGTACTGCCAGGGTCCAGCCTCTGCCATGAAGCACCAGAGCATCCCTGTACCCAGAAACTGGATAGAAAGGCTACAAACAATGCAATGTTTCAGTTAGAAAAGTGAACAGTTTAAAAGCTTTTAGCACACTGTCTTTTTGGCAAAGGACAAATGAGAGGGTAAGCAACACATAAAATATGTTTTCCTTATCCTGCTGGGCAGATTCAGGATGTTTTTGTCTTAACATCAAAGCCGTTGGGTTTGGCATCAGGTAACAGAAATGCCTCTCAATTTGCTGAAATCTGCTTTGCTGAATGCTGGAACTAATGTTCAAGTATGGAGCCTATTTTAAGCTTGTTTTCTCACTGTAAGATGAATTTAAAATAATTGTTTGAAGGAAGAAATGAGAATTATGCTGCTTTACACTGTGTGGGCTCCTGTACACACAGATGACTTGCATGCTGAATGTCAGGAAGTTTGGGATGAAGATTTTTGCTGTCTGAAGAAAAAAGTGCTGTTCTTTGGTCAAAAAAATTGTTACAAACAAGATAGCCAAGAAGAAAGATTTGTCAGCTTCCCTCTGAATGGCAAAAGGTTGAGGTTGAGTAGATTACTCAATATTTGTCAGGTTTGAGGTGATTGCCTGTCACTACACAAGAAGTGAATAATATTGACAGATTCAAAAGATCAAAATTCAAAGCCTGCAAGGATATGTAGCTGCATCACACAGAACTTTACAAAGACCTTCTGTGACAGGAACCTGCTGGGCTCAGTTGTGAGGAGTAGGAGGGGTGCAGACACCAGCAGGGGAGAGCCACAGGATGGTCCCTGCTGTGGGGTCACATCCCAGTTCTCCAGCCCCATTATCCAGTCCTGCCTGAACACCTGAAGGGGCTCAGCAGCTCCTGCAAACAGCCTGAGTAATCCTCTGAGTGCTGCACTGACATCCCAGCTTGTTCTGAGCCAGTGGGGACATGTAACATGAAGCTCTACATCTGTAGCCTTAAAGAGCTTAAAAAATAAATTATAGGATATTTTATTATTATTATTATTTTTCCTGCACATCCTTATTTGCTCTCAGAAAATCCTTGAAAAGCTAACATTTATGAACAAGCCCTGGTTTAATCCTGCTCTTAGCTGCTCCAGGCGAGGGTGGATGCAGCTTTAGGGGAAAAGCCTGGATCTCCTTTGGGATCAGTTACCCTGTTCCTTAAAGAAGGGTTTTTTGAATGGAGAGGGCACCTGAGCTGCTACAAATGCAAAAGGGTGAAAACAGAATAACAGGGAGGGTCAGCAAACCCTCGATGGGGTAATCTGGAAAATGTGGGCCTGAATGGGAAGGGAACCAGGATTAAATACAGAAAGAAGATCAGCTGTGAATGGAAAGGGGAAGCAGAAATTGAAGGGATAAACTGAGCTGCAGTTAGAGAAAGAGGACAGAGTGGAGATTGATTAAAATAAAAGAGGTCTGGTATCAAGTGAGGGCTTGGAAATACTCATCTGGAAGGAAACCAGGTCTGGTACGAGGACAGTTAGAGAATGGTTTATAGACTGGGACAAGAGGCAAGTATGGAAAAAAAAACCCAAAAAAAAACCACCAACCAAAACCAACAACAACAAAAAACATATTTAAATCTACTCAGCAGAGGAATACAGACACTCATCAGATATTTGCCTTCATCCCTTGCCACCTACCTAGAGATTTGGCAGTATCAGAAATACAGATGTTTTCATTTCTCATTTCATTTAAGCTTCAGCATGAACTTCCTCTAAGTATAGAGGTCAATGGAAAAATTCAGATCTTTCTGCTAAAGTCATGATCTTTGTAAAACTAATGGTTGTAAGCATTGCAAGTAAGGTTGCTGAGCGATATTTTGCTTCAGGAAAATGCTCTCAGAGACTGAATAACTCTTTAGAATATTAGAAAAATGAAAAAAATGGTGCAAAACAATTGTAAGCTCAAACTTTCAAAATGCAAATAATAAGTCATAAAAATATCCATATTTTATCAGTCTTTGCACCAGCAGCGTGCAGCATTATTCTGCTGGTTTTAGAGAGACTATTTGTTACTGTATCTCATTAGTGAATATATTAATTAAAACTATACCTGTGTTATCATAATTTCCAGTCATTAGCATGAAAAAAATCACCTGCAAAATTGTAAATACAACATCATAAGCAATATTTTCAAGGATATTTATTACTTTAAATTGTCCATTAACTTAGAAGTAAAAAAACCCTGTTTAGTTCTGTCAAAATAAAACCTTAGTCCTTCAAGGTTTCTTTCCAACAAAAAAACCCAGATCCCACCTATTTGTTTTTAACAGATGAGAGCTTTCACTACAGAGACAAAGCAAAACATAAATGCAAACCAAAATACATCCCACAAGTCTTGCTTTGGAAAATATTACTGAAAAAAAATCATACTCTTAAAAGGGAATTAAAGATTTCCTGGGAATGGCAGGGACCTCAGTAAAGATATTATAATGTGGCATTTGATGTTCTAGAGGTATTTCAACAAGTTTTGCATGGTCAAATTCCATTAATAAGTTGGCTTTCTTCCAAGGCTGTGTGTGTCCCTCTCATCTGCCATGGTGCCCTCAGTGTAAGGAAACCTCACCTCACCTGCTCAGCCACGTCTCAGCAATTTTAATTGCATTTTCCTGCTCATTGCAGTACCAAACAGGCTTAGAAAAATTTGAGTATCTTATGATGTAGATTATGGGGGTTATGAGTAGAACAGCAACAATTTTGGTGGTGCTATAAGAGGATTACAGAGCATGGTGGAGGGAAGTGCCATGTGGATGGATATTGATGATGACGTGAGGGGAGAATAGGAGACAATCAGTGGGACTGGGTTTTGCAGGGAGCTACTCAGGGAGAACCACTGCTGCCAGTATTGTCACTGCAGTGCTCTGTAATGGATGGGTTTTATTCTCCAGCTCTGCTAACATTTGAATTAGAAATACATATTTACTGCTGCTTTCATTTTGCAAAGGATATGCAGGCTTAGACCAGAGCACGTTTGAGCCAGCCTGACTCTCAGTTTTTAGCAGATGACCTTTAATTAGTGGGAAGGTATTCTATCCATATCATATTTGTTCACTTGTCTTACTGGGCATTAGATGGCTGCTGTGAACCATAAAGGATTTTTTTTTGTCCTAATCCCTGTGATGTGACATGATTAATGAGATGAAATTCCCATTTGGAGTTTCCTACCAATCAATAGGCAGATGGGCAGTAATGGATGTCGAACGACAAGACAGCAGGAGTTGCTTAAGCTCTTGCTACTTTCATAGAGGAAAAATATTTGGAGACATAATTTAAAGGAACACATATTATCCATTGTTCACATTTCTCTCCTTCTTCAACACTTGTTTCTTTGTTTTTAATGTTCATAGGTAAAAATGCCATCTTATATATAAATAACATATTAAGCTAAAATAAGTATGTTGGAAAATCTTGTGGATGTGGCTCATGCCAGGTGGGTCTAACACTGCATTGGCATTGTAAAAACATTTGCAAAATGGTGGGTTTGATTTTTCTCCACATCCATGTTGATGAAAATAAACTTATACATCAGAGAAGCCAACAGAATTACAAAACCTTAAAATGAAGTCTTGTGAATATAAAATTAGTCAATTTTTTAAATACTGCAATGAAAAATTAAATGCATTTTGCATATCTTACAAAATACATACTTTTTCACCAACTTCAACATTCCACTCCCTGACCACAGTCTTTTATACCTAGGAATTGATGTGTAAAATGATTTAAGTAATAATCTTCTATAGGTTATTCTCAGCTGTGAAAATTTTGAAGTTTACAAAATGGGTAAAAACCATGTCATTTTAAGTCTTTACCAATTAAGACTTCCCTGTCTTGCAAGTAGAATTTATTTATAACTATGAGTAAGTATTAGAATAATTATATTATACAATTATACCTTTATATGTCCCAAGATTTTTTAAAAAAATTATCATAATGCATAATGCATAAAAGGAAATGATAAACTGTTGCATCGCGTGGCAACAGTGTTCATCATGTCCAGGGAGGTACAGGTGCCGGCAGGGAAACAGATGAGACAAGTCTCTGTTGTTAAGCACGAGGGTCCATTTTATTTCTCCCCCCCCCATCCCGAGCCGGGATGGGAGAAGAAAGTGAAGAGAGAAAAGGCCAAGAGGCGAGAGAGCGAGAAAGACCCACAGGGGCGAGGTGGTAGGGTTTTATCAGGTAGTCTAGGGGAGGAGTCTAGGGTTTGGGTCAAGGGAGGAGATAAGGAGAGTAAGATCAGATTTCAGCTACTTTGAAATGGGAGGGTTCCACAACTCCTCTGTTTATAAATTGGTTTAAAGGTGTGTTGAATAGCTCATAATAAGGTGATTTTTGGGAATATGACTTACTGGTTTACAAAAGGAAGGAGGGAGGTAGGTGAGGGGAAGGGCCAGCACGGGGCCGGAAAAGACAGACTGCACGGGAAAGAGGGGATCTCAAAAACTGCGTGTAAGCGCCATTTTTAGAAGGAGCACTCGGGTCGGCGTGGCCATCACCTTCCCGGGCAGGGAACAGAGGATATGGAAAGACAGGGGGGCGAAGGAGGACACAGGACAGCGGGAGGATGGTAGCGCACCTGCGTCACTTCTGGACGGTTTCTGACCTTGTCTTGCCTTCAGGGAAAGTGGGATAGGGGTGGAGAGGGGCAGGGTGACAGAGAGACAGTAGCAACTCTGAGCCATCCTGGCAGTTTTCACTCCTAGCCGCGCTCTTAGGAACAAAGGGTAAAGAAAGATACAGGCAGCTTCACAGCAACTGAAAAACGTGGGGGTTCACAGGAGGGTAGACCACTGATTTAGGGCACCGACACTCAGCATGCAAATCGTCCATAATCGTCCATAAGTAGCTTTACCATCTATAAGTTGCAGCAACGTGTCAGGAGAGTTGGTAAGAGTCCTCAGCATGGTCTTTTTTGCAGGCAGAGTAGCTGCTTGTAGTTCTTAAAACTCCCTCCCATGAAGAATAAAGAGACTTGTGATGGTAGATGTTAGTTTCATCTCTCGGTCCCAGTAAGCTGGTCCTCTTACCGGATGTTTCCCTCCCCATAAGTATTTACTTCAATGGAAGATGGGGGTCTCGCAAGGTGTAGCAATCTGCAGGTGACTTACAGGGTGCTGGTCATGCTGTACTCACTGGTTGCCCGCATTCATCCACCATTTGTTGCATTGCGTGGCAACAGTGTTCATCGTGTCCAGGGAGGTACAGGCACCGGCAGGGAAACAGACGAGACAAGTCTCTGTTGTTAAGCACAAGGGTCCATTTTATTTCTCCCCACACCCCCCCCCCCCCCCACCCTGAGCCGGGGTGGGAGAAGAAAGTGAAGAGAGCCAAGGCCAAGAGGCGAGAGTGAGAGAGACCCACAGGGGCGAGGTGGTAGGGTTTTATCAGGTAGTCTAGGGGAGGAGTCTAGGGTTTGGGTCAAGGGAGGAGATAAGGAGAGTAAGATCCGATTTCGGCTACTTTGAAATGGGAGGGTTCCACAATAAACCAAAAGGCAAAATATGGCAGACTGGTGGATCTCTGCCAAACAGATTAAATCTGAGGAAATAATGCAAATTTCCAAACAGAAGTAGCAACAGGTTTCCAGAGACTTCTTTCCTAGCCCTCATGTTGATGCCTATTTTCTTCTGGGCAATACTTTAATTATTTTAAACAGAAGTATTTATATTTAGTTGTTTTGTATGTTTAAATGATTGATCTTATATATGGGTTTTCCCAATACCTCTGAGGGTCCAGCCCTTGCAGAGAAGTGGCTAAAATCAATTAGTGAGATGGCATGATCGAGTGTGTTTTGAAAAATCAAAAAGGTTTTAATAAAGAAAGAAAATAATACAAAAACAAAGGCAAAGCCAAACACAGTATAGAGACAAGTCTCCTACTTGCTACAACACTTCAAAAAGCCCTGAGTTTCTTTGTTTTCTCTCTTTAGTACTCAATAGTTTAGGTGGGCTATTTGGCTCTTGGTCCAATGAGAGCAGCAAGAGGCTTTGAGTTACACTCTCCGAGCCCAATCCATGCTTTCATGCTGGCACTGAGTCGGGAGGGTATGGAAAATTCTAGGTAAACTTCCTAAAATGTCTAGAGGTAAACTGAAACTCTCTCCTTATAAAGGAACACTGGCTGGGGGTGTGGAGTGCATGCCAACACTTATATTTTCTTCTCATTACCTCGTTCTCCCTCCCTCTCACAAAGATGCTCACAGAGTGAAATTCATAACACACTCTTCCTAACGAACAAAATCCCACCGAGCACCAAAGTGCTCACCAGGCAGAGTTCTGCAGTTCCCCTATGTGAGCCAATGTATAATCACACCACAAGTTAAAATAAAGTTAAAACAATATTTAGGTTGCCAAGAGAAACACTGGAAATGTAAGACATGCTACATTTAAATTGTGTGTTCATCCACTGTAATTTGGCAGGGGGAGAAGTACACAGGATGAAGTATTTCTGATTAGGAAATTAAAATCTCTTTGCAAGGCAGCCAAAGTAAATTTAGGCAAACTGTTTTTAATCAGTCTTCAGTAGCTTGCAAAATACCCTGTTTCAAACAATTTTATTTGTGTAGTGTATATATTGATCTCATCTCCTTTTCCTTAGTAATGGCTACACACCAAATTCTGCAATTAATCAGCTCTGCAATGAAGTTAACAATTATTAAAAAGAAAAAAACCTCTTTTTCCCATGGTTGTTTATTAGGGGATTCTTAAATTAGAGAAACCCAGCTATCATGGACCACTCACGAGTGCTTTTAGGAATGCTGTTCAAGCATTCCATTTATTCTTGGAATAATAAGGCAAGGCGATCCTTAGACTGGGTGGTGGAAGGCCACTGCTTGTTCCCATCTGCTGGAAAAGCTCCAAAAACATGTGGATGTGGTAGTTGGGAACATGGCCAACAGTCAGACTCAATGATCTTTGGGGTCTTATCAAACTTACACATTAATATAACTCTGTGATTTTGAGACACTGCAAGTGCCCCTCGTCCTCAGACAGTTCTGCCCTTCCCTGGCTGGGAGCAGCTGGTGAACAGGAAAATGTGTGCACTGCCCTGGCTTTTTCTCAGATACATACCCTTGTGTTCCCTCCCTGAGTGGGACCCTTATTTATTTTGTTTTGTTTTAGGAGAAAGATCAAGAGTCCTACAAAAATTTGGCAAAAATCCCCTTTAACTGAGACCAATAATTGTCCCTGCTGTGGTGCCATGCCAGGGATTGTTGTCCTTATGGGGAAAACCAAGGGCACATCTGTAGCTACAGTGATTTAAAGGAAAATACATGGGACTAGTCTATGGCTGCTGGGTTCAAAACATGGCATCTCTTCATCTGTTCAGTGATGCTCCCAAAAGGCAGGCATGGAACAGCCCTGCCCCTTTTGGACTGTGCCATTAGGGCAGACAGGTATGGACAGGATTAGGAACAGGACAGTGCACCCAGCAAAGGAGCTGGTGCTTTGTTAGGGAGTTAAAAGATTATTGGATTAGATGGCACACAAGCAGTGAATAAGGCACTGTAAGAGGTTTAGTTGTACAGAACTTTCCACCCAGCTGTAGAGTCCCTTGAAATCTCTTAGCCAAGAGCAGAATTTCCAGTGTCTTTTTTGAAGTCTTGCTTCACGCTCAGGATTTTCTTCATGAAAAGACAATAGTCATTAGTGTGTTAGTTTAGCAAAACAATTAAGCATACTAAAATGGTGTACTTACATATTTTATTTATTTATGGTAAGGCTCACTCATAGGCATGCCTACTTATTCTGATTTTTTCTTTTCCCCTTGGTTTCTGATGCAATGCATGGCTGCGAATGGTTTTGCACATTTCTCTTCTCTAGAATTTTGACCATGGGTGACTATGCAGCAAGTTATGTTGAGAAAGTGCACATTAAAAATGTCTTGCCACTTTATGAACACTAGGGATTTCCTTTCCTGCTCTAAAAACTACTTCATTCAACTAAATACTGCAAACTTTATTTCACATTGATTTACTTAAAACACTGCAAGAACTGCAGAGCTGAAGAGTTGAATGTAGTAGGCAAGGAGGCTGTTTTGTTTCCCCAAGGAATGGCATATTCAATTATATATTGAGAGTCTGATTTCCTAAAAAGGTTAAATTCAGTAAATACTGGGATTTCAGTCATCTTTTTATTTGACCACAGTCTGAAGCTGGATGGATTCCCAGAGCCAACAAATGCTTCTACTGCATTGACCACCTGACCTCCTAAAATGCCCCATTAAAGACCAGTGCTTATTATTTATTCAGTGCTCATTCTTTGTGCAGCCTCCAGTTTTCACTGTGGTAAAGCAGACAAACCTTAGCACAGATAAACACTGGGTATTGATTTTGCTATTTATAGGGGGAACTTGGGCTCAGTCCTTCCCCTGCTTCATGATCACTGCAACATTCAACAGAATATAAAGCATAATTTCCCCACTACTGATTACATAACAGGAAACGCTGATATAATTCTCATCATAATTGCACTGCTCAGTGCTCACATGGGAGGACATCTTACAAATGCCTTTCAGAAATTCTGGTTTTGGTACTACACAGATTATTTCACTTGAGTGAGGAGAAGAGTTTTAGGCATGTTCCAACACAATAAATTTTGACCATAATGGCTGAATGAACCAAATGGTTTGGAAAGACAAGTTCTTAATTATCCTATCAATAATTCTACATATAAAGATACATCTCTGAAACAAATGGGCAAGAAGACTTGCTCCTTTTTAATGCCTTTATTAAGATCAGCTCTTGGTGGGGGGGCTCGAGGGGCTGTGCACACCACCACTGCTCCTGATGGACAACACAGGGGAGGAGACATTCAGCTCTTCCACACGACAGAGCTGGGGCTTCTTTCTCGCAGGAGTCCCTGGAAGACCACTGGCTCGTTGGAAAGTCTAGAGGAGTCCTGTGTATGGGATACTTTTGAAGTTATGGTGACAAGATGGAACCCAGGTCTGATTGGTGTCAGGTTCTCCATGGTTCTGCTGACTTAGAGTGGTTGTTTTTAGTTTTTGGTTTTGTGTTGGCTCGTTGTTTTTTAGGGGTTTTATATCCGAATCTTGTTCCATGAGCACTTGAGGTTTTTTCATTTGCATATCGGGTGGTGCCATCGGTTGCCTGGTGGTTGCTATGCAGGGAGCGGCAGGAGTAGGGGCAGTTTGAAGAAAGGATACAGTTACAAAGAAAGAGGTCTCAGGTAATTAACATTTGACAGACAAAACATTTAGGGAAGGTATTTCCAATTACAATAACAATCGGTCTGGGCTAAACGGCGCCCGAAGGAGAAAAGCCTCACCACAGGCAAAGCAAACAGTATCCAACTGAACTCAGAAATCGGCATTTTGTTTCTTACAATCTCCACGTGGAACACGGATTTGTTGAGAATGAGGGTCCATTCATACATTTCTACAACACTTATTTAAAATATAAAGCTGAAAATCCTGAGTTTGAATATTAATGACAATGACTCAGGTTAAGATGAATATTTATTGCAAACTTCTTCTGAGAAATGGGAACAGTCTAAGCCACGTCATCTAGATGAACTTTTTTTCCCCACAACATGGCAGAAAAATACTACATATTTTAAGGTACTTCAGTAAGCAATAGGAATATTTTTTGCTATGCAAATATATTTGGAGGGAGAAAGATACTTGTGTTCAAAAGGGAATGTTGCTTGAGAGAAACTTGTATTTATCAAGTTCTACTGTTATAGAGGGAAAATGGAGGTAGTTATAAAGGGAAAAATAGACTATTGCTCTTAACTCCTGTACCATTAACAGTTGTGCTGTGTGGGAGAAAGAATAAATAAGGTTTTGTTTTAAAGAAGGTACTTATGACCTGGAAATTACAGCTCCTGCCTCGGGCTCCTGAAGAAAAAAGCTTTTAAGTGCCAAGCTCAGCTGAGGTGGTTGTTTTAAGGAGTGGGTGAGTGGGAGGTGTTTCACAGGCAGAAACAGGCTCGCTCTGCCCCTGCTTGGCTGGGTGGCTGAAAACCAGCTGCACATTTTTAGTACAATGCTGAACTAACTTAACAGAGATTTTAAAAGCCAGGCTATGCCACATGAGCTTGGGCATAAGATCACCCTGAGCTTTGGCATGGATTGGCCTTGCTCCCCTTGCTCTGCTTCCCTTGGGGTAAGGGCAGAGCAAGAATTTCCACCGACAAAATCCCAGATCCATGTGCTGATATCCCAAGTGTGCCACCAGCTCCTGCAGGGACATGCAGGAAGCCTCTGTGCCCCACAAAGGTTGTGCTCACCCTGGCACTTCCAATAAAAAAACCCACAAAATATCAGTGATTAATATATCAGGTATTGAACAGATGAGCAAAGCAATTAATGGGGCAATTCCTTTGTATCAGAAAACGTCGAGTCTCTGTTCTGCTAAAAAGAAAGACATTTAAGATTTGCTTGCATTAATCTCTTCTTAAATATAGAGCAGTTTGCTTTAGATCTCTGGTATTTCCCTTTCAAGTAGAGGCCTGACTGGAAGCCACAGCAAACCTATCCCATTTAACTTCACCGCTGAAGATCTGAAGAACCAATAAGTCTCCCAGCCAAAATCCCCGTTCATTCTTTTAAAATGCAAGTTAATACAACACGCTTTATATTCCATCAAATAAAACCTCTCCACTGAAAAATTAGAAAAGAACTGATTGGCCCACTTAAGACTGCCCATGACTTGGGAAACAGGAATGTCTATAATGTATCGAAACCAGGCAACTGCAAAAGTTGAAATTGTGAACATCCAGCCCATTTCCCACCAGGCTTGCACATGCAGAGTTGCTGAACCTCATTACAATGTAGCATAAATGGAGGGCTAAATAACATAAGGAACCAATCCAAAAGAAAATCCCATCAACATACATGAAAATGAAGTTGATGAGTTTGAAATTCAGCCAACTACAAATTAATTCAACATAGATTACATATACAGGGAGAGAGAGGCTCCAGCAGAGTAAC
Organism: Trochalopteron elliotii; assembly: GCA_024734555.1. Classification (NCBI taxonomy): domain Eukaryota; kingdom Metazoa; phylum Chordata; class Aves; order Passeriformes; family Leiothrichidae; genus Trochalopteron; species Trochalopteron elliotii. The sequence continues at coordinate 289,645 of JANPWX010019206.1, forward strand.
TGGCATTGTATGGGGATCTATGCCAGAGAGATTCCCCTTTCCCCTGCATCCCCTCCTAGTCAGGAAGATGAATTATATTTGTGCACCATATGCTCCAGCACCAAACAAAGCAGTGGTCAACCTCTTTGCCTTGATAGCTGTAATTTCTTTATAAAGTAATTTGTGCTATGTCTGTTTCTCCCCCTTTCTAGACAAGTGGTTCTGGGCCAAACACAGTCATATTGTGGCTTGTAAAAGACTGAGGTGTCTAATTATTGCACCCCTGCACTGTCACTTCCAGCTGCTGGTGGCATCCACACTGGTGCCATGGCAGAGCACGTGATGCTGTGGGAATCCCTCTGAGGCAGAAAAGCAGGAGAGAAAGGTGCCTGAACTGTGTTCAGGATAAGAACAACCTGAGAAAAGCTCTGTGCTGGTGTGTCGCTGTGCTCCAGGATCCAAGCTGGATTTACTGCAGGCTTTGCTCTGTGCCATGGAGCAAACAGCGGAGGTGAGAACAGGTCAGAGCTGGCTCCAGGCGCGGCTGCAAGCTCCGGTCATGCCAAGGTACGCCTTGGCAAGGACACACTTCCCACATCAGAGCTGCTGGTGTGAGCAATTCCTGTACAAAATTCACACCCTAGTCACTGACAGCCTCATTACACCAAAGCTTTTCAGAAATATCATTTTATCCACTAAATTTAAAACTATGAGCAGACCACTCAGTCCCACTGGTGCAGTGCAAGCAACTGAACCATATTATTTGAAGAAAATAACTTTGGAAATCCTGTTTCTACTCAAGCTGCTGGTGTGTGGCTGAGCAGTGGATTTGTGTGTCCTCACGCTGGAGGAAGAACCATTTTTCTTCTCTTTATTGCTCTGGTCTCTAGATCTCAAATTATCTGAAATACTGTTTTAGTTAAGTTCATATTGCTCTGCCCTTCAGGTCATAGCAGATGCCAGGGCCAGAATATTCTCTAAAACACTGGCAGGTGTTTGTTTGAGTGGACTTTTATAGGTCTGAAGCCTCATTAGTTGTTTTCATGACCTGAATGCTAATTTAGTAGTGTGCTTCTTAGGCTCTGGATCTGAACACTCAGAAAATTCCAATTAATTTCAGTCTATAGGTACTAGTTATCCTTACTTAAAACCACATGAATTAGTTTAATAAATACCTTTTATGACAATAAAAATTCTGTGTAAGTATAGCAGATGATTAACAATCCCTGTAATAAAGTATTTTATGTCAAGATGTCCCACCTACAGCAAAAAATAAATTGTTGGGTCAAGTGGCAAGTGAAAGATATTCAGGATTGGTAACACCTCATTAAAAACCATTTCAACTGCCCTAAGGCAAGATGTTAATACACAGTAATTGTCTGCCCAGAGCGAATCTTTTTGCAGTTACATGAATAATGCAAAGTAACTAAATATGCTTGTTTATGTATTTAACAGATTCACTATAACTTCAAAGCTAAAGACTCATTTTTTTTAGTGTTTTATGCTACAATCACAAGTTCACAAATAGGAGAAAGAAGGATAAAAACACTCTTCTACAACTTCAAACTTCACTTGCAGAAAACAAAGTATGAAAATAATTTAATTAGGGTATCTGTGAATCCCAAGGAATTAGTGCTGCTGCTATATCTGCACTCATCTTGTTGCTCCAATAAATATATAAACAAATAATAGGACACCAGTAATTGTAATTTAAAGTGTAAGTGATTGCTGCACAGAAAATTACAGAATGTTTTCCAACTCCCTTTGTGAAATTGTGTGTGTTTTTAGCATTTTAGCAAAGAATATCTGTAAGTAGTGGGACAAAAGTTCTGGTAAATCTCAAGTACCCTCACAAACAGAAGATGATCTCCATCTTCAATCTGCCTGTAGAAAAGGAATTTGAGATTTATGTGTCTCAAAATAATATTTTGATCTTATGTTTCAGACTTTGAATGTCTGGAAAAAAGGAGTTAGCTTTTCTGCTGGATTACTCTTTTATAAACTACTACCCAAATTTTTGAAAAGGCTGGAATTCTTAACACTAATCCCTAAATTCAGTCCGTCATAAGATATTCTATGAAAGTAGATGTGAAACTCCCTGGAGTCTGAGCCCAGACAATCAGACCCCTTTGAGTTTCCTCAGGACTCAGCCTGATGGCGACTTAATGGAGAGAGACAGCTTCGACCCTGTTGTCCAAAAAGTAAATTTAATAATACAAAAATAACAAACAATAAGGTGTCCACTGTATTGGAGCGAACCAGACCAAGGCAGTAACAAGGGGCAAAAGGCAAAAGGCCAAAGAGCCTTGGGCCAGGGTCAGACAGGGGTATTTATACATCCTGGTGTGGGAGGGGAGTTAAGGTGGGGTCTGAGGGAAGGGTTTAATGGGTGACAACGATTAAGAATATTAAAATTCTTGCACCAAAAATCAACCTATGATAACACAGAGAACCAAGAACTTTCTGGTAACAATTTGCATAGAGAGCATGCGAATAAGCCTTTTGCTTATGGCACTGAGAACGGGGTTTCCCAAGGCATTTTTCCAGGGTTTTCTTCTTCCCTGGGGAAACTGCCCTCTACAGAGATGTCTTGATATGCACTGAGTGTTGAAACAAGTAGTTTACAGCTTGGGCAGTGTGGTGGTGGGTTTTGTTAAGCTGTTTTGGAGTTATGTTATCCAGTGGTTCATCCCTGTTTCCCCTCCCTGATAAATCAGGTACCACCCAAAGGCATCTCCTCCCCGATCCCTTTGTCCATCTCTTCTGACCCTGCCTTTGCTCTGGAAGCTTTGGTCAGCTGTCCATCTTCCCCCTGACCCTGCCCTATGTTATAGAAAAATACCTGTCAGTCCAGCCTGGGGCAAATCACCTTCCTGCCCCACGCCCTCTACCCCCCGGTTTAAAAGTGGGTGAGCGGGCTTTGTTCGATTTCTTTTCCGTCCCTCCATCTTGGGGAATAAAGATCTCTGAGAAACCATACGGAAAAGAGCCTTCTCTGATCCTTGCTCTGAAACCTAGACACTGCAACATCTGTTGTCATATAAGAACAGCCTTGTTCTGCACCGTTACCCAAGTCTGCAGGCAGATTGGGGAACGGCCCCTGGCACTGCCGGGAATCAGAGCTAGCTGGGGATCTACTGGCCAGTGTCAGGGCAGAGAAAAATTGTATCTCTTATCTAAAATCATTTTTACAAAATCTTTTTCTCTGCAACTACTTGATCATTGGTATATCATTTGTGTATTCTAATGTTGCTGTAAGATGTAAACAAGATTTAATCGAGTGTTCCAGAATATTAATGTCCCATATGAAGATTTCATTTATTATTAATGCTTAGAAAGTAGCCAGTTTTACTGGGTTTTGTGTGTTTGCTCTGCTACAAATAGCTCGAAGATATGATCTGGTTTGCAATCTAGAATAAATGTTCTGTTTCAGTTGAGCAAGAATGTGGTACCACTAGTTTTCCCATTAGCTGGAGACAGAGTGGGTGACAAACAACAGCTCATTCCCCACTCTTCAGAATTAAATAAAATTTCCTGCTAATTTCTGGACGTCTATCCTGAAAGACTTGTATTACTCAGCACACAAATATAATTTATGTAACTGAAAATTGTGTGAGTACAGAACTTTTTATGCTCAGGGGAGAGAATTTCCTTTGGTGACTCTGTAACCCAGTGACTTGTACAGGTCCTGTAACAATCAACCTCCCAGGACAGGAATCCATGGTAGGGAATTCAAATCCCTGTCATGTTAGCAAACAAGCTGTTCTTTAATTAGACATCTTGAGCTATATTTTTCACTGTCTATATTCTGAACTTATGATCTAATCAAATCAGGACAGAAAAAATAATAGGAGGAGGAACCATGAACTTAGAGCAGTGAGACTGGTCAGAAACCAGGGAAAACCAACTGGGTTTGCACAGATTTTTCAAAATGTAGAAATCAGTGCCAGGAATTGGTATCAGGTATGTTCTGGGCAGTCTGAAGCCCCCTGAAGAAATGAACTGTGCTCTCCCTCCCACTGATGTGTTTCAGCCTTGATTTCAAAGGTCTCTTTTTCATGATAGTTCATGCCTACCCTACACTTGGCCCTCCCTGCTGAGAATACTGACAAGAATGTCTCATCTCCATGTGATATTTAATCTCCATTGCAAACCCCTGAGGGGCAGAGATCACATCCACTTGTCTGTAAAACCTAATGTGCACATATGGCAAAGAACAAATAATAAAAAGGATCACAGACAATATGTGAGGCTAAGTTTTGTTTACCTTTCTGACATGAGAGTGTATTTACACCACAATTACTTTTCATAATCCTTAAGCCCCATAAAGCCTGTGCAGCTCTAACCAGGGTGAGGTGACATCATTCAGTACAGGAACACAAAGTTTTATCATCAGCTTTTCTCAGGCAAAGGTGTTCTGTTAACAACATTTGAGGTTGAAAGGCTAGTTGGGAAGACTGAATCCTTTGTTTTGTCCTAATGTAGATCTGATGTGGCAGCTGCTCCCTGATTTAAGATGAACTGGATAATCTCCAGTAATGGTGAGAAAAATTGGGCAGGAGACGATGTTTCCTCCTTTAAATGCCTTTATTAAAGTATCAGCTCTTTTAGAAGCACGCGCCTCAGGGGGGTGGGGTGGCCTCCACCGCAGTGCTGAGAAGGAGGGGGGGGCTGGACACTCTGCTGCTGCACACAGCCGAGTGGGGAATTAGCCTCCCCCCTCACGGGAGCGTGCTCCCGACAATTCCAGTCCAATGTGATTTCCACTGATGAGTCGGATGTTCAGACTGCTCCTCTGGTCACGGCGAGATCTAAAGGTCCTGGCACCAATTGGCTTGTACTCTTCAGTCTTTATGGTTATTTTTCTTTTTGTTTTAAGTTGTTGTTAAAGAGTCTTAATTACTGTTTGTTTTTGGAAGTTGTCCCGATTTTCCTGAGGTGTTGCATCCTGGGATCTTTAATTACCATAAGGGGTGTTACAGTAGGAGACGGGGGGCAGGGGGGTTGAGATAGCCAGGCTGAGTAGAGAGGTGTAGGAGTCTTACGTTGCCATGGAAACGACATTCTTACTTGACAGGTCATGATATATTACAAACATGAGTACAAAGAGTTTTTAACATCTAACTTTACAATTCTATAACTAATATAACTAATACTTTCTAAATTTATACTTTAACTTTTAGGAGTTGTTTTAAATTTTATTTTTCACAATGGCAACAGAACTTAATGCAAGGAATGACAGAAATTTTCAGGTTTTCAACACTTTTCTCCTATTTCTTTCCCCAGTCAAAAAGTAGCATGCAGAAGCTGCACAGTGTCAGCAGTGCCCTGCTGAGGATTGTTGATCTGGGAACAGGGATTTGGGAAGGGCGATGTTCTTCAGCAGCGTGCTCATCCCTGACCATGGCACTCACCAGTGGCTCCAGCACCACAGAACCGCTCATTGCTCCCAGGCTGTCACAGGGTGGCTTTGACTGCTCTGCTTCCAGCTGCAGACTGGGCCAGAAAAAGCCACCATTGCACCTTTAAAGTAATTTAAACCAGCAGCCTGCTTTGGCCAGGATGACAATGAGCAGAAATAATGCAGGTGAAGAGCCAAAACCTGCCTTCCAAAGGCAAAGCCCTGTGCTGAAGTCTAAGTGTGCACATGATTGCTGGGTTGGAGCAGGGAGACAGCTTTCTGCCAGAGCTGGCATGGGAGCAGAACATTATTTGGATTCAAAAACTATGTTAGAGAAGGACAACAACATTGTTTTAATGACTCATTTTTGTCAGACTGGATTCAAAACTTATACCAACAAATTTGACATTTCATACTGCTCTGCAGAAAGCATGAGTCCATGTTTTAAAACAGCAGGGAAGCTTCCAGTGCTACAATTAACTGGTAACATATGCCACTGCTGCCAAGAGGATTTTTAATCTCTTTAAACATTAATGCAGCATTTTTGCTTCTGTCGCAATAAGGCAGCCATCTGTGCTTGAACCTGCTGGGAAACTGGGGATATGTTTACAGAGAGAGAAATAGAGAGAGGCAGAGAGGGAGGTAGACATCCATGTTTCTAGACCCAGCATCAAAAATAACAATTCAAACCCTTTAAATAGTATTATTAAGGTGTCATATAGTGGTAGGAAGATTGTTAAAATGCTCAGACTGCTCAATTTAAAACTGTATGAAAAACTAATCCCCAACCCAGAACATATTCTTCTTATTTAATATACTTGTTTTTTTGCATGACTGTGAGCAGGTAATAAAGGATTTCATTACAGACTTATTTTCAGGAAAATACCAGGTCTGTGACATTGAAACAAACCTTGTTGCCCTGATTTTTCAGCCTTCTGATGTTTACATTCTGTACTGGAGTTTTCTCATACATTGTAACATAAACAAAGAGCGATGTTTTGTAAATCATGCATTCCTTCCTAGGGGAAGGACAAATTGATGGACTTCTGGTTTGACCAGTGGGGTTAGAGAGGTGTCAACCTCATCCCCCAATCGCTGATCAAACTCCAAACCCTATTTAAACCCAAAACTAAAAATAAACCTTCTTCTTTCTTGTCTCACAACCTGACGATGTGTGATCTTTTTGTGTCTGTCTGGCGACAAACCTTTTATATTATATTGAGCAACAGTAAAAAGCTGAAAGTTCTGTAAATCCTTTCAGCATGAGCCTCCAATTCTGCACTGTAGTCTCATATTTAGGAGGTTTTAATTTAATTATTTTTTATTAGGAACTAATGTCCTCTGAGAACCAGATACAAAAATGCAAGCTCACAGCTACCCTCTTGTCTTGGTTTGAAAGACAGGTAACTGCTAGGGAAGGGCAGGACCTCCCCAGGAATGGAGAATTCAAAACCCCTCTCTCCAAATTATTATAATTTAGAAAATTAAAGGGGCTTTCAGGCAGAGGTATGGGGGTAGGAAGAACAGTTCTTTACTAGTATGTATAACAAAGCAAAACAAACAACAACTACAGCATTAACAACAAAACAGTACCAAGAACCTTGAGGGCTTCACTTCACAAAACCCAGGGCAGTTTGGTCTCGGTTCCCCTGAAGGACCCTCAGAGCACCAAGCTGGAACCGTGGAAAGTCCCAGGCTGGTGGCTGGAATGGCAGGATGTCCTGGCAGGCAGGGCCAGGATGTCCCGGCAGGGCAGGGGGTGCAGGGTCATACTGTAGCAAAAAGAGCAGTGCCGAAGAAACCGCGACGGAGGGGCAGGGCTGGCCCAGCTCCAGCAGGGCAGGCAGAGGAGCTCAGAATTCCTGGGCACACGAGAAGATGATGGTAGATTTCCCAGGACTGGGCTTTCTGGTGACAGTGAACTCCTCAAGCAGCAGCCTGGCCGTCCTGTCTCTGATGCCGAGAGCAAGAGTGAAGCTGCCTCCAGCTCTGTCCTTTACCTGCCCCAAAACTCGCAATATCTCCCCATCTGAGAGAAACTACCAGAGACAAAAGAAGTGTAGCCAAGTGCTACAACTCCTGTCCTTTGGTGCCTTTGTTCTTCTTGAGCACCCATAAGCACCCAGTAGTTAGTTTCCTAGCAACTTAAGGGAAAACTTCTATAAGTAACAAAAAAGAAACAAATATAACCCCCAACACCTCTACAGAATAAAAGGTGATGGATCTTGGAAAAACATCAGCCCTGCTTTTTTTCCATCTTCTGTCTGCACTCCTTGGGATGACAGCCTTCAACACGGGGGCAGGTTTCTGGGAAAGGAAAAGTGAGAAGGATTTGGGGTGAGCTGCACTCAAAACCAGGTCTAGAAAAGCCACGGTCATCGATCTTCCTTGGTTTTGGGGATGATCCAAAATCAGCTCCCTCGTGCAGGATCTGGAGCCAGTGTACCCCCAGATCCCAGCAGGACCTGTGGGACAGGCTGCCACAAAAAGAACCAGGTAGAGTGGCAAAAATAACACAAAAATAACCTGGTACAATCACCAGCTGAGGAGGGATCCCTGGGAAAACACCAGCCCTGATGCATATCACTGCAGTCTTTATGAATTCACATGGTTAATGTTTTTAATTTCGTGAGCAAAATTGTTAAGTGCTGACATCCAGCATCCTTTATTGAAGCTGCAGGTGCTCAGCACATTTTAAAATGTAGCCACACATTTTTGGGCCCATTTGTTTTTCCTGGCTACAGCAATCCAGGTGGCAGGTTTTAAAGAACTTAATTAGGCTTTTTGCTGCTGGGTTATTGCTGGTTGCTGTGGATATATTGACTAATGGATGGAAAGGGAGTACAAGAGTGGTCTATTGTGTTATTAAGGATTGTCAAGCAGCAGATAAAGCCCCTTTTAAATGGATATGTGCATAGGTTAAAATACATCACATGGATCCAGACATTACTGTAAAAACCCTGGAGTGATAGCTTTGTTTACAGCTCCTAATTTAGTTGAAATGTAAAATGGCCATAAATAACAGTTATTTCTCACACAGACAATTAAGTACCCAATATTTATGAAATACCATGTGTCACACAGACCTCTAAAGTTTGAGAAAAATCTTGTGCTGTTTTGGGGATTTATTACATCCTATATATTTCCTATTACATCCCATATATCACCTAATGAAAGAAAACCTATATGAAAAGAATAATTTCCTTTCTCATAATACTTGTTTCAATTTTATCTCTTTTTGTTTCAAACTAGCCCTTCCTTAGCTTTCCTGAGCTTGGAACTGGCATGTACTGCCTTGTATCTTTATTATCTTTATGATGTGTTGAACTCACCCATTAAAAGAGAAGTGTAATTCTACGACAAACCACTTCACCTGCCAACAGTTAAGCTTGGACTATAATTGTGAATTGTTTGATTTCAACCACTAAATATGTACTGAGGTATTTAAGTTCCCTACATTTTTTTGCCATTATACTTTATAAAATATTTCATCACAAACTAATCCTCTTAAAACAGACTAAGGTAATATTGTTAGACAAAAATAATGATAGTAACTCTAGTAAGAGAAACTAAAAAGAAAGACAGCAAAATTCCTGACAATGACAGTATTTATGAGCCACCTGCACAGAAACAGTGGAATTTGTCTAGATTACTCATCACTGTATTTTTAAAACTATTCTGTCCATCTTTTTTTTAATACTTGTGATTCCAGACAGATTTTGGCTTTGAAATGACAAATCGTGATTGCCTTGGATTTTGCTTTCTGCAAAATATTTGAGATAAAAATTCTGCATAATAACAAAATTCTTTAAAATCATTTTTATTTCATAAACTCTTGAAGAATTCTCACTTTCCACAATCTCTCTGTACAGAAATTTCCTGCATTACAGCCAAGTGGCAAAGAAAGGATGCTGGACTTGCTCCTGCTTGTCCATATATTCACTTCCTTAAAAACAAGGACAGTATGATTGAGATATGACCAAAGCTATATATTCGTATATATTTTTCCATACAGAAACTGAAAGGCACTTCAGTTAACTTTTAAAACAATGCCTTTACTAGGTATTTAATTCAGGGAGCGCCTATGGGTGATAGGTATGTGATATATGTTCTAAAATAAATTTGTGTATCAAGTACGTTATATGTTATAATCTAAAAATGTGTTGCAAGTTTAGATTTCCAAAAATTGTAAAAGGCGTCTCCGACTACCGAGACCCATTTGCAACTGTAAAGGCTCCCAGATAATAGCAGGGTGAAACCAAGATTTACAACAGAAAGGACCGGGCTGAGCAGGAGATGTCTCGTTCATCATGGGTGGACCCACCACTTCTCTGATGATCAATGCCTGATATGGATCTAGGTGGGGAGAACTCGGAGATTGCACAGATCAGCATCCCAATGCCCAGTTCCAGGAACCCAATTCAAGCCCTTGACCATGCCAGGAAAAGCTTTTGGAAACCAAACAGCGAAAGAAAGAAGTGTATGAATATGCACACTGGACAAAGACTAACAATGAAATTGCCTCAAGGAAGAAAAACTGTATAAAAACTGTACCCTGAATCCCAGAGCTTGTGGACGGAGAGGGGTCAGCTCAGTTGAAGCTGCCCCTGTGTCCACCCAACCTCGATATCCCAGGGATCAATGTTGCATCCTTTTATTGTGGCTGATTCAAATTGATTTCAAATGGCAAAATAAAATACTTGATATAAAGTTGGCTACAAATCCTTTATAACAGGTAGTAGCAAAAGAATATTAAAGTTTTGTGATGGATCAAGGACTAAAAAAGTAACTTAGAGAAAAATATTGATAATAAAAAGCCCAGCATGAAATCTGCTGATAAAATAGTTACTAAAACCTCATTCTCTTCAAGTGTTCAAGGAAATACCAATATTCACTCAATAACAAAAAACCCAACAGAGATCAGCAGAGGCAGTCCAGAGAGGCTGTTAATTTAGCAAAGAAATCATTCAGCTTGGCCAGGAATGATTTGTTCCTGTTCAACCAGGTCACTTTTTCCATCTTGTGCCTGAAAACGATTTCCACGAGGACACAACTGAAGTTGGTTTTTCCAGGCCCAGAATTCTCCATCCCCTCCTTGCCTTGAAGAAGGAATCCCACCTGTGAGTCTTACAGCCAGATCCAAACATTAAAACAATTTCTGGTGGCAGGAAGAAGAGATCTCTGCCAGGCGCCAAATACAAAGCAACACAGTGGTTGGCAGTGTACTAAACTTGCTTAAATGATATTTTTTCTTTGGGATTTTTTCAGCCCTGAGTAAATGGACCTCCCTTGGATTGGAAATGGCAAATGAAACATTAAATAAATCAGCACACCAACTTTTTAAAGGCATAAAAATAAATTAAAACTTGAAAATTTGGATTCAACAAGTTCATCATGCTTGTAACTAACAGTGTCAATATACTGAAATGATTCAACATACAGTTCCTAGTTCTAATTTTTTGGTAAATGCTGCTTTCAGTAACGAGTGTTTTTGGCTCAAATATGAATTACTGCTCTTCTGAATGGAAGTTGACTAGTGCCATCCCAGAGAACAGAACATAAAATCTTATCTCGTGGAGGGCACTTATCAACTGCTACAAATACCACGTTCAAAATCATGTCATGACCAAAATCAATGTCCATTTCTTCTGTCATCAGTTCTCTACCAGTGTGGGAGCTCTCCTTACACCCTAATCAAAGTGATTTTTCCCCTCTCACTGGATCAATTCTCTTCCACAATAAAAATCAATTCTCAGTCACTTTGTCTTCCCCAGTCAAAGTCAATTCCCTTCACACTGACATCCATATTCAAATGTCTCCCCCTGTAACAACAGCACTTAGTGCCTGCACCAGCAGCACAATCCAACCTACAGCAAGTCTTTATGAATTGATCTGGTTTTGCCACAGGCAAACAAAGATAATCCCCACTCACACTTGCAGGATCAATTTCCTCATCCCAGCTAAACTCTGTTTCCCTGCACTGACCATCCCGTTCCTCCCTTCATGACACAGGAATGAGTTTCTGCCCTGCCTTGTGCCCTTCAGAAGCTCTGATCTCCTTCTATCACATCCATTCCAGAAAGCCGATGGAACCCCGAAATAAATGAGAAGTTGGCAAGAGCAAAAACACAGATCCAACCAGTATGGTTAATCCTACGTTCTCCGTTTATTCTGGCTGAAATGGCTGGTTATATACACTTCTACATAGTTTACTCTACAGGTGCATCCTCATTGGCATACAGCACAGGGAAAAATGCAAACACACATTGTTGACTAAACTCTTAAGGCAGCTACTGTGTCCACACCAACCACTGCACCTGCTAACTACTAGAAAACCCTCTGTCTCTGGCTAACAGCTTAAGCTGTAATTTCATCTGTGCCACAGACTTGGCAGCTGAATTTCTGACTGCGCCACTGAGGCCCAATCTGGGTGATTCACTCACAGTCCCAATACAAATCATATCCACTGTCCCTAAGAAATTCTGCAACACCTTCCAAGGTTTAATTCCAGCTTTTCTCTTTCTTATTCCTTGTACAAAATTGGTAGCAATCCCAAAATACACATTCCATTCTTCTTTGCCTTTATTTCACACCTCTGTCTGGGGTTTCTTACACACAATTCCTTCCCAATTCAGCAGTGGTGCAATAAGTTTACTTAAATAGAAGTTGAAACACTTCATTGGCTCAAGGAATTAATTCTGCCCATACCTTTTATTGTCTTTTATATTTTTGTTTGTTTTGCTCAAGGTTGTAGCAGAATTTCTTAGAGAAAATGGGCATGATCTGTATTTGGAGTAAAAGTTGAACTCCCCAGACTGGGCCTCATCATTGAGGCCTGTGAAGCCTGCTACGCAGGTAGAAATTCTCTGCCAGGGTTTGTGGCACTGTCAGAATTAAAGCTTAAGGTGTTGACAAGGGACAGTGGGTTTTCTAGCAGTTAACAAGTATAGTAATTAGTGTGAACACTTTAGCTGCCTTAAGAATAAGATAAACAATATATGTTTACATTCTTTTCTGTTCTGTATGCCAATGAGAATACACCTGTGAATGTAAACTATTTAGACATGTATATAACCTGCCATTTTAGACAGAATAAACAGAGAATGTAGCATTAACCATACTGGTTGGATCTGCGTTTTGCTCTGGCCCAAACTTCCCATTATTTTGGGTTCCCTCGCTAGTCAAGGTGCTACTCATTTCTTACATCCTGATCTTTTGAGATTTCAATACATCATTCTCAGAAACATATCCCAGATAAATTGTCACAATTCCATTAACTATCTTCTCTGAACATCTCAGACCCAATCCTTCCCTCTAACCAAGATTTGTGGGATGTAATTTTTTCTAAAATGTTTTACAGATGGACTCTGAAGAAAACCCACCCACTAGTCATATGTCTCTCGTGGGGTTTTTATACCTTTTGGTAGATTTTCGTCCAGACTTGTCTGATTATATTTTGAGAATAATTGTTTTACAGCTCAGGAAAAAGGGAAAATGAAAACATAAGCAAATATTCTAAATAATATCCAACCAGAATTTCATATCACTCAGTTTTTTGAGTAAGAGTTCAGCTGGAGGTAGATAGGATAAGAAAGTTAATGCAGAAAACAAAGGAGATCAATATTCAAATCTTGGTGTAAAACTATTAGATGTTATATTTAGAATATCTAAAATAATTTTAATGGTCTAACCATGTTCACCTTGAATTTATTTCAATGCATAAAAATATTACACCTGCAATTGCAGTGCTGGATTGTGTTAGGCTGCTAATGCAATTTCCTTCAAGTTTTTAGACAAAATTATATTTCTGTGATTGACATCATCATGCTTTAGCCTCAATCACTACCACAATATCAGCCTCCTTGATACATAACTTCAGAAGATTTTGTTTTTTCTAGCAGAATAAACAAAGAGCATTTTTTCCCCCTCAAAATAAAATTTACGCTATTTCAGGGGAAAGTAAATTTATTCATTCACAATTGTCTTTATCTTTTGCCTTGACCAGCATTTAGAACTTGCAACACTATTTGTGTGTGCTGTTTGGAATGGATTTCTATGAAAAGAAAAAAAAGGGGGAGGAAAGTCGTCATAAGTGCAAACAACAAAATAAACCAGGGATTTTACTGGCATGAGAAAGCCGAGAGAACCCCGAAATAAGTGAGAAGTTGGCAAGAGCAAAAACACAGATCCAACCAGTATGGTTGATCCTACGTTCTCCGTTTATTCTGGCTGAAATGGCTGGTTATATACACTTCTACATAGTTTACTCTACAGGTGCATCCTCATTGGCATACAGCACAGGGAAAAATGCAAACACACATTGTTGACTAAACTCTTAAGGCAGCTACTGTGTCCACACCAACCACTGCACCTGCTAACTACTAGAAAACCCTCTGTCTCTGGCTAACAGCTTAAGGTGTATTTTAACTGCACCACAGACTTGGCAGCTGAATTTCTGACTGCGCCACTGAGGCCCAATCTGGGTGATTCACTCACAGTCCCAATACAAATCATATCCACTGTCCCTAAGAAATTCTGCAACAATTCCCCCGTTTTCTTTGAATCAGCCAGACTGGGGTCTAGATGTGGCTAATTATTTCTACGTGCATGTTAACAAATAAAGCATAACAATTAAAACAACTATGATAACAACAAAAGGAAATAATACTAGAACAAATTAAACTTTTCAATCTATTAAGTAAAACTTTATAAATTGAACTAGTTATTAAAAGAAGTGCTAATAACTACAAGTTTTTCCAGATTTCTGCAACATCTAAAAACCTTCTTAGTGAAGACTTGGTATCCTTTCTCGAGCAAGGCCCCCAACTTCACCTGGAAAGTTTTTGCAGCTGTTATAAATAAAATCAAATCATCAAGTCAAGGTAACTTGTATCTCTTTTTGATGCAGAAAACAATCTGGGTTTGTTGATAAACACATTCACTCTAGTTAAAACCAAGGTGTGGCCAGGACCCTGGCTTTAATGCTAGAGTGAAATTTCTTGTTAAACTCTTAAAACAAAGTTTCTAACAATAATAATTGCAAAATACTTAAACAACAACAGAAAAAAGAAAACATAAAGAAAGGTTTTGAAATGCATCATGACACGTTGGAGAAACCCAGTGTTAAAACACAGGAATTAAAACACATGAAAAGTATAACTTAAAACTATTATCTTACACTTAACTTAACTTACTTATTACTTCAAACTTATTACTTTAAATTTAACCTACTTATTCTAACTTATTTATGATTTTAAAACAAGCACAAAACTATACAGGATAGCTTACAGCTAACGACAATCACGACGCAAAATTCTTGTCTTCCTTCTCATTCACAAACAAGAAACACTCCTCAGTGCTTCATCACAGCTGTGTCTTCTTAAGCTTCCTTATTTTTAGAATGAAACAACTAAACTCTATAAATTAGATTAGCTTACAATAAAACCTTAAATGTATAAAATATAAATTTACTATCACTTAAACTTTATAAATTCTTATTTTAAATCCAACTTCTATTTAACAAAGCCTAAACTGAAAATCAATTATCAAAATACTAAAACACAATTGAACTTGGATCTAAATTTTGTTTGTGATCAGGCACCTGTTGTTGCAAAAATTCAATGGTTTTTATATTTCTTCTTTTACATCTAAAAAAACCCTATAACGTTGATTAATTTATTACTATTGTATTTGAATGCGGCTCTTTCTAACTCAAGGGTTATTGGCATCTCAGGTGTCTCTCTCTCTCCTGGATGAAGAGTGAGGGCTTGAAACCTTTGTGCAGCACATGATTCTTGTGCAGCACTGTCAAAGAAAAAAGGTGAACTCAGCAGGTAGCTAAAGGATAAATGAAAAAGGGGTGTGTGCAGTAGATTAAAGGGAAACTTGGCTACTGTTTGCTAAAAGGAAAAAGTGAAGAAACTGGGCTGATAATGTAGAATTGTCGTCTGTGGGCGGGGTCAAGCTCTGCGGCGCTTGTCCTGGTCCTTGTGCTGCCTCTGGGCCACTCGGGACTGTCTGCGCCGCCTTTGCTTGCCTCAGCTCTGTTTGCATCGGTTCCGTGTCGACTTGCATCCAGGGCCTGCCCCGTTTTGCTCTCTGTTTTCCCCGCTCGGGTGATCCCGTGCCTTGGACTGCATGTCGCACGTCTGCGCCTGCGTCTGCCGCAAGGGCTTCTGGGGTTTGTAGTCTTCAGTTTTGCCATTCTTCTAGGGTACAATTGGCTCTTGTTACAATAACTTGATTTGCAGAAGAGGGAGGGACTCCGGTGACATGTTTCACCCCTCACTTCTGCACAAACTTAACATCTTGCTGACTGACAGAAGCTTGGTCATTGTTGGCTTCAATTTCTACAGGTACATCTACAACTTGCAAAATTGCTGTTGAATCAAATTTTCAGTGGGATCGTTTTTCCCCCGTTTTCTTTTGCTACTAATTTTCGGGTATAAGAAAAATTGAGATGTCTTACAGACTCACAGAGGATCAAATGTGTTCAGCATCAAGCTGTTTTGAATTAGTTGTTTTGCAATTTGCACCTTGTTCTTGGCCATAGGTTACTGCTCGACTCACGCAGGGATGTCAGTTAACTAGGTAATTTTCAGAATGGGTGGCTGCTCTGCAGAGGCCATGAAGAAAATGCTGATCTGTGGTTACGACCAGCCAAGCTGGGACAGCACATCTTTGCCTATCAGTCCTGGAAGTTGCATGGGCAGAGTCATGAAGTACAGTTGAGTTGTAACAACTTGATTGTTTTCAAAAATGATGCTGATGGGATTTGTGCTCATAAAAGGAATTGCCATTCCGCTTGCTCTTATAATGTGGTTGCTCGAAGCTTGCAAAGGCCAATCAGATGGCCAATACAATAGATTGACAAATGAAACAGTGGATCCCGTGTCAAGTAGCAGCGTCAGTGGAATGCAGTGGGAGCTGTGCTGTAACTGTACTTTTCCCCAAAACTGAGGATTTGTGGATGTTTGTTTGTCCAACTGATCTTGGCAGTGTAACAGTTCCGTAAGTTTTGTTGTTACTTGTTGGAACTCATCTGCACTCTGTGCATTTCCTTACGACCGCAGGGTGCCGTGAGTCAAAGAGTCAGGGCTTCTGTTTCGTGGGGGGCATTCTGTGGCTGTTGTGCAGTGTGGCTGCGCTGCTGTCTCTTTCGCAGCAGCTGCTGCGCTCGACTCTCCCCGCAGGGCTGCCTCCCCCCACGCTGCCGACACTGACTCCACCCTCGCAGGAGAAAGGGGGGGCTGCACCGCTGCGCCGCCTCTCTGCCGTCTCCGCCCTGCGCACCTTCCCAGTGATCCACCTCCCGGGCAGGCCCTGCCCCGCCTTCAGCTCTGCCTGACTCCACGTCATTCACCAAGCCCCCAGAATGGAACGGCAGAGCCACTTCCTGGTCACGCTCAGTCCGTCTGGGCAGCGGCGGGAGCGCTTCCTCCACCTGAGTCACATGAGCAAGGACATCTGGCCTGGCTGCGCTGGTCGCTGCCATTGCTCGCGTGGCTGTGGCAGGCAGTTCCTCTGCAAAGACAGTTCGTAAGGTATTTAAAACTGTTTGCCAAACCGCTCTCTGTTCCGGCGCGGGTTTTTCGTCCCTGCCGCCTGAGATTGCGGCGTCTGACATTAAATTGCCAATCTCGCTCCATGCTGCGCCTCTGAACACCATATTTAACTTTCCGTTTTTTCTGGCCCACAGGGCCAACTGCTCTAAGTCAGTGTCCTTCAGTTTTTCACCTCTCTTAGAGAGGAGATTAAACAAAAGCCGCGTGGCCACCGTAAATTCTGTTTCCATTCTGCACTCAGTCTCTGTTCCCCACTGCGGCTTACCTTCCCCCACGGCGTGGCTGGAGCGCTGCGGACCAACTTCTCAGCTCCGTAGAATTCAGACCCGAGTTGAACAGCGAGAATGGGACCAAAAACGGAGGCTTAACCCACATTTAAGTGAATCACATGGAAGTGAAACCCACGTTGAGGCGAAATTAAACCACATCGAAGTGAAAACAGGCATGCCTTTCTTAATCCGCATTAAAGTGCAGGGTCCTTGAGCCGATCGGGTGCCATTAGAAAGCCGAGGGAACCCCGAAATGTTGGGATGCGTATCTCTTTGGTCAGCCCGCTGCTCGGCTGGACCACCCGGTAGCTCTGATACGCCACAACAGAACCGATTTGTGAGATCTTGGCTCAGCAGCACCCCGACTTTCGCTGTCACGGCTGTGGTATAAATGAAAGAGGGGACTCTCGGAGGTTCGGGGAACAGAGGTTTATTCGGGGGTCACAGGGGAACCCCTTACCTCAGGCCCGGTGCCTCAGGAGAGACCCTGGACCTGGGCTGCAGGGGGGTTTTGTCCAGGACAAGTTCAAGGGGTGGGTACAAACTGTAAACCAATAAAACAAAGCAAAGCAACAAATTCCAACTGAATTACCTAACTACAAACAAATCAAAGGTAATTTGGGGAGGGGTCTCAGGGGAATCTGCCAACTGCAGGCCAAATCTCCTCGAAGGTTCTGGACCTTGGAGATAAGGACTCAGTGATGGACAGAGGAAAGAAGGATACATTGGAGAGGATGGGCAGGGATCATCATGGGGAGAGGACCAATAGGAAACAGTCTCTGGGCAAAGACCAGAGAGGCATAGAAACCCTTATCAACTTATGATAAGAGAAAACTCCAAGACAAGAGGCCCATATGGGGTAACTAAAACTATACTAACTTATAATAAAACTTTTAAAACCAAAATCCTGCAACCCCACACCGAAATAAGTGAGAAGTTGGCAAGAGCAAAAACGCAGGTCCGACCAGTATGGTTAATCCTACGTTCTCCGTTTATTCTGGCTGAAATGGCTGGTTATATACACTTCTACATAGTTTACTCTACAGGTGCATCCTCATTGGCATACAGCACAGGGAAAAATGCAAACACACATTGTTGACTAAACTCTTAAGGCAGCTACTGTGTCCACACCAACCACTGCACCTGCTAACTACTAGAAAACCCTCTGTCTCTGGCTAACAGCTTAAGGTGTATTTTAACTGCACCACAGACTTGGCAGCTGAATTTCTGACTGCGCCACTGAGGCCCAATCTGGGTGATTCACTCACAGTCCCAATACAAATCATATCCACTGTCCCTAAGAAATTCTGCAACAGGCATGGAGCAAGGCATGTCTGAGTGCTTTCCTGGAAACCCAGCCTGGGAGGGCTGCAGTCCCATCCTCTCTGTAAATGCATTAGTACCTATTGTTTTAGCACCAGGTGCACATGTTTGTCTACAAATTATTTTCCTCCTGAAGGCCAAAGAACAAAAGCCAATAAACCCCCTAAATTGGAAAATAGCCTCATCCAAGCTCATTTGCAGGAAGTCCAACACTCTCAGCTTTATCATTCCAAAACCCATGAAGGCAACACAAGAGACAGCTCCATGTGCTTTATATAGAGAAAAAGAATAATTTTTCCTCAAGAAAGCTCAAACAGCCTTACTGAGGGATTGGGGGAAGAAATGTTCAAGTCTAATGATATCTTTGGTTTCAGTAAGTTTTATCTAATTTAGCAATAAGATAAAAATCTGAATTTTCTTTTATCACTCATTTTATCATAGGTCTTCCTGTACAGCCAGAACAATTAAATTCTTGTGTGGAATGACTGAAAATGTGCTCAAAAGGGAAAGTTGCTTGCTTTGGTTTTGCCTTTTCTTTTGTGCTCTCCAAAGACCTGGTTGAGAGACTGCACAGCTGGAGAATATTACTCATGTGGAAAAGGAAAAAAAAAGATGAATCTAAACCAATTAAAAATACTTGAAATTTTATAGAATTTTTTATGACTATCTCACTTTTGCATTTCAGATTAAATAGATCTTTGCAACTCCTTCTGATCACATTCTAATGACAAACAACACATAACACGATCTGAAGCAATTTTGGAAAACATCACACAGAAAATCCACAGCAGGTCTTTTTGCCCACAGTAATTAATATCAGAAGCTATGGAGAGGTCCACACAGGTATTACCAGTTTTCTGCAAATCTGCTTTTCAAGTTTTGAATTATTTTAAATAACACAGAATATTCAGATAGATTTCAGACAACTCACAGTGAATCACCTAAAAACAGGGATTTATCCCCTTCCATTATGACAGCCCAAACAGGAGCACCACTGCTTTTAAGGAGTGGGTATTTGTCATGATATTCCCAAATACAATGTCAATTCAAGCTTTCATTTTTAGAGTTCTTCAAAGTTCTGACACAGTTATTTCTGCAACAAACAGCTATGAAGAGATTGAATCTACTGTACCATGAAAGTTTTGGAAGGGAGGGACTTATCCTGACAAATCAGAACAGAAATTGAATCTACCAAGCAAAGTCACTCCTTTGTAGGGTAGTGTTTAATTAAAAAAGGCCATTTCAGTCCTCTGGGAAGTCAAAAGAATATATAAGACAAAATCCCTTTTTGCTTAAAATCAGATAGATAAGAGCACAACAGGAGAGCAACGTGTTCCAGCTGCCAGTGGTATTTTCCACAAGCACAGTTCACTGGTTTCAGTGGTAAATAGAAATATAAATAAGTTCTTTGAAAGAGGTTTCTCTTTCCTGCTGGGAAACTGAGGGATGGGGTTGGTGTTCAGGGGTACAGGAACTGGTAAGGTGCATTTCAGCTGTCGCTGAAATTTGGTGCTTGGCTCAGTAATAACAACTTAGAGACATCTAGAGAGTCATAAAAGGTCTGTCTT
This sequence comes from Trochalopteron elliotii, assembly GCA_024734555.1. Lineage (NCBI taxonomy): Eukaryota > Metazoa > Chordata > Aves > Passeriformes > Leiothrichidae > Trochalopteron > Trochalopteron elliotii. Next base: position 309,749 of record JANPWX010019206.1, read on the forward strand.
GAGGACAAGGTTCACCTCTGAGGCAGAGACAGAGAGGGAATTGGGTGGATTGGGGGGAAGGAGACCTGGAAGCAGGAAGGTGAGTTTGCTGCTCAGAGAAAACACAAGAAGAAAGGAATGGAGGAGTTTCTTGACAAGGGCAAGAAGAGGCTTTGTAAGTGGAATATTTTCACTTACTTTTTTACCCATCCTGGTTCAGCTTGTCATCAGTTGCTCACCGTACAAGGACATCTATCCTGTGAAGAACTGAGCTCTTTTTCTTCCCACGTTGAAGATTTCTGTCTGCAAGTCCCATTCCAGTTTCCAAAAAGCAGTCCTAGAAATGGCTGTGGGTAAAAGAGGAGGATATTTACTCTGCCTGTACCTTTGAACCATCTCTGAGTGTGGAGATGAAAGAGATAAAAAAAGTCAGAGCAAGAAGGCCAATGCCCAGGTGCTCTCTTCTTCTAGAGGTTCACACTGGGTTTAAATTAGTAAGTGAATCTTAGCCAGCAATAACAAGTAACATCCTTCTTCACTTCAATGTGAAACCAGAAAACAGCACTCAGAAATCATTATTGTCTTCCCAAATAAAATGGATTTGTGGGGGAAAAAAATGAGCACAGAGAAAGGCAGGTTCCAAAAATGTCTGATATTTGGGGGTTTTTTGGGTGGAGGAAAAAAGAGCAGCAGTGAAACAGTGGGAACTCTCCTGAAGTGCAGCAGCAGAAAGCATGAAATTAAATCAGATAATTAGGCATGTGTGAACTGCTGCTAGCAGGAGGATGCAAATTACTCATCTGTATATCTGACTTCCCAAATTAATAAGGAATGTTGGAAAGGGGAATCATTAGTCTTGGTGGTGATGGGATCAGCTCTACATCCTTATGGGAACGCAGGTGGGAGTAGAAGGGAGAGAGGAAAATTTTCTGCTTCTAGAGAGTTTTGTCCCCTCTAAAGCCAGCAGTGGGTGTAACAGGAGGTGAAAGGAAGAACCTGAGCAGCAAAGTGTGACTCCAAAGTTTGATACAGAAGGAGAAAATTCTCTTTTCTCCAGTTCCTAAAACCTCACTCCAGAGGAAGACAGTGCTGTGCCAGCTGGGGAAGGGAAAGGAAGGGCAACTCCCAATTCTCCTGCAGAGGCCATTTCTATTTAATTTAGGAACTACCTTCATCATCTCTATAATGACACAAAACTTAAGAAAATAAAGAAAATTTAAGAACTCGCTATATCCTCAATGTGTTTGTGTTTCTGTACAATAATCTGACTCTCAAATATTTAACCTAGATATACTTCTGGAACAAACTCAGCTTTTTTCCTACTTAGGGACTGTAACTGGGCCAATATGTGTTATTTTCAATTGTTTTGAGTGCTACATTTTCCTCTCTTAATATTTGTGTTCAGGTATCATTGTTGACTTGATTTTCCAGAGCTCAAAATGTGGACATTTCATATTCCATTCCATTCCAATTCAGCACCTTCTCGTGAGATATGAAAAAAGTATTCATAGAAAGCGGTTGTATTTAGGTTTAACATTGTTAGTGTTTCCTCTCATGAGGGATATTAAATAATTTCATGCACAACTGCTCAAAATATTTTTTAAACTTCTGTAAACATAAGATTGTGAAATTCTAACATATGTTATGTGGTATTTAATCCTCCAGAGGAACTGAAGGAACAAAACACTTCTGCTAAAGTAATTAATAAGCACCAATACATATACCTAGAAGCTGTTCCATCAAAATGAATCATATCCTTCTTGAAGTCACACCCAATATTTAAGCAGTCTAAAAATGAAAATTCAATATTCAAGAACACCAGCTGAAACAAGTGCTGAAATCTCATGTATCGAGATCAAATCACCAGAGCTGTGCTACCTTCTGGTGCTCCTGAATCAGGAAAAATAGGGAAGTTATTTGTAGAAAATTAATTTTGCCTATGAGAAACCTCGTTTGGCACAGCACATGAATCCTGTGGGGACTGGAGATTAAGGTTAAAGTGCATGTTAATGAATTATTGAAAGTAAATTAAAAATCAGCAGAGTTTACTAAATCCACTACCATTTGTAAAGGTATTTTCAGTTACTGCTTACAGACATGACAGATAATTCTTGCTTTTTGTTTACTTGCAATTTAACATATGCAAAATTCTCTGCTAAGTGAATCCCACTGTAATACTTAGTCAGCATTAAAGTGCTTCACATATTTTGTCCTAATATTTACTAGGCAAAAATAGAAACTCAGGCCATGTGTCAATCTTTTCAATCAACATAGAATTCCTCAAGGTGTAGCAAAAAGTTCGAGCTCCTTCTATCAGGTTAGTGTTGAAGCTGCTGCCTGTGGGTCCTGGGCAGAGCTGCAGGAAAATGTTTCTTCCAGTTCAGGGGAAAGCCAGAACAATTGAATTCTCCTCCTTCTCTCAAGGTGTGACAGCACAGAAGAAATAAATTAAAATTCCATGAACAGCAGAAGGCATAATAAGGAGAGGCAGTATCCCAATCAATGAGGTATTTCATTGGATTACCATTACTAATTCTGAAAATAGAGCTGCTCAATTGTTTTACACTGCACTGAATGAACACTTAAATAAAAATCAGTATCTGAGCCTGCATTAGAACCATGGACTCCTCCACAGGTGATGTCACTGGGCTATAAATTCATGATCTTTCTCTTAATATTTCATGCTTCATTCTTTTTTTTACTATTTATCATATGAGAGTTTTACACATAAAGCCTAGCTTATACTTCTTAATATTTGTATTTTTACTCTTAATAATAATTTCAATGTAATTTTTAAGATGGGTGTGGATTTTTTTCAGCTTTTCACTTTAAAGTAATGTTTGCAGTAATGAAATTTCTTTATTGAAATGATAATTCAAAACAATTAAAAAAATTATTGATTCTTGGTTTTGATTTTGGCAATTCTCTTAGTACTGAATAAGGAAGCCTGCATGGTTTAAGATGTTATTAATAAAATGTAAGTTCTCAGTAAAATCAGAAAAGAAAGAAATGAAAAAGCCTATGTTTCTTCATCTTCACATGACAAAGAATGGAAAGCTACAGCTTTAAATGTCCAGGTCGATTTTCATGTAAAGACATTTTCATAATAAACGTGGTTTTTGTGGTTGAGTTACAAAAAGTTCCATTCAGTTGTCATTATCTGAATGACAGAAGTGACATAGAAATTGAAATTCCTTTTTCCTTCACAGAAGGTTCCTCCAATTCAGTATTGAAAAAATGTTGAATACCAAAACTGTCACTGCCTTTTTCACATAGGCTTCTGCTGGGCCAACACGCTGCACACCTTTGCAAAATGTTTAATTAATTTACACTAATGATGCAGCCACTCCATTCTTACACAGCTCTCCCCACGGCCCCTCCTCTGCACAGATCCATTCCCGAGGATCAAAGTCAACATTCCTGGAGCTGGAGCTTCTCTGAGTGCTCCAGGGCACAATTTACCTTGCTCAATAGATATGTATAAATTTTTTTTTTTTTTTTTTTTGTGTCTGAAGAGGCTCTTCAGTATCTTTACCACAAAGCAGAATAAAGTGGCCATGAAATTTGGGCTCATCAGAGAATGAGGTGTCATTAGCCTAAAATTCCTGTGATTAAACAGGCTGAGACAGGATCAAGCTTAATTACATAGGTAGAAGAGTTTAAGGACCACATTAAGGAACAGAAGAGGGAAACCCCACAATGTTGAACCCTTTATGTAACAGAATCTCTACAAAACATGTATTCAGCAGATATATTTTCTGCAGACAGGCTCTGCAAAGTATGGTTTTGAAGGTTGTAGAGACCAAAATATAGATTTCTATGGAAAAAAAGAAAAAAAAAGTGGGAACTGCCTACTTGGGTCCTTTCAACTACATCACAAATTTATTTCTTCCCTAACTAAACTACGCTTTATAGATAGTTGTTTTTTTTTTCCTTGGAAACAACCCAGCCCTTCCCCCAACATCAAGGCTTTTGGATCCACTCATCAACTTCAATTTGACAAATAATAGAGATCTCAAAGATACACAATTCAGAAAATACGAAAATAGTCATGTAGTGGGCATGAATGGCTTTAAGCTGATGGAGGGCAGGCTTAAACTGGATATTAGGAAGAATGGGATGAGCTTTGAGGTCCCTTCCAACCCAAACCATACTAGGATTCTGTGAAAAATCAGCAGCCTGAGAGGAAATCAATGACCCCACAGAAGGAAAGATTGAGAGTCTGACATTTTCTGTTTCAACAAACTGTATAATTTACCAGTTTTCTAGGCATTTTTGGAGCCAGCTGACACCATTTTGTGGGTTGGTGGGTAAAGGAGAAGTGCTGGGCTTGAGGGAAACTCTGGTTCCAGGTCTCCTGAATGTAGGAACACATTTACAAGAAATGAGGCTCCCTTGTTTCACAAGGTGTCTTTCCAGGTTTTCATCCCACAGCAATTCTTTGTCACAAAGCTGAAATACTTAAAAATCAGGTTCTGAAAGAGGCTGCACTGAGAACTTCACATTTTTCACAGCTCAACAAACGCTGTCATGGAAAAGCTCTGTTAACACGGTTCACATACTTGTGCTGAAAATGACATTTAGCTGCAGACACACACACACACCCTCCCCCCCCACACACACACACCAAGTCAGAGATGCAAAAAATTCCAAATATTTTTCCACAGAAATCCAGAATGACAAAATATTATCTGTTAGCACAAAGCAGAATAAAAAGAACTGACTCTCTTTTTGAAGGTATTTAAGCTCAGTAACTGTCTAAAAGAGCATTTTCCCTCGCTGCTTTGAAGAACCCAAAATTTATTGCAGCATAGTAGGAGTCTTCAAGAAAAGCACTTTTCAGAAAGTATGAAAGAAAAAATGACATATTCAGGGCTTTTTGTTTGTTTTGTTATGAAAAAACACGTGTAGAACATTCCTGAGGATGATGGCAGAGGATCAGAGCCTTCAGCAACACTAATCTGCTGTTCAACTCTATTTGTATTTCACCCGAAGGAAGAAATAATTGAGAGATTGACCAAAAACAGTTACTGAATTTGTTTAGTGCTAAATCCTGCAAGCATGCCAGGCTGGTTGAAAGCCGTAAAACCAAAAAATCTCACAGAACCATGAAGTGAGAACTCCTGAAAAAGATGTTTTACAGGACACAAAAGAAGATCCTAAACCAGCCAATGCCACAACTGCAGAGTGGGAGGCAATTTCACAGCATGTAAAGTCTTAGGACTTTCAATTCAAGTCCTTATGGGCAATGTAGATTAATAAATTACAATAAATATGAATGAAACATGAAAAATACCCAGAATCCAGTGCATTGTTCAAAACAAAGCAGCTCAGGATCTCTTTCATTTCGAACAGGATGGGATACAAAGAAGCAGAGTGAATTCCACTAAAAATACAAGATTTTAGTTGTACTGCCAGAAATGGCTTTCAAAATGCTCTAGAAGAAATAATGGGGTTTTATCCCCATCTTCTTACATAGAGCACAGTTATCCCTGAGAGCAGCTGAATTGAATCCATTGCTATGCAAGAGGGAATTGCTATTATTATTATTATTATTATTATTATCATCATCATCATCATCTTCTTCTTCTTCTTTTAGGACCTTAAGATTCTTTCTTAGCTTCTCAGAAAGAACTGTTTCATTTCCTTGTCCTTATTTTCCACTCACCATAGCTCCCCTATCTGACACTTTTATCTGTTTTCAGTGTAATTTGCAAAAATGAAGAGCTGTAAATCTTTCAGTTATTCAGGACAGCTGAGGATATTCACACTGGCCATTTACCTATAAAGCACAAAAGTGTTTGAACTACTCAAAAGTTGGTAATTTAAATAAACATATGCAACAAAGATATTAAAATAATATTTAATTACTCAATAAACTATTACACAAAATCATTGATTCATACACAGATATCAATAAAACATAAAGGCCAACCCTCAATCTAGAAAATATTTGCCATTTCTACCTGAATTATCACTGGCAGTATCAGCATTAAAAAAGGAAATACTTGACTTTGATTTGACATTATGCCTTTATTTTTGGGATGGCAGGAGTGAAGCCTTTATTAGCCAAGGGTGCCCAGTTTGCACCTTATTGCCTGTATAACTAACTCAGAACATCTGGGCCACACGGGGTCTGCATTTCACTGCAGCATCAAGTCCCAAACTGGGAAAACTCTATCAGGACACCACATAACAGATGTCAAAACCTCTCATTTTTTACCCAGGAAACCCAGCAGTGGCACTTATTAACTGAGAAACTATTTCCACTCTTTTTACATGGGGAAGCTTGAAAGCACCAGCACTGTGAGGGATGTATAAATGGAAATTAGATGCTGCTTTTTGCCCAGAAAGCAAACAACTATCAGCTCCATCAAATGTTTGTTTTTCCTTTTCTTTTTAATTCCTTGGAGCAAAAAGGCCAGCTGGCATTCCTTCCATTTCTATTATTTTCTCAAGATTCAGAGTAAGCCAAACTCACAATTACCATAAATCCAGAGGGCAGTGTCTAATAGATAAATCTACCAGAGCTGATGATTAGCATTTAGCTTTTGAGAAGAAATTCTGCTCATATTGCACCCACAATTCAATTTTAAATACATCATATGAAAATGGAACGCAGCTCTCCACCCATCTGTTATTCTTCATTCCACCTTTTCTCTCTGGGTCTGATTATTCTCAATATCATCACTGTGGGCTGCTGACTCTGTGCCAGAGTCTTTTATCTAGCTCAGCCACTGCGGCACAGCACCGTGAGTGGGACGCGTCTCCCGAGTGGGCAATGAGAGACGTGGCTTAGAGCGCTTTGCTCTACAGCACGAAGGTCTTTAGATCGGCGCAGGTTGAGGGCGAGGAATGAGAGGGAGGTTCTCTGTTTGTGATCCAGAAGGGTTTATTCTTCTGAACAGCCAGTGACAGACTGGACCCCCAGCACAGTGCCCAGCAGCTTATAAACGGGGGAGGTCCCAGGGGCAGGTAACAAATTTTAACCAATAGGGAGAGGATGTGGGAGGAGAACAAGGAAGAGTTTCATACTTCAGGGACCAATGGGAAAACAGTGGGAAGAAAACAAGTCACATGGACCAATGGGACGTTGTGAATTAGGGGAATCCCCGGGACAGGTTTCAACAGGGATTGGTCCAGGGAAAGATTGACTTAGAACACTGAGGAAAAATGGGTTGGGTTAGGTACAACTGACAGCTCAGAGGGTGGAAACAACTTTCGGGACAAAACCATTACTTCTGGGAAACAGGGGGATACAGAACAGTCCATTAACAATGGAACTTAAACAAACTACAACAGGCTGCCATTTACAACTTTCCATGGCTTTTGTGTCCAGTGAACCAGGAAGAGCTCAACCCAGTCCACCTGACCCACTGAACAAGTGCCTTTGCTATAACCAGGGGCTAACTGAGCACATTAAATACTGTTTTGAGTTACTAAACACAGAACTCTGCAGTAAATGCAAGCTGAGATGCTCCAGGCCAGATTTATTCCTCATAAAAATAGGTATAATCCTTCTTCAAAGACTGGATGCTCAAAGGACTGGATGAACTTTCTATTCCCCATCCTGAAAAAGTGGGTATTAAAGCTATTCTGCATCACAGAGGTGTCAAATCCTAACACACAACATTCCCATCAAAACGTCTATATATAGTTTTGGAATTCATGATGGGAATATCCTGTTAACAGCCAAAGTAGCTGCCATGAAAGAGCTGGTACCTGAGATCACCACAGGCCTCTGCAGACTTTGAGGCTTTGAGGAAGATACTCTTATATTTGGACTAAAAAAAGCCTTAGGAAATTATGCTTTTAGTCATAAGTGCAGACCAAAAGTTCATCCTAATAACACAGGACTCCATAAATACCAACCCAGCTTTGTTGCTGGTCTGTAGAACCACCTCTCTACTGCAGATCTGTCATGGAGGTTGGGCTGCCTTGAAGTGCAATATGGATCATTCGTTTGCTATACCATTAATGAGAGAAATCCACAAAGCATTTAAATTTTGCACGTCCCAAAAGAAGAATAATAATATTAATACAGAATTTCCCAAAACTAGAGCTCTGTGCGTAAAAATTGAAATAGATCTCAACTCACAGCCAAAGATTTACAGGAGGAATTTGGATCGGCATTCCTTCACATGAAGTAATTAGAAGCAAATCTGGAAACTGTTATCTTAATATAAAAATGTATTGCTGCAAATTTTCAGCTTCAAAATTTTTTTGTTTATTATTGACCAAATCAGTACTTCAGTAATTATTTTCCAAAGAAGTGATTTGGTTTACAGAGTGACCACAGTATGTGGATTGTAAATATCAAGTCTTTGTTCAAAGTAGCACAAATTCTGAAGAAAAAGAACTTTGTTGATCATTACTGCAAAATTCTGTTTTACAATTGAAACCTGTGCCTGTTCACCTGGGAAGTATTTTAATACAAGAGCATTTTAAACATTAACACCTCCATAATAGCCAACAGAATGTGCCTAATAAAAGCTGATTTACACTGTATTTGATTAAACTTTATCTCCATCTGCAGAAGGTAAATGGATTCTTAAATTACTCGGGATAATTACAGCCCACAAAACTTGCAGACCTCTTGCATCAGTTCCTGTGCAATGAGTGGGGTGGCAGCTCCTAAGTTGTGTAAGGAATGCTGCCACGTTCTGACTATGGAATTACATCCAGGGAATCAGCTCATCCCAAAGCTTCCCTCCTTCCAGAACACCCCAAGGAACTCAGCAAGAGCCCTGTGCTTGTGCTGACCCTCTGTGCAAAGACAACCCCTCTTACTGTGACCACTGAACCCCCCTTGGAAAAGGAAACCAGAAAAATTCATAACAGAAGAACAAAAGAGTTTGTGGGTTTTGGATTTATTTTTCCCATTAAGTGGCTACTGAGCAGCTCCAGTAAAGCTGAGCTGAAATTTCAGCTGGCAAATATTTTGAAAAATAATTTTACCTGAACTTCAAGGAAGGTTTAGCAGATAGAAGAGTAATTATGGATGATTAGATAATTACTGAATTATTGAATAATTATTAGATAATTATTGAAAAAAGCAAGCTTATTTAAAATGGTCACAGCATCCTAAACTCAATATTTCTGTATTAATGATTGACAGAAGCCTATTTACAGTCTCAGACTAACATATAGATTTTTTTTGATATCACAGTTTTCAACTCCAGTTGAAAAGTTTGAAAAAAGTTTGAAAAACAAAGAAGGCAGGAAGAGATTTGAGGACTTTTGAGTCCAATCTGCAGGCTGTAGTCATTCTTCTAGAAAATACAAACTGGGAAAAAAGGGTCTGTAAAATGTTTTGGTTTTGATAATGGGAGAAAATTGTCCAGTTTCCAATTTTGTTGCTGACTTTGCTGATAAGAAATCAGTTAATGAAACCTTTGATAATTAATGTAACAGCAAAAAAAAAAAAAAAAGTGATTTATTGTCTTTTAATTTAATGCCAAATTTTACCCTTTTTGCTGGTAATTTATAAAAAATGTCTGTTTCCCTTGAAAATTCCCTAGGCAATAAAATCTACAGAAAGCAGAGAGAGTCAAAGGAAAAGATTCGGCAGGACACTAATATATATTAAAAAAAAAAATAAGATGTTTAAGCCAAAAGATCCTGACAATAAATATCTATCAAATCCTTATTAATTTTCAAATTTCACTGTGGGAAAACTGAGGGTGTTTCAGTGGCTTTTATGCCTGACTCCACAGCTGCTACAACTCTACCACCAACTTTGGAATATTTGGTTCCATATCACCTCTGAAACACACCTGAGTATTATTCCTGGTCTAAAGAATACAGGAAATCTGAAGATTTCTGGCATGTAGGTAAAAAATATGAGGAACTTGAAAAATGAAGAATGTGTTGGAAATTTGTCAGTTTGTGTCAAGGATGTAGAATAGCTGAATTCCTCTGTAGTGTTATCACTTTTGTGATATTCACTCAAGAAATGAGTGAATAACACTAACACAGAAAAAAAAATTAACAACACAAAATGTAATTTGTATATAAGAGTTTATAACTCTTTTTTTTCCTCCTGGCCCAGTATTCCATCATTATTACTGAGGAATCCAACAGCCATAAAACAAAGAGAAAAAAAAACCAAAAAAAAGCCAGATTCCATGAGATTTTAGACTGGAATAGATACTTTTTATTCCCTAGAACTTAATAAACTGTGGTCTGAAGATGGTAAATTAAATTAAGGTTTGATGTAAGCTCACTACAGGATCCAGTGTGATCCTGGGCCTGTTCCTCAGCTTAGCTGCTACTGAAGGGAATCCCTGAGGTTTAGTTGGAATATGACTCAATGCACAATCAAAGCTGCCTGAGAATCTTCAGTGTTCTGAAATTACACATATTTTCCCCCTGTATTTCATTAATTTGGAACACGATGCTATCACCTAATAGTTTTCATAGGATGCATATTATTTAATAAAAAGCCCTGAGAGTTACTAAGACAACTACAGCATAATAAAATTGTTTTTCTAACACTGAGGCCCATTAAAGGAGAGACACAGTGCTCAGGTCACATATGTGCCATTGTAAACTTTGGATTTTGCTCCGACAGATGGGATGGCTGAATTACAATAGAATCAGTTCCGTGTGAGGGAAACTGCAATTCCTTCTTCAGACTGTGTTTTATTTGTCACAGTAATTGATGCTGGGACTTTGGACAACAAACAACCCTTTAGCCTGTAGAATTTTTTTGGGCTGTGCTGGACACTGCTCCTCGTGCTGTGCAATGCCTGACTGTGATCGCAGGATCATTTCACCCAGTTCTGAATTCCCCCTCCAAACAGAAACTATTAATTTCAAATGTACATAACTTTCATACACTATTTTGCTATTTTTAAAGTTCTTTTAATGGCAAACATTCAACAGCCCCACGCTCCCTGAGAATTCAATGGATATTCCAACTTTCTTTTAAACTCAGAATTATAAACTGCTGCTGATCACATAAATCAATGTGGTCTAGCAATGAAAGACCCAATTCAGCACTTCTGAAAGCTCTGTGTGCAGAACACTGACACTCAGATGATGGCCTGATGTGCTTCATTCAAATACCAAATTATTTCATTAAAAACCAGCAAGTTTTGCAAACAGGCAACACAGGGTGATAGAGCAAACAAGAATTAAGTCACTGTTAACTCTATGTATTGAACCTGTTGTATTTCTCTGGGGAAAGCTTTTTCCCCAGGACCCCTGAAGCCTGTAACCATATGGTTTGACCCTCCCTTCCTTTCTTGACATAATTGGCTGAGGTCCAGCTATCTTTTCCTGAGCAGGAGACTAGATAAGGCCCTGTTCTTCCTTGTTCGCTCTCTTGCTTCCTGGGGACCCTTCGAGCATAAAGCCTTGGAATAATCCCAGGGGTAAGAGCCTCATTTGGAATCTTTTGTCTTGTCCCTGAGATATTCCTCCAAAGCCCCTCAAGGAGCTGAGCTAGCCCCGGGGGGCTGAGGGGAATATTTCATGAACCCTTAAATTTACTTCTCAATTCAAATATAATTATCAGCACCTATTCAAGCCAAGAGAGTCGGGGACCTAAGGATATCTTTTGCTAATGCCAACACAGATTATAGAAAACTGCTGTGAAAATTCAGTCGCATGGCTGAAAAAGGGCCCAAGGACACAATGGTTTTTCAAGAGATGTGAAAAATGTGGTGGCTGGTCAAACCTAGCTCATATAAAGCAAAACACAGAGACACAGAACTAGGAAAACTAGGCTGGAAAGTGTTCCATTAATCTGGATATATTAGTTTTATCAAAATAATAGAGAAGAAAACCAAATACAGAATTGCAGCCTTGTCCATTCTGATCAAAATTACTTCTTTTCTTTTGAAGGTTTTTAAATAGCTTACAAGTTATTAATTTTAAAAGTTTGAAACCACTACTTGCACTATTTTCTTTATGACACTAGGAACGAAGGCAAGCAGCTTCCTACTCTGATGAGTGCTATATTGCAGAATTTACTTTTTAGTGCAGTCTACACTTCTTGCAAACTATTTTAGTAAGAGTGACAAAGGTGATCAAATAGATTATTAAGCTAGTGTCCTGGGTTGATGGTGCCTCCTATCCCAATTGTGCAGCTTTATCTCTATGTACTGCACTGTTATGTCTGACAGCTGCCCCCCTCGGTGGGGTGTTTGCGGCGGTAGGGCTACTTGTGCTTTTGGCTTTTGGCTGCTTGCTCGGCTTGGCTGCAGGCTTTGCTTTGCTTTGCTTTTACTGCTGCTGCCTTTATTTCGCTGCTTTCGTTTTTTTTTCCTTTTTTTCTTTCTCTCCCTTCCCCCCCCCCCCCGAAGATCATTGGACCGGCTCCAGACCTGACCCGGGAATATCTGGGGGTCCTCGACGCCTGAAAACAGAAGCTCTGCGCCCTCCCCTCACAGCAACTGCTTGAGTATTTTTCTTTTCCCTTGTGTTGGGGAGTGTCTTTGTTTATTTGTCAATAAATAGGTTTTTTCCACTTCTCCTCCGAGGAATTCCTTCTCAAACCCAGAGCTGGGGGGGGAAGGGGTGGTGGAGGTTTGTTTTCTGGGGGGCTCCTTCTGGAGACCTTCCCCTAATTTGTCCTAAACCAGGACAGCTAGCCAACTATGAAAGATCAACTTTTCTTTGTATTAAATCAACAGCAAGTTGTTTTATCAGATCATAAATAGACACAATTAAAATTGGAAAGGCAAAATTATCAATGGTAAATGAAAATATTCTAATGCAATAAATTCTGAAAATCCAGTGAGAGCACAAAGAAAAATTAATGCTTTGACTCTGAAACAGCTGAAAGGAAAAGGGATTCTCCCACCTGATTCAGCAAGTATTTGGGATCTCAAGGCTTTCCCCATTGCCTGAGCTATACTTTGGGATATAAGAGCACAGGAATTAATATTTAGGTGTTAAAATTGTACTAATGCTATATAAAATCCTGGGGCTATCCATTCATTAAATAATGTGCAGATGTTGCATCTCCAAGATCTCTGTTGCCTTAATCATGCATGTATTAGAAATTTTCTGGTTTTACAGAATTGGGGCATTCACCAGGATTTAATATCAAAAAGTGCCTTTCAGACCTGAAAATGAAATCATAAAAAAAAGCAGCTTTGAGTTTCCAACAGAGCTATTCTAAACCCCAAATGTACACCCTGAGTTGGAGCCTGTCCCTACAACAGAAGTTCCAAGATGACTTTGGGGTCCCCTGCAGCAGCAGGGGTTGACAGACAATGTCTCTGAGGGAGTGACACCTCGGAATAAGTCTGAATAACTCAATCTGAAAGTTCAGCTAACAGACTTTTGGACAGTAGTAAATCACTGTCAAACAATGAGAGACATGTTGATGGTTATAACTCTTTTCTCTGTCGACACATCAATCTGTCTGTCATTCAGTGCAGAACAAAATCCATTACATTAATATGTTTCCACAGGCAAATTGAGAAATTGTGATTTTAATCTAATCAGGGTGGTTATTTTTGCAAATGGCAATTTTAGCTTGTTTAAAGTTCTTCTTATAATAAATTAAATTTTAGTTGAAGGAATGAAACATTTAGAGCTGAAAACAACTAAATATTAGTGCAGCTAAATTACTTTAATTTTTTTTAGTGATAATGCTTCTGGAGAATGTAATACTGTATAAAACAGAAATGAAGATGCTACACAATATCTTCCTCAAAACTAGAATATTTAAATTCATGGATATACAGATGCACCAGATATTTCAGGTATATTAAAAATTCACAGGGGTTTTTCCCCACTCCTTCCCCAAGCAGCATTAGCTGATACATGTGGATTCAGTCAGAATATTCCAATGCGCCATCAAAGAAATAAATAACCTCTCAAAAAGGCACAATTGTATCAAATCCATGGCATTGCCCCTGCAGGCCCAGATGGAACTGGAAATCATGGAAGGCTGAGAGACTGGCTCCCTGAACTCATTTCTAACACCAAACACCACACATTTTGCATAGAAACTCTGGGGGTTTTTTTAGTTCACACCTGCATTTCTGGAGGAATCGGGTTCAGCCAACCTGCAGAACTTGTGATGAATCTGAACTAGAGCTGTGAGAATTCAAGCTTTTTCCTCTCAGAAAAGAGTGAAGTGTTTCACGATATTTCATGTTTAAAGTGAGAGTTTCTTCTGGTACCAAATCAAACCTAAACCAACTGACTGAGGTTCTTTTTTCCTCTGAAATTTTATTTATGATCTTTATATTTTCAGCCTAATACTGCTCTCTGAAGATCATTTTAGTGCCCAGTCGAGTATAACTCATCTCCTTTGTGGTCAAGGAGTACAAAAATACTCTTCCCTGATTCAGTCCACATGGCTAGAGCTTGAAAGGTACCTTAATGTGACTAATATAATTTTTTTTTTCAGCTTTGAATATTTTCATTCATGACAAGGAAAAACATGGACATTCACAAACCAGCAAGAGCATCCTGGGCTAAAAGAGCCAAATAAAAAAATATTTTTTTCAACAGACTGGATCACACAGGTAACCTTTGCCATTCCTCTGTATTTTACATGAGTCAAGGGAAGACAACATTAAATTATACAATGCCAGGTATGTAGAAATGATAATTTCCTGCTGGTAGAATTCTTCAGGCAGCTTCTCTGAAAGTTTACCTGTCTTAAAGAAAACAAATCATGTTTCTCTGTATGTCAACATTGTGTCAACCCCTGTGTTCACATTTTTATACACTCGTGGAAGACCATGGTGAAAATATCTGGTAAATGCTTATAGAATAAAAAAACCCAAAATTCTGACTTGCTTATTATTGATTGTGAAAATTGTCTTGATACCATAAAGCTGATGAAATCTGGACAGTTGCTTATGAGTTTTAGCAGATGGAATAATGCAAACTCCAAGGCTCAAACAGGACATGGGTTTTAAATTTGTCTATAGCCCATGGTCTGTAACTCCTTTGCCTCCACATATCCTTTTATCTTCGTGTAAATAACTTTGCATTGTATCCTGTTGTGTACATTTGGGCTCATACCAGGTATATTTCAGATGACAACTCAGTAGAAAATGCTTGACATTAATGTTCAGGCACTATTCCTTCCATGCTAGGCAATTATGACAGAGAATACTTTTTTTTTTCCTCTTTTAACCTGGAGGTGACCTGCCACTGGAATGCAGTTTTCTCTTTCATCATTGTTACTCTGTAAAAACACTAATAGCACCGTGTCATGCAACACTGAGAAAACCCCAGAACAAACAAAAAAAACAAACCCTCACAGACCTGTAATCCCATTGTTAGTTGGATAGTAAAGAGAGGGATTTTCCCTTTTAGCTCAGGGGTGGACGCAAACATGACAAACAATGAGACAAAAATGCCAAGGAAAACTAGCAGGGACAAGTGACAGAGGCATGGGGACGAGCACAGCCCTCCTGCCACACTGCTGCTGAAATTTGTCTGCAAACATTCACTTTGGACAAGAAATGGAACAGAAAGTTTTAGGAACTCCTGAAATTGTTTCAGTCCACGCTTGAAGCATTTTAAAAATTCGTGACAATGGTTTGAGCTTGCCAGGTAAGCTGAATTATTGTTATTTCACTGCACTGGTGCTGACAAACAAGCCATCAGTGAGTTCCAGTTCCAGCTGGGAATCCATGGGAACACAGCCAGCCAGGGGCATTTAAGGAAACACCACGGCACCATAAATCAACAGGGCAGGACAGGAGCTCAGCTCACCAGCAGGTGTTCCCTTGAGGAGCCCTGAGGAGTTAATCCTGAGAGGTTCCATGGCACATGTGTCCTGGGGGATGCACGGATTTTGGTCCCTGGATGTTCTTTTCGAGGGATGCTGGAGGGAAATGAGGACTGCCCTTCAAAGGGAACTACCAAAATCCACTGCCAATGACACACTGAGCTCTGCTGCCAATGTAATTCCAGAAATTCATAGCTTTCTTAGCAAGGCTAAAACAGAGTGGTTAGAGGAAGCAGAAATATGACTCCATACAATAGCAAACCTCAGACAGAAGAAGTTATTTCTTTTTGCAGTGTTTCCTAACCACTGTTTGGGAATTTCCAATTCCTTGCAGGCTTAAAGAAATCTCAAGAAAGGCATAAAATTATTGAATTAGTTTTAGATATGCTAAGCCTTTTAGCTCACATCAAATCAATGGCAAATGAGGTGCATCACATCTCTAAAAGGCATATTACTCATTCAGGATCAAAATACATCTTTGAAATATCTGGCATACACATTTTAAAAATTCAAAATGTATTAGTAATTAATATTTTCGTAAATTCAAAAGTATTTTGATGGGGATTTTCATGAGATAAAAAACTCCACGACTGTTTAAGATGAATACTTCTGGAAAAGATTATAGTAGTTGCACATATATAATTTTCAGATTTTTTTTGCAAATACACAAACTACCACAGAAACCTCAAATAAATTAAATTCATACAATTCTTCCCATTGGGAGAGAGAGAAATGGACTTTGTGTAATTTATTCTTCTGTTCTATTTGTGTTATCTTCTGTTTCAACTTAAACTAAAACTTGTTTCAGACCACTCTCATTTAGTGAAACAAGACAAATTTTAGTGTTTCAGTTTTGCAGATATGATTTAGCATTCAAAAAAGCACCTTTACAAACCAACTCATTCTGCTGCATTTTTTAACTTCTGTAAACAGATTGCAGAGAAGGAGCCAATGGAGATCTGGACATCTTGTATGTCATCAGGCACAGCTTTTGAGTTTTTTATTGCATAAGGGATGGATTTCTGACAACACATTTAAAAAATTGCTTCTTATCCAAAAAATGACAGGCAAGAAAATTACTCATGAAGAATAATCTTTGTTCAGTGAGAGCAATCCCCCCATGTTCTCTGCAATGGCCGAGTGAAGTGGCTGCATGAGGAACACCAGACGGATCCCAGGGAACAAAATCTCCCCAAAACTCCTGCCACAGGGGGTTTCCACAGCAGTTTGTGGCTTCCACTCCAGCCCCTGGCCTGGAGAAGGAGCAGAGACATCTGAGCTTTCCATAACCAGAGGTCTGTAACTACCAAATCTGTCAGTATAAGAATAAAGTCAGAATTTTAGACACCATTCACTGGACAGTGCACAAAAACCCACACATTTTATTGATTTTTTTTTCAATAGTTGCTATGACAGTTGTGTGGATTATGATAGTTACAGAGGTTTTTTAAATTTTGTTAGATTTTCAACATGATTAATTAAGAAAATAATAATTAATAAAGAAAATAATAATTATTAATAAAAGTGGTCAATGTTCACCATGGCAAAGGATGAACAGAGTATTTCAAGGCTTAGTTCCAAGTCATATGAAATACATTATATTTGTAATGTATAAAAAACTTATATTATCTAGGCATTCTAATATTTTCATAAGAAAAAGAAAATTCCACTCATAGACTTTGCACAGTTCTAAATCAATGCCATCAACTGTATTAAACTTCTCAGGAGGCAGATCCAACATAGCCGAATAGGTGTAATCAAGAAATAAATATTATGGAAAGATGGGGTAGAAAGGTGAAACTATACTGCTGACAAGTGTATGCTGTTTCATAAAAAATTCTGCTTTTATCTGTAATAATGGTCTGAGAAAGACAATGCAAAAATTTTTAGAAGCATTTAAAAATTCTTGCAGATGAGCATTTGAAAAGACTAGAAAGTCTAATTCAAACAGCCATGAATACAAGAATACATCATGAAAAACTCACACTCACTACTGGCATGTGTAGAATATCCAAAGTTCCTCTCTGTGTGTTCAGGAGCTCATCTGGAGAACATCCAAACACGAGGTGGTTCCTCTCCAATGAGTTGGTGATCGTGCCTGACACCCCAGTTCCCTTGTTCTGGATTTCCTGAACAGAATTCCTGTCCCATCTCTCTCCTCCACAGCAATATATTACACAAACCCTTCAGCACTTCAGATTCTCTGCAAAATAGACAATTTTGGGGAACAGCACCCAATTACATGTGTTCTGCTTTCCTGCAGGGAATCTACAGTCACTGTGAATATGTCACTTTTCCCCAGCCTCCATCCACAGTCTCACACACCCAGCAACCCTCTCCTCTGGCAGCTTTCCTTCTTTCCCAGAACAGAAACCACTCATACATTTTACTCCTTTTCTCGAAATACTGCTCATACTACTAATTAAAATCCCACAAGTACTTTTTTGGTTTGCAAACTTGCTGCTCTTCTCCAGCAGAGAACACTTTTGACTCCACCTTACCCATTTGCCTTTCAACCTTCACATGGCCTTTAATCCATCTAACAAATTAATTAATATCTGATGGTCACAGGCTTATTTCTGGCCAAACCAGAGGTTTTTTTCTCTTTGGATCATCTTTAAATTCTGTTTCTCTTGCCTGTTGTGTCTTCCCTTCAGATCATCCTGCACAACTCTTACAAATTTGTTCTTTGCATTACATGACATTATTTCAACTATAGATACTGAGTCAAAAATTTTCTCTTTAAAAAATAAACATAATATTTGAAATACAGTTAAATAACAACCATCTAAATAGAACTTGAGCCATACAGTGAATAAAAAAACCCAGTTTGAATTCCTGCACAGTATCTGTTACATCTCTGCCAAACAAAAGAATGAGTTGAGCACAAAATGAACCTCTTGTTTTCCAACAAATGCTTCTTAGCTTTAGCTCATAACATTAGCTGAGAAGATTAGGCCTATGAAAACTCAATTTTCCCAGTCCATTGGGAATAGGGGAAAATAATAAACAACAAAATAATAAAACCAGCCTTGTTTTACTCAAAAGAACCTAACACTATGTCAACATCCCCTTCAAGTGATTGATGAAGTAATATGGTACTATACCAAAATAGGGGTTGGCTATCATTTAGAAAAACAAACACATTGGAGTCAACCAAGGAAATAATTGTATAGGTAAAAACTCCAAACCACTGACAAGGCAAGAACACAATACAGCACAGAAAAGTGTGGAGAAGTACAGAGACAGCAGTGGGGTTCCATTAGCTGCCCGGCTAATCAGGGACAAAGTGTTGACAGGGCCTGGTAATACACTGGAAAAATGCTGAAATTCCAGGCCTTCCCTTCCCTGATTGTCTTGTTGATAAGGATGAACCAGGGACACATCTCGGGTCATGGATTTTGCACAGTGCAGATGAACCAAAGGAAATGGTGGGAGAAGGGCCTTGGCTGCAGGAGTTGTGGGGAAATGCATCGTGTCCCAGAAAACTCCATCCCACACACAACCCCTGCTTCTGAGGCACCTTGGAAGTGTCACCAGGGGTGAAGGTGTGAGCTCGAGCAGAATTCCTCAGCAGGAAGAGTTTTCAATGAAGTAGCCCTTAGGAGAAGTGTGGATCCTAAAAAGTTTTCAATATTTTTAAAAAAACTAAAAATAACTCCCGAAGTTTGTAATACAGATCTGACCTCTTACAAAAAGTTTTACTGAATTTTCAACTACATTTGTAAGAATCTGCCTTCTAACTTTAGTGGCTCATTTATTAAATGGATAACTTTGGTTCAGCACTCCAAAAGCTATGGAAATGGATGCATGAATTCTTAAAAGCTGCTGTTAGACACACCTGCATTTGTCACAGCCTGGACAAGTATGAGCACACCTACTAGAGATGGCAATGGCTGATTTAGTAATCGTGGAGACTCCTCGGTTCTTGGAAAGCATCCATAGAATTTAATATAGTTGTCCCTAATTTTGTATGCTGCCACATTGATATTTCACTTCTGCCAGGTCACAAGAATGCTTGAGCTCCTTCCTGATTAACTTCATGGTTTACACTTGCTTAAGTTCTAAAATGAGTGTGGAGCGCTGTGGGATTATGAATCTCCCCAGAGTACTATAATGTCCTAGAAAGGTTTTGTTACTGGAGAGAAGAAATTTAACCTAGAAGGAACAAGGTCTGTAAAGAACACAACAGAACCATAAACTCAGAGAAGTACCTGGAAGAGAGAGGGAACAGTATTTTAGGAGAAGTTATGAAGCCAGGCAGATAAAAACAGAAGGAGGAACTATTTTGAACAAAGGCAGAGGAGAACGCAGCTGTGAGGGGCTGACAGAGAGAAGGATCTTGTGCTGAGGCCCCAGGTTGTCAGACTCCCAAGCTAGCTTAAAGGTCACCTCTGAAAGATAGCATTTCAAAGGGCAAATATTACAAGGTTGCCGTCTCTGCTGCTACAGCTGAATTAGGCCTCCAAGAAATTGACTTTGAAGGATGGCACTCCAGAGTTCTGCCTCTTCTCTTCCATCATTTGTCTCTGTTATAAGACAACACTTTATATATTTACTTCAAGATAAGTGTCCTGGTTTATGGCAAATTTAGGAGAAAACCCCCGAATAGGGTCCCTCTGGGAAGCAAACTCAAACAGCCCCTCCCCCAACCGGTCTGGGAAAGAACTCCCTTGGAGAAAAGTGGAAAAAACTATTTATTTAACAAACAAAGTGCCCACAAGCACAAAGGATGAATAATATGAAACAATAAACCCTTTTGTTATTCTGAAGTGAGATGGCAAATTCATAAAGTCCTTGCTGTGAATTGTAGCTCGGCTCACTCAGTCTCTTATCAGTTCCTCCAGCACTGGAAAATGCCGAGGTCCAGGTACCGGTGGGCCACAGGTGTGAGCTCCCAGTGCTCTTCTGGGTTTTTCAGTCCAGAGCAGGTTTAAACAGTCACAAGAAAAAGAAAAAAAAACAGTCCAGGGAACTTCTCTGCTTCAGCTAGCTAAGGCTAACTAAAAGCAAAGGAGATCTCTGTCCCACTGTCTGTCCGTTCTTCAGACGAACACAGTCCAGGAGCGGAATGCGGAGGAGTGAGCAGTTTCTCCAAAACAAACTGCGTGCTTCTTCTTCTCCCTGCCTCGCTCTCAGAACCAGTCTTAAAGGCACAGAACTCAATATAGAGCCCAAACAGAAGAGATGATTTGGGGTATAAGCCTCATAAAGTCACCCTAGAACAATCTGCAATGCAAAGAGCAAGATTACATACAACGATAAAGAACATGTGCATTTATCATGATAACTATCTACTACAGAATACCAGAGCAAGAAAATTAGGTTGGGTGAGGCTTTTTAGGAGTTTTTTGTGAGACACTGGTAGAATGACTAAAAAAGAGTTTGCCAAGAAAGGGAGATTTTATTGTTTGTAAAGGAAATAAAACACAGATTGGCTTGCAAATTCTTAGAAAGCATCAATGACAACTTTTGCAACTGAAGGAGGTACTACAAAAAAATCTTCTTTATATTTGTAGGAAGAAGCTTGTGGATAATTGGTGGATATAAGACAAGTGGAATGGGATGAGAAAGTTCAAAACCATAAAAAAAGTAAAACAAAAGAAACCCAGCAAAGTAAAATCTGTCACTTTTAAGCAGGTAGATCAAATGATGAGCACTCCGAATGTGAAATCCTTTCTGATGTCACAGAGAGAAGCACACAGAAAACAGGCCAGAAGGGGTTGCATGCAATAACATGGGATTACTCTCAGAAGGACACAGTGGCAAAGTAGAAAGAAACATTGAAGTTAGAGCAAAAAGAAGTTGTGCTGTGAGCAGGTCAGCAGTGGGAAAACTGTGGCACAGTAGTTCCATATTCAATAGCATCACCAACAAATGACAATTATGGGCTAAAACCTTCAGCCATGTGCACCCACCTTCACTCCATGGCCAGGCAGGGATGGGACTGTCACAAATATAAACAATAAAGAGGTAAAATCAGCCTAGAATAGAGAAATAACAGGTCAGAAAGCACTGACTAAAACAGACCCTTTCCAATTAGCAGGAGCTGATCATCTGCCAGATGCTTAACTGTTCACAGGATCTCAGGGCAAGTATTGGTGTTTTAGAGGACAGAAAAAGGACAAAGTGCTGCAAAACTGACAATATCAATCACGTATATTGACTAGAAATGAACAGGAAAAGGGAAGTGGAGCTGGGAATTGGAGTCTAATGACTTGAAAATGAAGAAATAAAGTAAATCTAGGAAAAGGCTCTGACTTGAGAGACTTGCAAACAGTTCTTGGGTTTCTAAAGAAGTCTTCGAAAAATGAAATGTTATCTTAGGAAAACAGAAGTGCTTTAGCTGAGCACTAGAGACAAAAATTTACAGGATGTGCCAGGGACCCCAGAGGGAGCCATTCCATATGGGAAAAAACTTGCACTGTACCATGAGACAAAACTTGTCATTTAAGATTCATGTAATTCTAAAAGTTCTTCAGCATAAATTTAAGTACATTTTTGCATTGCAAAGTGACAAAATCAAGTGACATATAGCTTTCAAAAAATTGGACTCTTAGCCCAGAACATCCTTCTAATCGTAAAGTTTCTATTTGACATGGATATAATTCCAAAATATCTCTAATTTAATATTGCAACTACTGTAAGAGAAAGCTAGGGAAAGATGCTGGTCTAGCACAGTGTTTTATGGTAAGAAAATCTTTATTTAGTGAACAGAGAATTTGGTAAGTGATCAGATCAAGAGATATCCTCATCTAAGGCAAAATCCTTCCCTACTCCAAATTTCCTATGAATCTCCTGACTGGTATTTCTTCTTTTCACACCTTGATCACAATTTCCATTCAGCACGTTGGAAAATTCTTATAAGTCTAAGAAAAATATATTGTGCTTAAGCAACTCCTGCCTTGCACTAATTTTCTGACTTCATATTTGCCATCTTTCTACACTATCCAGAGTGTGCTTAGTCTGCAAAAGTAGCATGGAAAATTTTTAATTCTCTTGAAATACCTGGCACTGAGCAACGTAAGGTGAAAAAAATTCAATTTTGTGGAATATCATTTGGCTTTGATACAATTTACCCTACATTGTACATTAATTCCAAATTGAAAATCGGATTTTTATCCAAGACCCCTTCTTCAAAAAAATTAAGCTGTGGACAAGAAACCCTCTTTCTGTGTTTTCTCACAGGTGTAGTCATTGACCCCTGAATATTTGTCCCCCCGTTTAAGGATATAAACAGCTTTGTTGTTAACCCTCAGAGTTTCTGACCTTGCTGCTTTTGTGAAATAATAGTGTGAGAGTGGAATTTTCTTCCAAATGAAATGTTTACTCTATAAAGCTGTAACTGCTATATTGCATTAAATTTTTATGTTTATTGTTATGAAATGATGTTATTTGTAAGTATAATTCTGTAATAAAAACAAAACAAAGATTGATGCTGAAAGAATGAAATTTCAGAACATGCTATAAAACTAATCTAATACTGGAAAATCATAAAAAAGTGCAATTACTCTACAGGTGAAAAGGAAAAACAATTGCATACATAAAAATAAAAGCTTTATTTTTATAGTAAGAAGCTTATAAACATGGAAATGAAAGCAAAATCCTGTTACAAACAAAAGCGTTAATCTTAATTGTGCATCAATTTTGACTATAACAGGAACATTATTTTAATGCTGTAAACCCTTTTTTTTTATTCAAAAGTACCTTTGCATGATGAATGTTGAGCCTGTTGCAGAAGTTGCCTGAGTCTTTCCACATAAATCACACTGCAGCCAACCTCCTTTTGTTTTGCAGAGCTGATGTTTAGTCACAATATTCTCTTTGGTGCTATTCTGGAAGTACCAATTCGTACTGATGAAATATGCAGATTTTAAAATCCACACACTAAATATATGTACAGCCTTCAGAAATATCAAAGGATGGGGCAAAAAGATAATTTGGGATGGGGCCAGTTGGAACCACAGAATTACAGGTGATGGGTGGAAAGGACAAGTAGAATTTCTGTCTGATTATTCCTGGTTTATCCTAGAAAACCTCTAACATCTGGGAAGCTCCTGGGGTAGAGATTACCTGGGGAACAGGTAAATCTGTAAAAAACACAGTCCACAAGAAACACTAATGTTTGCTGTTCTAGCAATGTTTTCAGTTTTGAGTGGAATGGGTTGAAATTTCCTCCTTGTCAGAGGAGCCACTTTGAGAGAGTTTTAGGTTGTTTGGTTGCAGTTTAGTAGACAACAGTGAAAACAACCTGTGATTTTGCACCACTGTCCTCAAAGGAGGAGGAAAATGCCTCCATGTGACACAATATTCATAATCAAGGGAAGAGGTAAATTTGGAAAGCAAAGTGGCATGTTGATACAAAGGTGACTTCCAAGTCTCATCCCTTCTCACTGGAGTGCTCTTGTATAGCGTAACGGAAAGATACAAAATGAATTTACCTCAAATTTACCCTCAGCCCGCCTATACCAGAACTGAAAAAACCAACAACTTCTTTGCAGAATTTCCTGAGCTTTTGTACCAACATCTGAAATATCCATCAAGCACTGACTTTTACAACAACAAACATGCTGTTGGTATAGCCAAAGAATTTATTTGTAAGGGAAGATCATGTCCACCAAAATCAGACACTACATCCTCCTTTTGGAATTTAATGTGCAAGAAGATAAGAAGGAACCATATTAATCCAAAGCAAAATGGAAAAAGCTGGTGGAAAGAGCTACTTCCTGAGCTATAGTAATTAAAAGCCTTGACATATCTATGAAAGAAGGGCTTGGATAATCTTTATTATACTGTAAGCAAGGCAAATGGCAGATTGATATCCCTTGGCACAGGAATACGCTACTAAATATTTGAAGACAAGCTGTGACTTCGAATATCACATCCAACTGCAACTTTAATAATTTTTTTTGCAGAAAAAGCAACTCATGCTGAGGAAGATATGGCTTATTTGAAACTTATTTACTGTCATAACAGATGGTGAAGACTAGAGAGAATATAAATGAAAAATATGGGGGCCCAATAAATGTCAAGGCTCCCAACTTGGTTTGTAAAATTAAAAGAAAAAAAAATCAGCTATATCTATGCAAGATACAAAATCTTAACAGAATAAATTAGCTTTTTAACATCTTGGAAATAACCATTTTTCTGCCCACACAACAGGAAATCAAAAATTACATTGATTTTACAGTCACTGCCATCTTGAAAAAGTTATACAGCATGATCTATGCAGTTACCATTATTCAAAGCTCCTTTTCAGGTTTTTACCCCCAAAATTCTGGTGGATTATGACAATTTTATCAGTTATATCTACAATGGCCAAGATAGTTTCCTATGAACCCATGGTGGGGTAGAAGCTTTGTTGGCTGTGTTTGTAACCCTACAACCACAGCCTGAGGAATGAAGTCAGAGCTTGAGCCAAAGCCACAGGTCCAGGGTCTTCTGTTGATGGGGAATTTTTCAAGTCTGGGGTTCTCAGTTCTAAACAAAGCAAATTTTAAAACCAGCAAAATCTGCAAAACAAAATTATTCTTTATGCTCAGTCCTCTTTAGTCCTCACCTCACCCTCTCAACTTCAGAGAGAACTGAGCACTCAGGACTATAAAAAAGCATCTGGCATCCTACAAAACTGTACTTTGGAATCTCTTCACAGA
Source organism: Trochalopteron elliotii (assembly GCA_024734555.1). Taxonomy (NCBI): domain Eukaryota; kingdom Metazoa; phylum Chordata; class Aves; order Passeriformes; family Leiothrichidae; genus Trochalopteron; species Trochalopteron elliotii. The sequence continues at coordinate 335,093 of JANPWX010019206.1, forward strand.
AGAGGATCCTGGCATGATGCATCCATCCTTATTTTCTAAAGTGTGCAGGTGAAAAAGGAAACACTAAGGAAGGAACAACATCCCTTCACTTGTGGAGGGAAACTGCATTTGTGTTGCTTCTGGAGCCATTATTGCCTTGGCAATGCCTCTGCTAGCAAAAGCAAGCAAACTTAAGGCAGAACTAAACCAAAGTGACATTCATGAAAATCTGAAATAAATTCTTAATGTGAAGTTACACAATGAAGCTGAGCATGTCTTTACCTTGTTGGAAAGAGCTTCCACAGTGACACTGTGCCATGAATTGACACTAGTTCACAGAAGAGCACAAAACCAACAGCAAAAAATTAGATATTATTCTATATTTAGCTCCTCTCTTGCTGCCTTATGTCACCCAGATGACTGGAAAATACACCACTAGTGCAATATTTCATTCACTAAAATACTGCACAGCTCATTTTACTTTAAATCTAGCAATGAATTTTAAAACATGGTAAGAAATGTAATATTAACTATCCCATAATGGCACAAAGAGAAATAAGGTTCTGAGTATATTTTTATACAGTTTTTCTTAATGAAAAACAAGGAAACATACACAAAGTATTGTAGTTTTTTCATGCTGCTGCCTTTTATGTTTTCTGTGCATTGTATTTGAATGCTCTCCTCTTGATTATGTTCTCTGAAATACTTGTTTGAAGTAAGATACTTTATTTTAATAAGTGGAACAAAGGTTTGAATAGCTTGGTTCAGAAAACAGTTTTAAATGAAAGGAGCTGTTGCTAAGCACAGGGATCTTTGCCAAATACTTTTTAAATGGTTTATTGTGCCCTAGCAATCCTGAGATTAAAAACATCTCTTGAATCACAATGACACATCAAAAAACAAAATTAATGTGGGGGTTTTCATTACAAGAACTGAGCCTCTGTGTGTTATTCTTTCCATTAGATAAGAAAGAAAGATACTGTGGTACATTGTTTTTGCTGTCAGAGCAAGCTTTTAGGCAAATATACACTATCACACTATATCCCACATGGACTCAACCACGCACTATACAAGTTCTTCTATTAATTTAACTTAATGCTGCGGATTTAAGGGATAGACTGTATATTTTCACGTATTTTTCTGTGCTGGGGATGAGTTATTTTTAGACTCCATAAGTCTTCATCAGAATCAGAAGATCACATTGCCTCATCCTACTGCAATATGAATAATACTATTGCCTCACTCTGTAATAAACATTTAATTTTCCACTGTCCTTGTGATGTTACAAAACAACTGTTTGACCAAGCTCTGATGTTGCAACACTGCAGAGCACGTAGATCTCATTGCCAGTGAGAAACCTGAGTAGGGAGTGCTGGATGCTTTAGAGAAAAAGACAATTGATGGCATTTCCCAGCTAATAAAGATGTCTAAAAGAGTGCTCTGAGCAGTGCTGGCCTCAGAGTACACAAATTGTGATTTAGAACAGGGAAAAAGGAAGTAGAAAAACCAACAGAAAACACAGCTGCTGATTGATTTTAAACCATACTCAGTTTCCACACCTTGAAATCTTATTTCAGTTTGTCTCTAGGGGCTGTGAATAGCGAAAAGCCAAAGTTCCAGATTTCTCACACTGGGTTTGAAAGCAGGGCATGTAAATTGTTGGGATTTTCCTGTAAAACACTGACTCCTCTGTTTTGCCCAACATCTCCTAAGCTGCCATTGAAAGACAGCACAAGTCCCTTGACAGATAACACGAGCACCTTGGTGCTGCATGGCTTTAGTCCACAGGTTTTATTTGTCAGCATCCACTCTCCTGCTTGATTTCCCAAGGACAAATTAAAATATTAATCTGCAAGTTATAGATTATAGCAAATTAAACCAAAACACATTGTACATATAAAACTGAGCCAAATCTGACCTAGGAAAATTGGCAAACACAATAATGATTGGAACAACTGGGTCAGATTATATTGGTGTTGTTACTCACATATGTAACACCTCAAGTGACTCAGATAACAAAGGGAAACAGAGAAAACTTAAAGAAATTTCAGCAAAATCCTGGCACTTTCATATACTTTCTTGGACAGTCCATTATGAAGATATGTATTCAGATTTTTAAAGCTCAGAACATTTCTCTCACAAAGAACTTCTGTATTTTAGTGCCTGTCCTGCACTGTCACACTCTTAAGAGAATCTGCACCTCCAGGTCGACAGCTTTTTTATTCCCCATCTTAAATGGGAAATATATGACAAAAACATAAGAGGAACATGTCAAAAAGAAAACCAAGGTCACCTTCTCAAACTGGCCATGGATTCCTTGCTCTCCAAGATGGCACAAGTGCTTGGAATTTTAGTGAGGACCTAAAATGGCCAGAAACATGAAGAAGGTTGTTTCCTACTCCCAAAGGCACAGGAGTGAACTTGGAGTAAATGTCTTTGAAAAGGCAGATATTAAAGATGCTGGATGTTGGTCAAGTCAGGAAGGACCTGTACAAAATTGTATTTTTAAGACACAACGAGTTTCAACCAGAGACACTCCGTGGCTTTAATGTTCCTCCTCCAGGAGATCCTAATGAATCCACACATAATCAGGGTAATCAGGGTTCTCTGCCTTCAGTCATACAGGACTAGGACCTGCATTTTAGGATTCTTCACTCCTCAAGCCCATTCGTCTCATGGGGAGCTCAAAGGCAATGAATGCCACCAGGAAAAACATTCCATAACAGCCCCATTTGATTCCCTGCTCCTATAGGAAATAAGAAATAAAACACTTTAAAAATGAAACAAATCCCTTCAACCTTTGCTGAAAGAAGATCACAGTTTATAGTGCTCAAAAGGTGAAGCAGAAATATAAAAAAAGATGAAAACAATTACAAACCTTTACACGTCTCTTTGGAAAATATACACTTTTCTGGTTTTCTTTGATAATACCACATAACTCAAAGGGAATACACGGCCTCACATAAAACATCCATCCACCAGGAAAGGGATTTATTTGCCTCAGAAGCCAGATATCACCTAAAACAAAACACACCATTATTTGGACAAAGATGAAATGACTCATCCTGGCATTGGAACTTGCAGGGGTAGACACTTCATCACCAGTCAATATTCAGTAGCACTCAGTAGGTAAATTGTGGAGCTTTGAGCACTGGCTCTAGAACTCACAGCTCATGGCAACTGCATTTGCTCACATTCAGTTCTGTGGATTCTTGTTTATTCACTACAAGAGACATGCAACATAAAGCAACTCTGAGCTAATAATTTTCTCATTTCCTAAAACATTAATTACGGTAATAATTAAGGCATTTTTTTTTCCATACTGATTTAAAAAGAAATTAGCACAACTGAATAAGCAATAATTCTCATGGTCAAATTTCCAATAGCCTCCAAAACATGAAATTAATTTTTGGGTTTGGATTTCCTTACAATGAGGATCAGGCTGCAATCTTTCCAGGCATCAATATACACCTCAAGCTTGTGAATAAAAAAAATACCTGTGGTGAATCAAGTGTTTTGAACAAATTGTGCAAATGTTAGCTGTATTAGAAAAAAAAAATTAAAGGCAGAGTAATTGACAGAAAGTGATTCTGTGGTGGCAAAAGCTTAATAAAAGCAGATCATCCACTACCCATGAGCTACACAAGACAAATACTTCTTTCTAAACTAGAAGTGAAGCTTTCAGGGAAAAACATTAAAAAATGGAAAACCATACAATAACTACTGAGATTCCTCAATTTTCAGGAAGATGTTTCAGTAGAAATTGTCCTTATTTCAGGCAGTGTTTAGTTGAATTTTATCTCCTTAAGTAGCATGATAGTTTCTTATTAGGGTACTTGGCTTAGAGCTTATTTTTTAAATTAAATTTCAGTTATAATAAACTCTTCCATAGCTTAAGCCAAAATATTCCAGCAGTACCTTGTAGATGATGTTATTTCAATGAAGAAATGTTGTAAGCTCAGTTTAATGATTCTCTAATGACGGCTCTGTTATTTAATTGGAACAATTGCTGCAGAAACATTTGTGCTCTTTTGGCAATTGCCATTTCTGCTAACATTCAAGTAAAAGTAAACATGCTTTGGGTTCTGGAACCTCCTTAATCCCTTTGGTAAACAGAACAGGGGAATTTTGAAATTAGTAAAAAATGGGAATAATTTCCAGTTTTTAGTCAATGAACTGAAATCTCCACCAAAATTATCCATATTCCAGTATTTTCCATCATGCATACCCTTTAGAGCCATTCCTTCCTTCTGATCTCGTCTATAACATGATCTTATTTCCATGGTACCAGGGTTTGTGTGAGACAACAGGTGGCAGAACCACCCCCAGGACCTTCCCTCTAGTAATCACCTTGAAAGTTGAAGATACTGGATTTTAGGAAAAGATTTCAATCTAGTTTTCACAAAAGCTTTTAAATATATGGAATTTAAACCAAATGTCTTCCTCACTGAAAAAGTGAAATAAAGAAAATCATAAGCATTCAAAATCACTAAAATTATTTCAAATATTTCCCCTTAACCCACACTGCCCAGTGAAGCAACATCCTCCTGCAGTCTTTTCATGCGTTATTTTCCTTCTTTTCCTTAGTCTTTCCACACAATTTACATCCACTCAACTAAAATGATAGCTCCTTATCCGTCTGAATCTTGGATAAATCTTTCTGAATTTGGCTGTGTGACCTATTGTTTTTTATGGCCTGCCACTCCCTCCCAACACAGGAACCAAAGTATGTGCTATCCCTTGGCTGTATAGTCTTTTCTTTTTTCCAGACCATTGGCTTATAAAATGAACAAAATTGGTCCCAATACTGATCTCCTATGGCACTCCACTAATCACTTTCCTCTTTCCCAAGCCACTGCCCGCTCACAAATACCTCTCTTTGATGTCTCAGTAGATAATTTATCTATTTACATACCTCAGCTACTATAAAACATCAAAATTACAGACCTTTCAGATTATTCTTTTGTGTTTTACTCTATCAACAGATTTCCTAAATGCTAGGAAAATTATTTCTATGGACCCAACTTACCTTGTTACTGCATAGCAATGATTTGTTAAACATAATCAAATTTTTGTGGCTGCCTTTAACTGTAATATTCCAAGTGCCTCCACTGGGGCCTGGTATAAAAATAAATGGAGTAGGAAAAAAAAATAAACTCCAAGATCCTTCTGTGCACTCATTTACCAACAGAGCTCAGGTAGAAAACCTTGTAACATAGACTGCTGAGTTTAATAGATATATTCTCTATACTAGTATTATTCTCCATTAATACTTAATCTTTTGTTTTAAAACAATCTTTTAATGAAGGGAGATGTGCTGTTTCTTATGAGGACAAAGCAGATGATGCAGGAGAGAGAATCTGAGTGTTTTCCTTGTACTCACCTGGTCTAATTTCCAGAATCTTGTGCCCAACATACTCATACCTCTTTTCTCACCCGAAGTTTAAATACTCCAACAAAAGACAGGACCTGTGTTTTCACCTTATCTGGAGGCATTTGTTCATCCCTCTTCCAAAAGTGCAGTTACTGGGAAGCCTTCAGGGTGCTTCCCTGGTGCTGAACTCCACGTGGGGATGAAAAATGAGGAGTAAATGAAAGTCTTCCCCCTGCCCCTGGTGGCAGTGTCCGTTTTGCATCCTGAGGTATCTCAAGAAAGTGCAACTTCACTTATACTTCATGTGTTCAGTTGGTGCGCAGTGGCGCTTCACCTCAGGGAGTAGCAAATGTGTGGCACAGACAGAACCAGAGATTTCAGACATTGAAGAACGTTGATGGAAAAGTGTGCTCTGAGCTGCTGACATCCTTAAGCTATAAAGCAAAAATAAAAGCAAAATAATGTTTGGGAAAGAATAAAAGCTCTGGTTTATATTTACTCTGTGCTCACAAAATTCATTCTTTTTTTCCTTGGCTAGTCAGGGACATAAAAATTCTATTACAAAAAGAAGAGTTTGTTCCAGACTCCATCAAGTGTCAGAGGCGTCCTGATAGCTAAGTGCCAGCACAAGATAAAGATTAATAATATTGGCAGCAACCTCTTTTCCCAAGACTTCTGTAAGGAAAAGGGACAGACAATACCAGGGTAGCCATGCAGAGACTTCTTGGCTCCTACTTTTCCACTGGTGTTTTCTCCAGTGTAAGCTTTATCCCAAATCCCTTGAATTATTGTCAGAATTCCCATGGATTATAATGATGTGGTATCACCACTTCAACCTTTCACACCCCCCACAAAAATATATAAATAAATAAGGAAAAGGCTGTGTCAGAGTGCAGAAATATTGTTCTGCATTCCAAACCAGTCCCACATGTTCCTGCAAACACATTGACTATATGGATGTTCCTCTCATGCATAAAAAAGATCCTTAACAGGCTGTCTTTACTCACAGGGCCCTTCAACAGGTATTCCCGCTTGTCTGGAAGTGATATGTATTGTAAACATGCACACCATCTTATTTTATATTGAAACAGAAACAGATTGTTTCATATAGTTGAAATAACTGATAACAGAAGGCAGAGCCATGCTAATTTATGTTGATCAGGATCTGTGCACATTTTCAAATCTTTCAAGGGAGGCAACTCAAACTTAATCTGTTATGTCTAGAACCATCACATAAAGCCCAGTTGGAGAGAGCTGGAAAAAACAGTTGTGCAGGAAAAAAGACACTTTAAAAAAATAGTTAAATTCTTGTCCACTTTGAAATTGAAGCAAGATTTCTGTGCTGAGATTGAGAAGAAGCCCTGCATTTCCATCAAGAACAGGTATTAATGGATAAGATGCAATGAAAAAAGTGATGTCAAGTAAGCCAGCAGCTCTTAAGCCAACTATGAATTTAGGACAGAAAACACAAATATTTTAATGACATAATTGATGATGGAACTCTGACTTCTTTTAAATCATTGACAAGGATTCCCCCCCACAATTTCTACCCTCATCATTATTAATCAACTAACCAGTGCTGTCCCAAGGTGGCAATGGAGTTGTACCACCAAGGTGTGCATGAGAGATTTCCTGCACTGCACTGGCATTGCCAGTGGTAATTTCAAGCTCCATGAGAAACAAGACAACAAATCAATGATGATCAAATTGAAAAAAAAAATACAGAAGGAAAAATAAAAGACAAGCAGAGTTACTGGGCAGCCTTCTAAGGTGTATCAGAGAGAGAAAGAGAATTACAAAGTCTCATTTGGCAGCATGAAAAGGGTTGGGAAAAGCCCTTTCAAGAGCTGTGGCTGTTGTGGTGTCAGTGGCAGCGTCTGCCCCATCCCTGAACTCCTCCCACTGTGCCTGTAGGGAATTTTTCAGGGGTTAATCCTGGCAAAGCAGCAAAGGAGGCAGCTTGAACAGGCACTGAAAACTAGTCCTGCACGAGGCTGGAACAATCAGGACAAGAGTCAATTACCACAGGGATGGGAAGTTAACGGGAAATTTGGCAGCAGCTGGTTTTTGCTGTGGATGTGGACACACTGAGCCAGGCTGGGGAGACAGGGTTTTATTCTGTAGTGCAAAATCACATTTTTAGATAGCTAAATCAAGCATGCAGACAGATATCTGTACACAACAAACATGGAAGCTTAGGCTTGGCTGGGATGGAGATTTCCTCATCACCATCCACCACTTGCTTCGCCTCCACCACACACTGGCATAGTCACAGTTTTATTTTATGATATCAAATATACTTTTAGAGTATCAGACATGACATATATTTTATAAGTGCAGGGCTAAATAAACCCTATTCATGCAAAATTAATGACTAAAAATGGCTGAGGATTCTTTCTCACCAAGAAAATTAGTTACAAGAAGCTGGATTTCCAGGTCAATTATCTTAACTATAAGTGTATTAAAATAAAACAAGAGGTTTTCAAGTGCTGTCTGTTTTTAAAAATATCAGAAAAATTTACAGTATTGAATGCCTAAAAACCCTTTTGAAAATAATGCACTTATCTAGGGAGAAAACAAAATTTCCTTTCCCTTGCCATGGTTGATAGAGACCTTGCCGTATTCATGCCCTACCATAGGAGCCACAGAGAAAAAGGGATTTTATTACAGAGGCATTAAATTAGGATTGAACTCCTTAATGATGAATGTAGAGATGCAGAATATGGTAGTATTGAAGAATAAAATTTACACAGGGATTAAAAAAATATATTAATATTACTTTGGCTTTCAGGAGTGGATGGAGTTGTGTTGGGAAAAAACTCTGGGAATGGCTGTGCTGGCAGAGAATGAACCAGCTTTTCCCTCTTTTGTACTGCCCTGCTCTTTAATGTCCTCTGCCAGTACACCCAGGGCTGATTTGTATAAAATAACTCAAATAGAAAAATAAAAGTGGACATTTTCTATGTTGCACATCACTTGAGAAATCCCTGACAGACTCAGGATTTGCAGGAGACTGAATTGCTAACTTCTAGAATTACAAATCAAGTATCATCCCATATGGCACTACTTTTGAAATTACTTCCCTGTAAATCACAAAATCAGAAGTCTGACTCATCATCACTTCCACTGACTGTGTCCATGACATGAATTTGGGCTCCTCACAGAACCAAAGAAGTTACAATACCCCAGTTAGTGCCCAGGGTGAACTGGGACTGACTCTGGGAGTAACTCAATTCTCCTTCTGTGCCCCCTCCCTTTTAATTATTTTTTACGCTCTCAAGGGTTTCCTTTTATCTTGTGTGTCTTTTCTGGAGCTCCTTGGCTCCCCTCCAGGTGAATACAATAGCCAGTAAACATTCATTTTTCTGTAAGTTTTATGCAGACCAACAAGGACATCAACAGCATCAGCTGTACCAGTGCCACACTGCTGTTTTGACCCTACTTTCTATTATTCCTATTTATCTATTACCAATTATTTAAACAAAATTACCTTATTTAAATGAAATATCTTCCTTCCATCTCCCTTGTCACAGGACCCAGTGTCTTGGGGTGACATGATGTTTGTATCCCAATCGTCTGATAAGTCTGGGAGCTGGGGAGAGGGGAGATATTGCCAGGGTTGGCCTGAGATAAAAAGGAAGTCAGAGTATAGAGAGAACGCAGATCAAGCCAATATGGTTAACAGCTACTTTCTGCTTTATTTAGCTAAGATGGCTACTTTTATACATTTCCATATAGTTTACAATTCACAGTAGCTCTTCATTGGCATACAGCAGAGAGAGGAATGCAAACACTTATTGTTGACCAAACTCTTAAGGCAGCTACTGGTGTTCAGACTACTTACTATACATGTTATCTATTAGAAACCTCTCTGTGCCTTGTTAACACCTTAAGGGGCAATTCTCACTGCGCCAGAGACTTGGCAGCTGAATTTCCACCTGCGCCACTGAGGCCTTACAGGCCTTCATCTGAGGCCCAGACTAGGTGATTCACTCACAGTCCAAATATTCACTGTCTTCAAAAACTCTGCTACAGGGAGAGGCGCGCAGTTTGTTTTTAGAAACTGTCCTCCGCCTTCTGGCCTTGAGAGTCGAATTCAACACACACGGAGAGGTTTTTTTTTCCAGTAGTTAGTTAGCTAGCATAGATAGCAGCAGGAGGAGACGCTTTGCTTTCTTTTTTCCCTCTCCTCCTGTTTTTTTTTCTTTTTTTCTTTCCTGTTTTTTTTTCCCTTTTTTCGCCTTTCCTTGGAACTGTTAAAAATCTCTCTGGACTGAGGACCCAGGGGGAGCGCCATGGGGGCTTGCATCTGGAACCCACCAAGATCTGCACAGCAACGCTCCCCAGCACCGGAGGAACAGAGACAGAGCAATCACCTACAGGACAGACTTCTTTCCTAAAGCTGTCATCTCTTCAGAGCGGCATCATTGAGTATTGTTCAATTTATTGTGCCAGGGAGTGCTTTGCCTGTTTAATAAACAGGGTTCTTTCCACTTCTCTCTGAGGAGGTTTTCTTTTTCTCGAACCGGTTGGGGGGAGGGGAGGGAGTGCCCCCTTAGGAGGTTTCCTCCCAGATTTGCCCTAAACCTAGACAACTTTTTGGCGCCCACAACGTCGGGCACGAGAGAGTGGAAAAAACCCTGTACTGATTGTATTGTTGGCTGCAAGAACTCTGTATTCGTATAAGGCACTCAGTAGTTATGTTGTTTGAATTCATGTCTCTTGGGGTGGGGGCCTTAATGTGTTTCAGGTCCCTAGGCTTCTTTGAGGTCTTAATACCTTTGTGGTCCTTAGGTTTATTTTCATTTCCAGAAATAGCTCCTTTATTGTCACTAATACGTAGTTTTTACAGCAGAGGGACACGGATTAGAGTAGCTATTGGCCTTGGCTTGGTGATAATGATTTGTAGGAAGTTTATAAAGGTGCTGGAATCTATTCCTGGTATGTATGGTTCATGGTTATGGTTATTCACCCTGTTTGTTGGAGGAGGAGCAGGGGATGAAGCATTGCAGACTTTTGCTTCCTTCTTCTCCTCTAAATCTGTTATATCACTGTTGGAGAATGTTCAGTTTCCCCTAAGTGTTAAAGAGACCATCTTTCTGGTATTTAATCTGATAAGCCTCCTCTATACAGTCTGCAGCTTCTCTAGAATGAGGGCTGAGATTTCTCGAGGGGCTGATGAAACCCCTGACCCAGGCGTAGGAAATCCTGAGTGGTGTGGAGAATGGGAGGATATGGGCCAACT
>JANPWX010019206.1:350690-386880 GCA_024734555.1 Trochalopteron elliotii
CCCATTCATAAGATGATCCGTGAGCTGGAGAGTCAAGGGGTGGTCAGCAAAACCCACTCACCCTTCAACAGCCCCATCTGGCCTGTGCGAAAATCTGAAGGAGAATGGAGACTGACTGTGGACTATCGTGCATTGAATGAAGTGACTCCACCGCTGAGCGCTGCTGTGCCAGACATGTTGGAGCTCCAGTACGAGCTGGAGTCCAAGGCAGCAAGGTGGTATGCCACTATTGACATTGCCAATGCATTTTTCTCCATTCCTCTGGCAGCAGAGTGCAGGCCTCAGTTTGCCTTCACATGGAGGGGAGTGCAGTACACCTGGAACCGACTGCCCCAGGGGTGGAAGCACAGTCCTACCATCTGCCATGGACTGATCCAGGCTGCACTGGAAAAGGGTGAGGCTCCAGAACACCTACAGTATATTGATGACATCATTGCGTGGGGGAACACAGCAGCAGAAGTGTTTGAGAAAGGAAAAGAAATCATCCAGATCCTCCTGGAAGCCGGTTTCGCTATCAAGAAGAGTAAAGTTAAGGGACCAGCCCATGAGATCCAGTTCTTGGGAGTGAAGTGGCAAGATGGACGGCGTCAGATTCCTACTGATGTCATCAACAAGATTACAGCCTTGTCTCCACCAACCAGCAAGAAGGAAACACAAGCTTTCCTAGGCGCCATAGGCTTTTGGAGAATGCATATCCCTGAGTACAGCCAGATTGTGAGTCCTCTCTACCTGGTTACCCGTAAGAAGAACACTTTCCACTGGGGTCCTGAACAGCAACAAGCCTTTGCCCAGATCAAGCAGGAGATCGCTCATGCAATGGCCCTTGGCCCAGTCAGGACAGGACCAGATGTGAAGAACATGCTCTACTCTGCAGCCGGGAGCCATGGTCTGTCCTGGAGCCTTTGGCAGAAAGTGCCTGGGGAGACTCGAGGCCAGCCACTAGGATTTTGGAGTCGAAGCTACAGAGGGGCTGAAGCCAGCTACACTCCAACTGAGAAGGAAATTTTAGCAGCCTATGAAGGAGTCCAAGCTGCCTCGGAGGTGATTGGCACAGAAGCACAACTCCTTCTGGCACCCGGACTACCAGGGCTGGGATGGATGTTCAAAGGAAATGTCCCCACCACCCACCATGCCACCGATGCCACATGGAGCAAGTGGATTGCTCTAATTACACAGCGCACCTGTATGGGTAAATTGAATCGTCCTGGGATTTTGGAAATAATTACAAATTGGCCTGAAGGTGAAAGTTTTGGTCTCACAGATGAAGAACCAGAACAAGTGACACGGGCTGAAGAGGCTCCACCATACAACCAACTGCCAGCAGAGGAGACACATTATGCTCTTTTCACTGACGGTTCCTGCCGCATTGTAGGGACGAACCGGAAGTGGAAAGCAGCTGTGTGGAGCCCCACACGACAAGTCGCTGAGGCCACTGAAGGAGATGGTGGATCGAGCCAACTTGCAGAACTCAAAGCCGTTCAATTGGCCCTGGACATTGCTGAGAGAGAGAAGTGGCCAAAGCTCTGCCTCTATACTGATTCATGGATGGTAGCCAATGCTCTGTGGGGATGGCTAGAGAGGTGGAAAAAGGCTAATTGGCAGCGTAGAGGAAAACCAATTTGGGCTGCTGAAGAGTGGAGAGACATTGCTACCAGGGTAGGGAGACTACCTGTGAAAGTCCGCCATGTAGATGCTCATATCCCCAAGAGTAGAGCTAATGAAGAGCATCAAAACAATGAGCAGGTAGATCGGGCTGCAAAGATAGAGGTGTCAAAGATAGACTTAGATTGGGAACACAAGGGAGAGTTGTTCCTAGCCCGATGGGCCCACGATGCCTCAGGTCATCAGGGCAGAGACGCCACCTATAAGTGGGCACGAGACCGAGGGGTGGATCTAACCTTGGACAGTATTTCTCAGGTTATCCACGACTGTGAGACGTGTGCTGCAATCAAGCAGGCCAAGCGGGTGAAGGCCCTATGGTATGGTGGACAGTGGTCCAAATACAAGTATGGGGAGGCCTGGCAGATTGATTATATCACACTACCCCAGACACGTCAAGGTAAGCTCTACGTGCTCACAATGGTGGAAGCCACCACGGGGTGGCTGGAGACCTATCCTGTTCCTCATGCTACGGCCCGTAACACCATCCTGGGCCTTGAGAAGCAAGTCCTGTGGAGACATGGTACCCCTGAGAGGATTGTCAGACAACGGGACTCATTTCAAGAATAGCCTTATCAGCACATGGGCTAGGGAACACGGCATTGAGTGGGTGTACCATATCCCCTACCACGCACCAGCTGCTGGGAAAGTGGAAAGATTCAATGGACTGTTAAAAACCCAGTTGAAAGCGTTGGGTGGGGGATCTTTCAAAAACTGGGAGCAGCATTTGGCAAGGCCACCTGGTTGGTCAACACCAGAGGCTCCACCAACTGAGCAGGCCCCTCCCAGGCTGACCCTCTGCATATAATAGACGGAGAGAAAGTCCCCATGGTGCATATCAGAGGTTTGTTAGGGAAAACAGTGTGGATCAAGTCTGCCTCAAGTACAGACAAACCCATTCGTGGGGTTGTCTTTGCTCGGGGACCAGGTTGCACATGGTGGATAATGCAGAGAGATGGAACAACACGATGTGTACCTCAGGGAGATCTGATTGTTGGGTGAGATACTACTGTCATTGTCTGTACATTAAACCATGCAGACATGAAATAGAAGGAAATGTGTAAGTGTTGAAGGTATGAGTAAGTGGTGTTGAAGGTATGAGCAAGTGAAAGAGGGAGTTTTAGGTGAGCAAAATAAGAGTGGGGAATCCTGCAGTCCTGCAGCCTGGGGGCCTGGATTCAGTGGCTCAGTGTAGGATGTGACAAGGACATGAAGGGTATTGCTTGCATTCTTGTGGGGGGAACGAATGGAAGTTTTATGTGGATAAATGAATGATGTAGAATATATGTTGGTTTTGGTCGTATGTTGACGATTTGGGATAAGGGGTGGAATGTCTTGGGGTGACATGATGTTTGTATCCCAATCGTCTGATAAGTCTGGGAGCTGGGGAGAGGGGAGAGGCGCACAGTTTGTTTTTAGAAACTGTCCTCCGCCGTCTGGCCTTGAGAGTAGAATTCAACACACACGGAGAGGTTTTTTTTTCCAGTAGTTAGTTAGCTAGCGTAGATAGCAGCAGGAGGAGACGCTTTGCTTTCTTTTTTCCCTCTCCTCCTGTTTTTTTTTCTTTTTTTTCTTTCCTGTTTTTTTTTTCCTTTTTTCGCCTTTCCTTGGAACTGTTAAAAATCTCTCTGGACTGAGGACCCAGGGGGAGCGCCGTGGGGGCTTGCATCTGGAACCCACCAAGATCCGCACAGCAACGCTCCCCAGCACCGGAGGAACAGAGACAGAGCAATCACCTACAGGACAGACTTCTTTCCTAAAGCTGTCATCTCTTCAGAGCAGCATCATTGGGTATTGTTCAATTTATTGTGCCAGGGAGTGCTTTGCCTGTTTAATAAACAGGGTTCTTTCCACTTCTCTCTGAGGAGGTTTTCTTTTTCTTGAACCGGTTGGGGGGAGGGGAGAGAGTGCCCCTTAGGAGGTTTCCTCCCAGATTTGCCCTAAACCACGACACCCAGAGTCAGGCAGAATCTGGAAGCAAATCTGCTTTTTGTGACATATCAGTGAATAAAACAGGCAATGTCTGTAACCAGGGAGCTTTGTTTCATGACAGCAGAATTTCCTCTCTTCCCCAAAGTTTGCTTTTTTTCCTGGGGCATCCAAACAATACCTTTTTCTTTTCTTACATATTTATTGTACTCCATCAACGATTCTGAATATCCCTCCTCTCCATGTTTGGAATATACCTGTGTAAGCTTTATCTTATGGACTTCTAGTATATGAACTGTAGTATAAAAATCAGCTCTTCAGTACCAAATCGCATTTCAAGTAGATTGAGCAACTGAGTCAGTCACAGGAATCAGGACAAATAGAGAGTGCCGCGGTACTCTTCTTTATGGGGGTGCAATACATTCTCCTGGGGCCCTGTGTGTCCCAGGCAGTCACCGGCAGATCAGTGTAAAAAATGCAAGGTGGGCCTAGCTTGCAGCTCCGATTCGTTTATTATAAAAGCATAACAAAACGCAACTAACTTGAAGACATAGCAGAGGCTAGGAACTAAAATCTCTAAACGAAAAGTGAAAGCAAAAGGTCTAACTAAAAGAGAAAATGAAAGCAAAAAGTCTTAGTAAGTCTGCCCCTCTCTCAGGGCAGGGCAGTGGGTTTTAAGGGACTCTTTTGGGGGCCAGGTTCAGGGTAGGGATCCAATAGGGAGAGGGGAACAAGGCAGGGATTACAATACTGAAACCAATAAAGAAGCATAACAACCTAAACAACTAATAAGGCATCGAAAATTGGGAGATTGATAGGGAACAGTCTGGAAGAAAAGGCAGGGTTGGAGAAGGATTGACAGCTATATAGGTGAATGCAATCTAGACAATACTAACTGTATAAAGAAGGGAGGGGGGTACAACTTAGGACTAAGTTATTAATATAGGGGACAGCAAAACAGCCTATTTAACATAAAAACATACTGCAACAAGAGAGAACTTTCTTGAGCTTCTCAGGGTTTTCCGACACATTAATTTGATAGATTGTTACTGAGAAGGTTTACACCTGTGTAATATTACACTTCAGCTTTCAAAAATATAAAGACTCTACAAGAATGACAGGATAAAATATGATTTCTTCAGTAATTCCAACTGTGAATTAGTTAAAATTTGCAGTAGAGCAGGATATAAGCTTTGATTCATGCTGTAGCATCCCCATAGCTCACTCCTGAGATTATTTCATTGCCATCTGATGCATGTATGGAGAGACAGGGCCTGCTCTAATTACAATATTATAGTTTTGACTGGCAGACAATGTCTACAATCAATTCATTTGAAAGCCATGTGTTGCGACAGTTCCTTGTCCGACTCTATAGTGCAGAATCAAGACAAATCAGTGCCTTGTTACTCTGCACTCATCCCACAGTCAAAAAAAAATAAAAATCTTAGGAAACACTTGTACACAAAGAACAGTGGGCCAAGAGGCGCCTCAGTTTCTTTTTATCTTTTCCTAATTGTTAACATCTGCTGACTCCTTAAACACGGCCAGAGTGTTTGGAAATAACACTTCAAGACATGTAAACCCCAAAACTACTGATTCTAAACTTGCCAAACTTCACATGTGCAGTTCTAAACAAAATAAGTTTGAATATGAAAATTTAAAAATCTCCATTTTTGATATCACAAGAAACTCCATATTATTACACTTACTCCTTACTCACACCCATATATAGCTGACGCTGAAACAATGGTTTTATTCTGACCTCACACAGGCCTGGATAAGTATAATTATTATGCAGCATAATATGACAGAGATATCTGTCATTAGTAGAATTTCTGGAATTTTGAACATACATTTCAATAGCCTAAGTGGACCTAGCTTGGCAATTTAGCTGACCCTGGAAAAGAGTGCCTTATGTTCATCTTGTGCAATCTGTCCAGTAACAGATGTACACCATTAAGATGTAAAGTGAGGTGGAGGAGGATGTGAACAGCAGGAGAAGAGTCAGGCCGTTAGCAGAGGAGCCATGAGCTTCCCTAGGCCAGCAGCAAGGGAGGCAGCAACCTACAAATCACTCAAAACAGGGTTTTCCAGTAAACCTGTGATAAATTACTATTTTTGAAGTGTTGCACTTACTTTATGTTAAATGATACATAAACATATTAAAAAAAAAAAAAACAAAAAAAGCATATCCCTGCAGCTTGTTTGTGGTGAGAGCATGGGGTGGGGAGGAGGCTGCAGAGAGGTTCAGGCATAATGGGGGTACAGAGGGACTGCAGTGAATTCAGCCAGTCCCAAATCACACCCTGGTGTCAGATGGAGCAGCTTTCCTCTCTCTTCCAGCTCACAGAGCATCAGGAAGCAGCAAACCCAGGAGTGGTAAAGTTCTCCAGGTGAGGAGTTTGTGTTGACGACCTGCCACAGCAGCAGACACAGCCTGGCACGTTATTAACTCATCTTACTAGCACAATGAATATACTGGGAGGGTTTAAGCTCTCTCCTTCCTACCGGTTTCTGTGAAATTTTCTCACCTGTGTTTATTCAGTTACTACCACAAATGTGTAAAAACAGACAGGACTTGCAATTAATTGATTTTTAAAGTGTTCAAAGTGCCACTTTCCAGGATTATTGCAACATAAAAATATTCATCATATCTACCCACACCAAATGTTGATATAAATTATTAATTTAAGGCAAATGTGACAATTAAGCAGATTTATTAGCCTTAATACATCATGCAATTACTAAATGACTTCTTTTTAAAGCTCATCTTCTCTCTTTCTCTGCAAGCAAAACTGCTTTTGTTTTAGGTACCATATTTTATTTATTGATACACATCATCTTGAGAATGAGCTATCCAAGTTAAATTTTGTAGTGATGGCATTTAATTAACACACAAACAAAGTACATACAGATACTTATTAGCATTACAATAGCAGTCTCGAGGGAGGAAAAAAGTGTCTTTCAGGCAGAGTTTTCAAGTAATTAACAGACAAAACAATCCCTGAAACTGTGGCTAAAGCACACTTCTTTTTGCAGTTTTATTTCAGGGACCTCTAATTGACCAGGGTTGGATTGTTCATCCCTAAAAGTAGCCCCTTTTGCCATGAGGCTGAAACCATAGATGGGAGAATAATGGCCACCTTTGTGTTTGCCTTGCCTGTGGCACAATGTCTATTCTGTCAATAACAGAACATCACTTTACAGGATGGTCAGGATTATGATTTTTATGTTTTCAGAGGTATGAGAGTCCCTAGTTGTCAGTATATTAGAAATATAGATAGAAAATTTTAAAATCCACTTAATTGTAATAAATGTATAAAATATGCCTCTTTGGACAACTCTGGTCTTTACCACAAACAACTTATTCACCACATATTCCTCTGGGTGTCCTTTAGAAAAAAACTACTGTGGTTGTGGTTTAGGATATTTTTCCCCCTTCACACATTACATGTTGCTCTGGGAGCTTAAAATATTGTTTTCAGCTGAGCAAAAGGAAACGCCAGGGATAATTTTGATAAATGTGAGCCATCTCATATTTTCTGTTAACAAGTGCTTTGTGTGTCTAATAACATGCACCTGTGAAACTGATTTTTCTTTTTCATGTGACCTCACAGAACTAAAAAGAGGCTGTGCCTTCTGCTGGGGCAATAACATGGATGGAAAGACTTAATAAACACAGAGATAGAAAAGGCCTCCCAACCCCTCCCCACCCTGTGGATGATCCCTCTCCTGGGTTTGGGGGTTGTTCCCAGGATTTTTCTGGTGAGGAACAAACCTGTACCCACAGACAGTGGTGGGATGAACACGCCAGGGCTCAGCCTTAAGTGGGCTCAGCTCAACTCAGCTCAGTGATCAGTGCAAAACCTCCAGATCAATATAAGATCAATCACTGGACTCGATGCTCTTGGAGATCTTTTTCAATCTAAGACTTTTAAGATGTTCCTTCGGGAACTGAACTCTCTTTACATAAACGGAGAAAACCAATGATTCCTCCTTTCTAACACTCCTACTAGAAGGTGAAAAATGCTACAGAGCAGTGAGAATTTATACCAATCTTGTCAGTATTTGGAGTGCTGCACTGTGGCAAGTGCAGGGACGACCCAAGGAACGAGGCAGACGCAGGCACACAGCAGGTCAAGGGAAGGCTTCTACTTCTTTATACTATAAATCTGACTCCATATATACATTTTTACAAAAGGCCAGAGATTGGCTACACAGGTTGCCACCTCTTGACCTGGATGGTGAACATCACCGTCCATCACATTTCTCCACCCATAGCAGAAAAATGTAAACAATAGATAAATGCTAAAAATACATATTGTTTTTGTGAAGCTGCATGAGAAACTCCAGTTCAAGACTGTAACAATCAAAAGGCTTTTGCATCAGGGCAACACTGCACTAAATTTCCAGTGTATTATTCCTTGTAGCTAAATACCTTTGATAATGCAAACAGTCTCGAATTGTGAAGTCCAGGAAAATTCACCATGGTTCCAATGTACTTTGCTTTTCAAACAGATTTCCCAGGAACAAACTGCACTGATCTTTCCTCCTGAGTGATCAGACAGCCCTGTTTCCCCACAGGGCTAAGCTGTGGGCTTTTAAAGCTCCCTGCCAAAATTTCCCAGGTCTGCTTTGTTAAGGATGAATAGGGAATGGTGTTTTCTTGTTTTGCACAGGTGGTTCTTGTTTGATTCTGCTCTTCTGGGGATAAAACATTAAAAAGAAAGAATTATAGCCTGGCACAGAGAATATCTAATGAAACAAAAAACCCCCAAACCCTTAATTTTTTAAAAAAATTCAAATTTCCTACAGAACTTCTATTGATACCTTTGTCACAAGCAAAAGCTTCAAAGTTTCTGTTTTGAAAAGTGTTTCATTTTTTATCATGTAAAGGTTCCTGTGAATCAAGGTAAATAGTAATGAGTTTCTTTCAATCACTTGACAACTACAAAAGAAGTGAATCTCCACTGGCTAATAAGAATTAAAAAGAAAACTGTAGCCTACCTGGTTTCCTGTAAAAAAGATTTTCCTAAGCAGAATTGGTAGATGTCCAAGTGACAAAATATTTTTGCTTTAGACTGTCCTGGTTTAGGGCTAATTTGGGAGGACACCTCCGAATGGGGTTCCTCTGGCGAGCAAACCCAAACGGCCCCTCCCCCCAGCCGGTCTGGGAAAAGAACTTCCTCGGAGAAAAGTGGAAAAAACTATTTATTTAAACAAACAAAATGACCACAAGCATAAAGAATGAATAATATGAAACAATAAAACCTCTTGCCACTCCGAAGAGAGATGGCAAAACTGAGGAAGTCCTTGCCATGGGTGTAGCTCAGCTCTCTGTCTCTTAGTCCCAGTCCCTTTGGCGCTGGAAAATGCCGAGGTCCAGGCCCCGGTGGGCCACAGGCACGAGATCCCAGTCCTCCTTTGGGTTTTTCAGTCCAAAGCAGATTTAAACAGTCCCAAGAAAATGGAAAAAAAAACAGTCCAGGGAACTTCTCTGCCTCAGCTAGCTAAAACTAACTAAAAGCAAAAGTTCTGTCTGGCCGCTGTCCGTGCCTCCAATGAACACACAGAGTCCGAAGAAAAGAATGTGTAGGAGTGAACGCTGTTTTCTCAAAACAAACTGCGCGCTTCTTCTTTCCCCGCTTCACTCTCAGAACCAGTCTTAAAGGTACAGAACACACAGCACACACAGAACAGATGATTGAGGATACAAGCATCATAAAGTCACCCTAGGACATAGATGAAACAACTTTCTCAGCCTTAAAGTTCTTTAGAAAATTAAACACATATTTGATATAAATTTTCTCCCACACTGAGCCTAACATTAAAATATTTCATAGTTAAAAGAAATATGGCTTGTATTCTATTAATTTGTACAAACATACTCTATAAACCCAGACTACAATTCAATGTGTCTGTGAAACCTGACTGAATAGAAATTTTCTTTTTAAATTAAATATCTTCTAGTCATTTTTTAACATTATTCAGTCTCTGCTTCTAAACGCCTCTAAGCAAGTTTGTTTTATTTTAGGAATGCTCTTTTAGTCAATTATTTAAATTGTAAGGCTGTACAACAGGATATGGTCTGTAGGGATTTGTTCTGTACTTATGTGTGGCAGTTTCAGGCACATGAAGAATGAGGCAGACACAGAAGGTCAGGCAGGAAAAGCTTTATTCTAATTTCTGACTCCATCTTTTATACATTTTGGCCAGAAGGCAAAAGATTGGCTGAACAAGTTGCCACCTTCTTGACCTCATTGGTGAACATCACCATCAATCACATTCCTCCTCTACGAGGAGAAATATGTAAACAAGATAGATAAGTTCTAACTATCTACATAGTTTACATGAAGCTGTGTGAAAACCTCCACTACAAACTGCAAACACTGGAAAGCAGGAAAATTCAGGGCGACATCTTACCCTTTTACCATTAAAAAAAGAAAAAAGAAAATGAACAATGTTCAATTTCTGTTCGTGGAAGGGCCATCGTAGTGGTCACTCGTGTCATCGACATCAGAGTCGTCACTCAGTGGTTCCACTTGTTGACCTTCATTTGGTCACGGTCTCCTGTTTTCAACATGACGAGGTTAATAAAATTCTGCAGCACCAGTAAGGTGCTTGATGGCATGCAAAGCTTTGCCAATTGAATGTGCAGAGTTTCACCCTGCATTCCCCGTTTTTGTTTTTGAAGAACCAGGCCTCAGTGGCTCAACACAGGTTCTTCATCAAATGAAACAAAGCAACATTGCTGACTCCCTTCAAAACTGAATGACCCAACTGCTGTGCCATGTCGGCCACAGAAACGGAATCTGTGACAAAATCGAAAGGTTCCTGGGAAAACTTTGGAAATGCCATGACAGCAGCCCTCAAATCCAACCAATTGGGCTGCCCCATCCTCATGACCTTCCAAACTTGCCCCTCAAAACCATCCTTCCAAGCAACAATGGCCCATCTTGTCCTTCCCAAATCGTTTGTAAAGACAGTGGGTCCTTGCACTGGCTCCTGGGTATTTTTAAAGAATTTTGCCACTTGCAAGAACTCATGGCTGGGCAGATGACAAGTGATCTGCCCTAAAAAAATTTTCAGAGCATTTTGCAGAGAAACACTGCTCGAAAAGCTCCAGTCAAATTTCTCCCATAATACCAAGAGTATGAATTTTGTGAAATCCCCACCCATCATTGCAAGCACTGTTGCCTGCATTTAATTATCAATCGAGCAATGAGCTCAAACAAAGTATTTTGCTGTCTTTTGTGGCTGATGGGGCAGAATGACCCAGTCCAAAACGTGCAAGGAATCAGACCATGCATACCATGCATCATTCCATCGGCCAGTGATACCTGTAGGATGCAAATGAATCACAAGAAAACAATCTTTCAGATTCACAATGAGGATCAGCCATTCCGCTGGGAGCATGGTGGCAATGGCATATCAGCCTGCAACATCCCCATGCATTCCACCATGGCATTAACTTTTCGGAGGTCTTATAACAACCTCCATTTCCCAGAGTTCTCTGCAATGCAGAAAACAGGAGTGTTCCAGGGACTGGTTGAAGGTTCCAGATGATCCTGGTCCAACAGTTCCTGAACCAAGTCACAAAGGGCGACGAATTCGTCTTGAAAGAGAGTCCATTCCAGATGCCAAGCAGCAAAGGAGAAAATTGCAATGTCCACTCCAAGGACAGACAGGACAGAAATCATCTCAGGACAGTCTCTGACCAGAACAACAGTCCAGTGAACTTGAGGCAGCCCAGTAACTGCAGAGCAGCCGCCTTCTCACCACCAGCTCTTTGTCCTGTGAACAGAAGACTCAAAAAACACAAATGAAACAATTCTGGTCCCTTCAGGGACAGTGACAGGGGAGGGTGGGAGTGGAAACTGAGCTTGCCCAGCAGACCTCCATCGGCTCTGGGGACTGGGAAGACACTTGTGCCTGAGCATGCTTTCCCTTCGGGCTTCGTTGCCCGTTTCTTGAGCCTGATAGAGGCTGGCCATTCACATGAAGTGTTGCCTTACAAACATTGGCCATGTGATTTGGCTTTCCACACCGTCCACAGAGAAACAAAGGAGTGGTCCCCTTTTGCACCTTCATCCCTTTTTTCTTGCCGGCCTGAGCATTTGCCTGTTTCCCACCCTGCTGCCCCTTCCAGGTTGGCTGCAGGGTAGTAGCCACGGCCACCACCTTAGAACCTGTGGTGCCCATTCTTGCACAGGCCTCGGCCATTTGCAGGAGTGAGGGATCGCCCGGCAGGGCCTCAATGACCCTCCTGCACTCTGCAGTGCAGTTGCTCCTTGCCAACGTCTTGAGCAACAACAGTCTGGAAGCAAAATCATCCACCTGTCGCTCAACTGAAGCTGTCAGCCTCTCTGTGAACCGCAGGAAGGGTTCATCTGTCCCCTGAACAATTGTGGCAAATGACTGCTTCGGCGCAGACATCTCCATTGTCTGTACCAATGTCACCATGCCAGTCTTTTGGCACTGCTCCAGTACCAAGGGCTCATAGGCAATTTGCTTATTAACATCAGCAAACTCACCTATACCCAGCAGCATGTCTGACCCGACCCCATACCTAGGGTCGGTTTGACGAGCCAGCAGATTCTGTGCTGCAGCCCTTTCAGCCAATTGAGACCACTTAGACTCAAATATGTCGTATTCGACCAGCTGAAAGAGAACCTTGGCCAGACACCTAATGTCATAGGGTGGTAATACATCTGTGTCCACCAATCGTAGCACTTGCATCATCTCAGGAGACCCCAGACTGTATTTACCAACCCTGTCTTGGAGATCAATCAATGCCTGCCAGGACAAATGGGCATGTTTCTTGCGGCCAGGTTCCCGAACCACAGGGAAAGCTTGCAGACCGCCCAGTGAGGCATCCTCGTCCTCCGAATCCTGTCCCGTGGACTTCACAGGGACAGGGACGAGAGCCTGTCTCCCAACACGTGCAGAGCTAGGGAATCCATCCCTGCCCTGCAGGAGACGCCGTGCCGAGCCATGGCCACCCACTGCATCAGCATTGGCTCGGACGTCGTTCCAAAACCGTGTGCGGTCCCGCGGCCGGACCGTCTTCCGACACGGAGGCAGCATCCTGCCGCCGCCTCCTGCAAAAGGGAACAGGGCGGAGCCGGCAGCCGCCTTTGCCTGGGTGACGGTGGCGGCTGCGCGCGCAGCGCGGCCCCGGCGCTTTGCGGGGGGAGCGGAGGAAGCGGGGGAAGCGCGCAGCGCTGGGAGGGGTGTGCCCCGCGGCGCCGCTTCCAAGGACGCGGGGGATTCGGGGGGAGACGAAAGCACGGGGGAAATTCCTCCGGCCGCCCGGACCCCGGAGGAGGGCGGCCCCCCCGCCCGCTGAGGGGCGGGTCTCACTCTCCGGGGCCGCGCCAGAGGCATGCGCGGTCTGTGCGTTCCCGCCGCGCGGGGCCGGGGCCGCCCTGCCCGGCACTCCGTTAACGGCGCGAATCTGCGCTGTCCTCCTCCACGGAATATCTCGTGGAAAGTCCACAGTGGGGGCAGTCCGCTGTGACCACTCCCCCTCCCCGGTCCAAGCGTGCTATTGGCACTTCCAGCGCCGAGAAAGCGCGGGGGGGGGGATGCGGGGAAATCGACCGCCTGCCGCCGCCGCTGCTGCCGCCGCAGCGCAGGAGCCGGGCAGGTCGGCGGCGCCGGCCCCTCAGGGCTACCGCAAGCCCTGAGATTTCCCGCACCCAAATGCCTGCGGGGTGCGGGTACAGGCAGAGCCCGCTCCGGGGACCCCGTGCCCACCTCAGCAGCTGAGCTGAGGGAGGGCAGGCTTTCCTCGCTTCTGCGCCTGCGTGGGGTTGGAGTCGGTGGTCCCGCCGACAGCGCGTGTGTGCGGGAGGGGGTTAAATCCCTCGCACTCCAGCGCCACGTCCGCGGTGCGGGAATGGGAAAGAAGACTCCACCATCCCCTTTAGCACCTAGCCCGGGAGACAATTCCAATCTAGAGCCATCCTCTGAACCTCCAGAACTGGGGGGCTGCGAATTGCGCAGCACTCCCTCCAGCCTTTTCCAAGTTGCTAGCAACCTCAGAAGATCCACACTGCTATCGGCAGTGAAGAACCGAAGCAGGTGTTCACCGAGAAAATGCCACTCTGCTGCAGAAAAAGATGCCTGAAGGCTGCAGTGAAAACCATGGGTTCTAGCATAATAAAACAATTCTTGGAGGTCCCCTCCAGGAATGGAGGCTCCCTCCCTCTGTAGGACCTCAAGCCAGAGGTCCAACACAAGGGAATCATCTGAGGCAGGGGTAGAGGTCATCTCTCTTACCACTTATCACCTCAGACACACAGCAGGCTGGAGTTCTGTCACAGGCCAGGGGTCACTAATTGCGGCAGTTTCAGGTACACGAAGAATGAGGCAGACACAGAAGGTCAGGCAGGAAAAGCTTTATTCTAATTTCTGACTCCATCTTTTATACATTTTGGCCAGAAGGCAAAAGATTGGCTAAACAAGTCGCCACCTTCTTGACCTCATTGGTGAACATCACCATCAATCACATTCCTCCTCTGCGAGGAGAAATATGTAAACAAGATAGATAAGTTCTAACTATCTACATAGTTTACATGAAGCTGCGTGAGAACCTCCACTACAAACTGCAAACACTGGAAAGCAGGAAAATTCAGGGCGACACTTATGGGTCATTTATTTGTGAAATTTCTGTGCTCTATGCCTACTAAAATATTGATGTTCTTCCCCTTTGCTCCTTTTTCTGATTTAAGTAAAATGATAAGTATTGAATTGAATTAATTTAAAGATTAGCCATTATAATGAAGTCCTATTTAATCATTAAGAGGAGCTGAAAGAGGTGAAATGTGGCTGACAGAGTTTAGTTTGGAGCAGGCAGAAATCCTGGGAGAAGAGTGAAACTGCTGTAAAGTCTCACCCACATTCTGATTTAAATATTAGGTTAGTTTTCCTGAGGAAGGGAATGTCAGTGTCACCTGTATCAGTCCTGTCACTCTGTCCTTCTCGAGGTGACAATATTCTTCTTCTTCTTCTTCTTCTTCTTCTTCTTCTTCTTCTTCTTCTTCTTCTTCTTCTTCTTCTTCTTCTTCTTCTTCTTCTTCTTCTTCTTCTTCTTCTTCTTCTTCTTNCTTCTTCTTCTTCTTCTTCTTCTTCTTCTTCTTCTTCTTCTTCTTCTCATTACTATTATTATTATTATTGTTGTTATTATTATTATTTTAATAGTGATATCACCCCTTTTGATTATTATTCACTTGATCTTCACCTCTTAAACAACATCCATGGCTAGCTAAAAGTGTTCAGGTAATTTAGTTTTGCTAAAAGTCTTGCAAATGTCTAATTCTCTTTAAGTATGTTCCTGAAACCTACCATTCATTTATGGAAAATTATCACTCATTATCTATTTTGTGATTTGGAGCTGCTCTCTTTTACCAGAGAGCTGCTTTTACAAGATTCCCATGTTAGTAAAACATTTCCTAGCTACCACAGTTTTATAATTTTATTCCTGTTTTTTCATCCATACATGAGAAATTAACCTTGCTGGCCAAGCTGAGTGATTGGTGTGAATGTGGTCTGAGGTGTCATTTATAAAAGAATGAATTACTAGAAGAGCTAATAGGAGCAACCTGTGATGATACAGTGTCAACCAAGGCTATTTGTCCTTCATAATCCCTGCCTTTATGGGTTAAAAATAGTTGTATATTCAAAAGCAATCTGAATTTCAGTGTCCCAGTTGTTGGTATGTCAGTAATTTGTCTAGAATAGTCCATACTTTGTTATAATATCCCCAAAAATATTGCAAGTTCATTTAATAGTGTGCTATGCTTTAGAAAAATACATAGTTCCATTTCAGGAAAAATGTTACATTCGAAGTTTTCTTGGTGTCCTTGGTATTTTGAAAAAGACAAGAGACTTTGAAATTCTAATACTTGGATGTTTAAAGAGCTTCAGTAATTGTATTAATATGAAAAAAATACAAAGAGAAATTTTTATTTTCCATAATAAAACTATAAAATACCCCACAGTCTCTGGAATAAAATGCAGCTCATGGAATAATAAAAGAAAACCTTTATGGATCTATTTGATCAGCTTTGAAATATAAGTGCACAGAGAAAATTCTGGTCTGCACTTCCAACAACTTCTAAAAATAGTTTCTAATGAAAAAATGGATCATGGGGCAGCCTCTGGAATCACCAAAAAGGGGAAGTCAAAACCTCCTCTACTTGAGTCAAGGATTGACACCTGACTGCATTCTTAGGAAATTTGATTTTCTGTTTCAATTTTCTACTTGTAATGCCAGACTTTCACATAAATTTATAACCCAAGGAAGAAAAACATCAGCCTCAAAATGTGTAAGTAAAATCTGGGACTTATTGTGATCCATGAAATCCTAATTACTGAGCTGTTTACCAGAGATAAAAGATGGCTGACAATGCAGTGCACCAGCACAGTTTGATCACTAATTGTAATATATCAGGAGCCATAAAATTACTTCAGAATGCTATTACCGTTTTTAATTCTGAACTGGGATTTGGGAACCTTAAAATGCTTCTTAAAAAAGACCCTTCTCTATCTTGAAAAAATGAGCTTCTACAAGTGATTAAAGAAAAATGAGGGACTGACGAAAGGACAGATTGTAGGATGCAAAATATATAGTGTGGGAATATTTCAGAACTGGCATGAATTCAGGAGCCAATTTAAAGGTTTTCTCTGGATATCAGATGATCTAGTGGGACATCAGTACAGCAGGTACCTCACATGAAGTAAATGCATCTAAAGTACCTTGTTAGAGCTCCAACATACTGGAGGGAATGAGAAGCAACAAGTTAAATTTTTTTTTCTCTATTATTTACCATTTGCTCCACTGAACATCTGCTTAACAACAAAATAGTGAAAATACTTAAAATTCTTTACAAATATCAAGGTGACTTCAGACCAATATAATTAGGCTGAAAATACATTAATATATTCTTGAAACACTCCTTTCTTTAATCTGTGCTCCATGAATTACCTCTCTGCAGCATGCATTGAATGGAACTTCACTTAAAATTTAAGGCACTTTGTAAAAATATTCTAAGTCATGGACAACTTTTCATTGAGACTGAAGAAAATAATGTTTTGGAAAAAAAATTGCTAGAGCTCACTGATACTGTATTAATACAGCATTACTAAAATTCACCATTTACTATGCACTTATTTAAGGTTTTAAGCATGTTTCAATTTGCCCATGAGATTTCAGCACAAATCACTCCAGAATTGTCTCTCCATGACCCAAGTCCATGAGGGTAATGTTTCAATAGGCTGATTGTAAATGTCTCTGTGTTAATTGTGAAACATTTTTATAGCAATAACATTAGGCTGGTTTTATGGGAGATGCTTTGTACCTTAGCATCTGAAATGGGGATTGCACAACACACATCTATGGAGAGGAATCCAAACTCTGATGTCTTATTCAAAAATGTCACCACCCCAGATGTCTTATTGCAAAACCCTCTGACCAAAAAAACAATTCTAAAATCATTGCACACCACTTATTTGCACAGAAATTAAGAACTGATTAGACTATTGCTGAAAAGCCTTTTTCTGACTTTTTTTCCCCCAAACTTTATCAGTCAAATAGAGTTCAAATTCTTTAGTTTTGTTCCCAAAGTTGGATGCTTATTTATATTGTCTTATTATAAAGCCATGCAAGTAAATCCTAGGCAGTAACTTGAGATAAGTGAACTTCATCTCTGTTTTGTGGTTATTTTTGTATTGATGTTGCTGAAATGAGAAATCCACCCTGCAGTCCTCACAATGATTTAAGGGATGCTCAGGCAGTTTGTTCACATTATTATCAGTAGTTATAAAGAGCGAGAGAGGAAATGCTTATTCAAGCTACAAGAACATGAAAGAGAAAAAAAAAAACAACCCTCTTTCACATCGATTTTCCACATTAAAATTCTTTGTCTGTTTCAAATTTAAAAGCAAGTAATAGCTAAAATATGCATTGAGTTCTGTCAGATGCAAAAGCAGCAGCGAGTGTTGCAGACCATCAATGCAGAGCACTGGTGCTCTTTTCTACACTGAGTTTTTCAGGAGCCCAAATTCCTCAGGCAATTCTAAAAATGTTACAGATCCTCAGTGCCATGCCAAATCCATGTTTCATACTCTGCACATATATTACACCAGTCCTTCTGAGGACAGAGGTGTGTTTTCTTGGGTGCTTGCACTTTGCTATGTAATTTCTCAACACCCAGCACAGCCAAAAACCTGTTTCCTTCAGCTGAAATTGATAGTGCAGGGATATTTTTTTGTTGTTTTGATTAAAAAATACCCAACAACTTCAGTCATTAAACCCAAGCTTTAATTATTTACATAAGCTGAAGTTCCACTAAGTCATGGGTATTTTTCTTGTGTGTAGACTGAATTATAGTCAGTATTTTTGACAAATATGAAAGAATTCTAATGAGATAAAACTGGATAAAATTATATATCACATTTTCTAGAATAAAATATAGTAAATCAAGAATTTCAGCAGAAAATAATCCCAAATAAACACTGAGATCAGCTCAGTAACAATAACAGTTCAATTAACTGAATGTTAATGGCAAGACAGATTTTGCTTTTTTTGTTAAAGACTGAATTAGTATCATAAACCAAATTTTTCACCTTGCTATAAGGTGACCTTCAGAAAAAGGCAATTCTAATGTTAGACTGGTGTTGAAAATGGGACTTCCAAATAAAGCCCTGACGATTTTTAATTTTTAAAAAATTTTTTAGTAAACAAAACAAACAGCAGCTCATACCGTACAAGATGAAAATAAAACAAACTATACATAAGAAATATTAAAGAAATATGAAATATTCTTTTTCAATATTTGAACATTGAGTATTTTTTCAGTGTACACAAGTGTGTTTCATCCCAACTGCCTTTGCAGCTGTGTAATAGAACCATTAATATGTCTGCCATGGATTACTGCATGGAGGAGAACAGTTTCAAGAGGAATTAAATATGGATACAACCTTCTGGCTCAAGATGTCCCTAAACTGCAGATTGCCAGGAATGTCCCTGGGGACAGGGCAGGAGTGGCTGAGTGCTGGATTTGCTTTTCCCAATATTCCAGGAGATCCTGGCTGGTGTGACACAGCCTGACAGGGCCTGTGGCCACCACGCACTGGAGTTCTCAGCAAGGTGACTGGAGGATTTTTGTGCCATACTTTTGTTCTTGAGAGAGGGAAGGGACTAAGAACAGCCTTTAATAAAGGGACACAGATGTTTGTGTTTATTGCACCACCTGAGCTAATTAAAATTCTTACCTTTTTTAAAAAAGGAAAAAGCTCCCCTGTGGGGATGAGAAGTGGCTTTAAAAAAAAAAATTACAGATGGGATAATGAAAAAGGAGTATTTTCAAAATAAATTATTTGGTTTAGAGTTTTTGAGGAAAAAATGAGTATCGTGACACTGATGCCCAATTTCTCAGCTTTCTTTGTTAGAATCAGGATATAAGGAAATGGGTTTGTCAGACAAGTGCCTGAAGATCCAAGGGAGATCTGCAGCACCTTGTACTGGGTAAGAGGTTTTGTACTCAACATTTGAGAGGGAAAAGACTGGAAGAAAGGATCCTATCCTGAACACATAAAGGTGGCAGCCTTTGGCAGATAAATACTGTCATGGTGTTGCTATTGTTACATGAATTCGAAAGAAGATGAAAAATCTTGGTGCGTATTTCCCAGATGTTCCTGAGGTTTGCCATATCCACAGGGATTTCTGAGCAACACCCACAAGAAAATAGCAGTGAAGTGGTCTATAGCTACAAAAATTGATACCTCAGTTGGAGGTGCATCTATCTGACATTTTTTTTTTTCATTTCATGCTTTATTTTCAAGGATTAAATTCTTTTTGTAGTGATTTAGTTAATGAATATAAATTGAGCAACCCCCTCCCATATTTCATTGAACTGCTCTTGAAAACAAAATGTCAGATAAAAGAAAAACAAGAAGCTTTAATTTGAATTAGTTTTAGAATCAAATTCTTTTGCAGAGATAAAAGATTTCTGTTCACAGATAGGTTTCTGTTTACCTAACAACTAACAAATATTTTCTAAAGGTCTGAGAATTTTCCATAGCATCTTGATACAATTGAAGACCCATTTAGCCAAATGAGCATTAAGATTAAATCATTTATTCAGAGATCAAAGGAGATTTTATTTATGTAAACGAGTTGTTCAGAAACACAGTGTTCCATTACACTTCACAATTAATACATACAATATTTATGAGTTCAGACTTTTTTCCTTGTTAAAAATTGATTGTTACATCAAAAAAAAAGTTACACTAGATGCACTGATTGGAGGAAAAAATATTTTAAGCCATAGAAGTAGCAGGCATGCAAAAGATTTTACTGCCTTTTGCTTTTCCCTCTCCTCTTCGTTTTTCTCTTCTCTTTTTGTTGTTGTTGTTGTTGTTGTTGCTCTGAGCACCTTGTCACCAGATGTTCATTATGTGTAAAAAATATTGAGTTCCCCTAAGTCAGGACTTGCAGCACGGCCCTGCCAAACTTGCAGGGCTGTCACTGGGGTCCAAAAACAAACTACTCCTAAAACACCCCAACTGAAGGTCTCCACGCTTCCTACTTCTTAGAATATGGGACAACAATAACCAATAGCACGGTGCAAAAAGGAGCTGAGGTTTGGTTCACTGGTACGTATCACAAATTATTTTTCATTTTATTTTTTTAAGGGAACAACCTCAGGTAAAATGAAACATAAAAGGGTACCATCTTGCTGCTGACAGATATTACAGCAGTGCTGCACAGGGTAGATTCCTGAATCACTATGTTATTTCTAACAGGCAAGATTAAAATAAATGCAATGAAAACAAATGGTGGAAAGAATGCTGATAAAATATGCAAGCTGGATTAGTTATAGAGTAATTTATTAGAAGTTCTACTTAGGAAAGCAAATCAAAATAATGGAAATTTGCTGACACTAAGTAATCCTGGAAAACACAGAGACTGGTTGTAGGAAAACTGATGACTGCTTAAGAGGGATGAAAAATCCATTCCAATTCTCAAGGCCAGAGGTTTGCATTAGAAAAATTAAAAACCTTTAATTAAAAAAAAAAAAAAAAGCTGGCAGAATACTTTATACTTGAGGTGCTGGGGCAAAATTCTACCCCTAGCTGCAGATTAAGCTCCAAGAAATTAAACCAGATCACTGCTGCAGATGCATCTGAGACTACAGACTGCTTTTAGTCAGTTAGCAGCTCAGCTAAGGAGGCAACTCAGGCTCTGACAAATGTGTAAATTTGACCAGAATAGTCACTGATGATTCCATGTTAGATTTACAAGGAAGAATCATAAAATATTCAAATATGTTATGAAATCTGTACCATTGTGTCAGTGAAAAATTCCAACACCTTCAACACTGTCTTAACAGAGCAGCTGAATTTTGTGGGGTCTTTTTTCATATATTAGGAACTCATCATACTTTAGCTCTTTCACTCAATATCATGATCTTATGATTGATCTTATTTTTGGTTTGTGTGCAACTTGAAGCTGATGCCAGAGTTATTCTAATTATAACACAGTCAACAGAATGACAGAAATCTTACGTCCTGAAACTCCATAAATAATTCAATGGAATTCAACAGTTTATGTTCATTGCAATCCTAATATGTCCACAAACTTATGGTCAGCTTTCAGGTATTTTCCATACATTTACCTTTCTATTGAAATATAATTGCATCCCAAAGCAGAATCATTTGCCATGCTCCTAATGCTCTTGCTTTTGGATACAGATGGTGGAGAGAAAAAGTTTAATTCACTACTTATCTATTCCCTGCCTATCAAAATAAGTGTGAATGTAAATTATCCCAATCACTTTCATGGGTGGCACATGAAAACTGAGAAATCTAAGGGTTTATATTTCCTTTTGGTAGAGGAAAAAGTCAACTGAAAATACTTTCAGTATCTTCTCATTACATATTTTTCTCACCCACAGTGCTCTCATTTTCCGTGAAGCCTGGACACAGCCTGGGTAAAATAACTCACACCAGACAAAGCAGAAAAACACTGCAGCACATTCTCCCTCCACAGTAGGGCCAGACAAGCTCTGAGGTAAGGGAGGAAATGTTCAGTATGTCCCACCCATCCCATGGAGCAGCTCTGGAGCTGTGGGCTCATGCCTGCTCCTCTCAGCCCTTTGCAGAGCAAGGAAAGTGCCCAGGAGGAGCTGTGCCATTAGAGCAAATCATGCTCTGGGCTGGGTCCAATCCTGCTGATTAAGATTTTCCCAGGGGATTTCAGCTGAGT
Source organism: Trochalopteron elliotii (assembly GCA_024734555.1). Classification (NCBI taxonomy): domain Eukaryota; kingdom Metazoa; phylum Chordata; class Aves; order Passeriformes; family Leiothrichidae; genus Trochalopteron; species Trochalopteron elliotii. The sequence goes on from JANPWX010019206.1 coordinate 372,553, forward strand.
CTCCCAGCCGTGATCCCTGTCTGCTCTTGGCAGAGCTGGGTGTGATGCCTCGGGACTTTAGATTTTATATTTTTCATATATTTGTAATCCTGCAGTTCTTTAGTGTATAGCTCTAAACTCCATGCACAGTGTTAGCTGCTGCTTTCCCACTTTGGTCAGACACAACAATTCCTCTCCAGGCCTGGGAATCAAGGACACCTCACTGCCTCAGGCCCCGAGAAATGCAAACAAAAGTGAGTTGGGGGGGAGCAAACTTGGGGTAAATTACTTTATTACCTGAAGCTGTAATTGGAAGATTAACCCCCCCATATGCAAATGGACCAAACTTATAAGAGTGTGAAAACCCATGACCTGTGGTCCATTTTTGGGTGTAGCTCCTGGGGGGCTTCATCTGCCCAAAATGTACCTGAAGGCCCTTCAATAAATATAACTGCTTTTTATTCCCTTAATTCTGTCTGACCTCTGTTTTTAGGTAGCCCCAAAAAGGCATCAAGTGCACCCTCAGCACCTCAGCGCTCTCATTTGGATGGGCAGCATTACTCAGACACAAAATAGACATCTCCATATAGCTCTTGCCATATCACAGAATCATGGAATCACCAGGTTGGAAGAGACCCCCAAGATCATCGAGTCCAACCCATGCCCGAACACCTCAACTAAACCATGGCACCGAGTGTCACATCCAGTCTTTTTCTAAACACATCCAGGGATGGTGACTCCACCACCTCCCCAGGCAGACAATTCCAGTACTTTATTATTCTTTCTGTGAAAAACTTTTTCCTAATATCCAACCTTAAGGCTGTGTCCTCTCATTCTGTCAGTTGCTGCCTGGAGAAAGAGACCAACCCCCACCTGACTACAATCACCTTTCAGGAACTTGTAGAGAGTGATAAGGTCACTCCTGAGTCTCCTTTTCTCCAGGCTAAACAGTCCCAGCTCCCTCAGCCGTTCCTCACAGGGCTTGTGTTCCAAGCCCCTCACCAGCCTCGTTGCCCTCCTCTGGATGCAGGGGCCCAGAACTGAACAACATATCTCAACAGCTTTAAAGACATTGACTCCAGTTCAGTCAAAGGAGTTAAGCATATCAGCCTGGAAGAGAAGGATAGATCAGAGGGAGGCTTTGAGTTGCATTGGAAATGCTTAAATGATCTGGATTTCCTTTGTGTGACAGACAGGAGACAGGAGCTGAAACAGGAAGGTCAGGTGGATGAGATCCTAACAAGCTTCTCATTTGCCTCAGGGCTGCCTAATGTACCAAAGAACCAGGACAAAATGTGCCATCAGTGCTGCCTGATGGACCGGAATGTCACCTTTGAAGTGCTGATATTCAAAACATGCATTCCACAGTGTTTTTCCAGGTCACAAAGAATTAAGAACAAGCAGCTTCCAAAGTTGTTGTAAGGTCTTTTCTCCTTCTCATATATTTGATAAAAAACAGCCAAAAAATATCTATCTTTCAAAAATACAATTTCCTGTTTTTCTTGGAAGGTGGTGAGTTTTCCAAGGTACTTTTCAACACCCAGCAATATCCACTGCAAAAGTAAACGCATGAAGAGCAGTGGTTATACACTCATGTCATTGTTATTTTTACAAAGTTATTTCTTTCCCCAACCAAGAAATCACCTGAAAACTTGAGCCGCAAATCTGTTTCAGAAATTTCCTATTTTTAATATCTGTCATTTACACATTCCAGTTAAGTGGCAGAAGGAAGCAGAGATCAGAGCAAGAAATATGGTGATGGAACCTCCCTTGCTGTCACTGCAAGGTTTTCTGCTCTATATTGTTTAGAGCTTTTCCCTGTCCACTCTGAAAGGACTCCAAAAGAGAGCATTCATCACTTTTATTGGAAAATGATTCCCTAGTTTAGCAGCTGACAGCCACAAAAAATAAAAGTTTAATTTTTTTCTTAAATTTTAGCCCACTAGTTTAGAAGAAACTCAATGCCATCCCAGATGCTTGCCCTTTTAATTTGTGTGTATACTTTCCTTATGTTATCTCGTGTGTTTAGTCTAACCAGACCAAAAATTATGAATGTGATATATTTATTTTTAGTACATTCTTTAATGAATCTTTATTTCTTCTTCTTCAGAGTGCAAAGACTAGTAGGAGGATAAGAAACTAAATAATATAAAAAAATAAAAATTAAATATTCAGAATATATATATGCCTTAATTCAAAGTGCTTTTATAACAAAGATACAATTTTAAAAAATACACATAGTAAAAGAGAAATACAACTGAGCTTCCATCTGAGGCAAATTTAAGCATTCAGGCCGTTCCTTAGCCCTTCTACAGCAGTTTGAAGATGAAAGAAAATCCATTTTATTCACCAAAAGACAAGTTATACAGGGGGACTTAAAATGAACTGAGCTAAAAGGAGAAAAAGAGATAAAGCTACTATGTAGTTTTCAAAAATCACAGCTGTTCGAACAAGAATTGAAAGTGAGTGCATTTGTAACCTGCCAGATTATTGAATTAAAAAGTCTTAATACCATTTCTCCACTGTTCCTTTCTGTGGGATTGGAGCAGTAATGATATTTTTATGTCATTTGCTGCTCCCTAGTGGAGATAAAATATAATTTCAAGGTTAAAAAAGAACAAGAAGATAGAAAAAAAGATCAATTGTTTGTAAATGTTGAGCTGTAAGGAAATCTGGGTTACTGAGAAGTGTCTGTGCTGCAGGGTCATGGGTCCTCATTTCTGAGGTGCAATAACACCAAGGTTGAGGGTTTGATCCCTGTATGGATCATTCACTTAAGAGTTGGACTCGATCCTTGTGGATCCCTTCCAAGTCAGAATATTCTGTGATTCTGTGATATCTCATACAACACAGCACTGCAGTCAGGCAGTGCTTTTTTGAATATAAATGTAAAGTTCATAATGAAATTAGTGAGAGTGATGCTTGCGTATCAAAACCCCAAATTTGGCTCCTGTTCTGCTTCAGTTGATGAAATACACTTTAAAATTTAGACATTTAATAACCCTAAAAGCCTGTAGTGCAAAATGAAAAATCACTGTACAAAAAGAGGAAACTTTTTTTGCTTAACCTGCACAGCTTTGTAAATGTGAATATTCCTGTGCTAACCCAGAGCTTTCTGTTTGTTATTGCCTCTTCCATGGAATTGATTCCCTAATTTCCTTGAGTGCAGAGAAGGGCTCATCTGCTTTCTCTAATCACAGAGGAAAAAGCAATAAATTATATACAAGCAGAATGCATTTACGGTATCTTCATGCAATTGGTACAGCATGTGCATTTCCAGCTGATTCTCCCATTACAATCACATCAGTGTGGCCAAGTCACCTTATTCTCAAATCTTATCATTTTCACAGGTTTTGCTTCTGGAGGGGCAACCAAAATGTCTCACAGTACAATGTGAATTCTTCAACCTCAGCTACACTGAGACACCTCCCAGAGATTCCCCAACTACACAGGATTTGCTTTTGAGCTTTCAAGGATGATTCCCACACTTCCAGGACTTCTTCCACTTTAAATAGCACTTGGATCACCTGATTTTCAGCTGACTGCTAAATCAAATAAAATCAAATTTTCAGTGGAAAACTGACTTGAAAGTTTTGGAGTTGACTGGAAAGGCTGCTCTGAACATTTGTTTTAGGAGTCGGACTTAAATAGGTGTTTGGCAGCTGAGCTGCAGAGAGACTTGGGGCTGAGTCACCTTTTAGTCCTGCTCACAGATACCTCAAACATATTCACCATTTCCACCTCCAAAACTTGCTGTACTAATGAAGAAATTCATTAGAAACCTCTGACAGGCAAAGGGTGAGGTATGAACTGTGAAATTTGGTTAAGAATTTCCAACTCTGAACAGGAAGGGCATGGACAAGAACAACCCCATTTTGGATTCTCCATGATTTTCCCCGGTATTGCTCTTAGAACGAGTAATTATATATTTAAGTACTTGCAAGTTTAAAACTTCATCTCATTTCCCATTAGTACAAAGCAATTTCTGGGGGTTTCTCTGCAGGTTTGTACAGACACAACATCTTCAAGATCTACCTTGTTTATTGGACTCTTCAGCAATTTTTAGAAATTGTTGCCCTGTGCAGTCAAGTAGAATTCATTATTTATAGCATGCATTTTATTCGTTACTTTATAGTTGTTTCTTCATTGGCAGTTTCAGTAATTACTGGAGTGCTGTGCAGAGCAAGAGCAACAAATTAAGCTTACTGTGAGCACAGATAAGAACTCAGTGAAATGAAACAAAAATAGTTGCCAAAAACAAGGAAAATGTTAAAAAATCAACCTATAAACTGGAAGAAGAGAGTTGTGTAAAACTTGCTAAAAAAACCAAGAAAATATTAAATTGACCACTATAAAAACTTAAGTATCCTCCACACAAAAGTTTGATTTGGAAGAGTAGAAATTGGCTGATTTGCAATATTAGATCCCCATTTCCCTTCCAGTAATGAACTTGCTAAATATATGACAGAGGGCACCAAAGCCACCTGCAGAAACCAGAGCCATTGCCACACTCCTGTCTCCTAGAGCAAAGCTTATCTGCACTGAAGCCCTATTGATAATGTTTACATCTCCTCTTGCTAATGTAAATATAACTTGCTAATGTTATATTTTTATCAGATTATTAATTCTCATTTGCTATATAGACCTAATGCTTTAATTTGGCTTTTCAATTTATCAACGCTTCTTTTAAAACAAACAACATTGACACTGATTTTACGCTTCCCTGTCAAACTGACTTTTATTTGCAATATCACCCTGTCCAACTTTACCCTCAGAGTCACTATTATTACAAGTGGCAGATGTTTACCCATGTGGGTCCTCCTGATAGCACAGAAACAACACTCATAAAATAGTATTTTGTGGCCACTAAAGCAATATCAATATTAAGCAGAGAATGAGAAAAAACAGAGTCCATCCTTGCTGAAAGAACTGTCCAACAGGACTCTGTAGTATTCCCTTTGATAATGTTATCTGTTCCACTCAAGGCTCAGAGAGGAACAAAGCAGAAGGTTTGTTTTCTGCTCCCATACCCTTTTTGGAGGCCAGAAGGGGTGTATTCCATGTGCCTTTTTTGTGTGTCAAAGGTTTTCATGTAGAATTGCCAGTTCCCTGTATTTTAAAGGTTTCCTGACTCAGTGGGGATTTCACAGTGTTATAAACAGGCAAAAATTATCTCAAGATTAACAATCACACCTTGGGAAGGTCACAAGACAATGAACAATCAGTGTTTTTACAGGGGGAAACTCACCTTGGGCTTTGGGTGCTGTCCTCAACCTCTCAAGCATTTCTGCAAATCTGAATGTGATTTATTAAAAATATGGATATTGATCTAATATCGATATCCAACTATGACGGACAAAGACTCTCTAACAGTTTAACCTTAGAAAGTGTATGTTTATTACGACGCTGGGCAGCGTGCAGGATAGCTCCCAAATACACACGCGCAATTTACAGATGATCACAGGGTCTTTTTATGTACAGGAGTATTGAATACCCAAAACACAAATACATATTCATAGCTCTGGTACATCCCATTCCCTGCTTCGTATGGTAATTAGCCAAAAAGCCATTAAGCATGCGTAGTTTGTTCTTTAAAATGGGTCGGTGGTCCTTTTTATGGGGTGGGGTCTCAAAATGATGAAGTAAATGGGTCTTCCTCGCTTTGACTTTTTAACCTTTCAGTGTTACGTGACAACTGAATCCTGTTTTTCCAGGGCTGTTTGATTTATGATTGTATTGTATTCTTGGAGTCTATTGATTAGTCAGAATACATAAACAGGCCTCATGATTTATCGGTTCCTTAAATCCGGCTACTGTTAGTAGAGGGAAGTTTGTCTATCTGACCTCAGCAATATCTAGTTTAACTAAAGTCTTTAATTCTTAAAAATTAATGTCTCAAATGCTTGAAAATAGCCAAATCTATCAGGAAAAACAAAAAACTCTGGAAAAAACTCTTGCTTTTGGAAATAAAGTTTACTGACTCTGTATGTATGATCTCTCAATCTAGATCTCATCTTTGCTGCTTGAATTGCAAGATGAAAATAATATGAAATATGAATATGCTAATCCTTGGTTTAATCACAAAATGGCACAGAGATGCACTCAGCTACCATGGGCAGCACTCAGCACCACCCCCTAATGAAAAATGGAACTCACATTTTGGGTTGGGGACATAATTTTTTTTCCAATTTTCTATTTCTGATCTCTCAAGTGCTATACAAGTACAATATGTGTCAGTATTCGTGTTACTTGCACCACAACATACTAGAAAATTCAAGATCAGCCTATGCACCCTGCCTGCACTGAAGAGCATGGAATGAGATGTGCAGGAAAGTAAGCAATAAACATAGGTTTTTTATTGATTTCTTCAACAGTTTTTATAGTTTTTCTCAAGTGTCTAAATGTTAATTTAAAATGCAAATTTGTAGCCATATAACTGACTAAAATATAGTGGAATTAGTACTGTTAGCAGTGATTGATTTCATGTCACCAAGAGAAAAATCATAAAGACTAACATGACACAGCAGAAAAATTCCTGTTAGTTAAAAGCTTTGTAGCATAGCAAATAATTCCCTCTGATGAACAAAAAATGAGTTGTTATGTATACTGAATATATCTTAAATGATAAGCAATTAAAAATTGAAAAGACTGCTCTAATGGAATGATAATGGCTATCAAGGGTAATGGCCAACCAGAGAATAAGCAACTGAGCTAATAGATCAATTAAAGCTACAAGAAAATTTGTGCCCACTTTGTCACAGTGGCTGTTCTAAGAGCAGATGTTCCACACAGAACAGTCTTCCACAGTCAAGGGACAAGAGATGTAAAAAACAAGGTTTAAAAACAACTCTTAAAAGTTAAATGTATAAAATTAGAAAGTATTAGTTATGTTAGTTATAGAATTGTAAAGTTAAATGTTAGAAACTCTTTGTACTCATTTTTGTAATATATCTTTGTGACCTGTCAAGCAAGAATGTCGTTTCCATGGCAACGTAAGACTCCTACACCTCTCTACTCTGTCTGGCTATCTCACCCCCCCTGCCCCCGTCTCCTACTCTAACACCCCTTATGGTAATTAAAGATCCCAGGATGCAACACCTCAGGAAAATCGGGACAACTTCCAAAACAAACAGTAATTAAGACTCTTTGACAACAACTTAAAACAAAAAGAATAATAACCATAAAGACTGAAGAGTACAGGCCAATTGATGCCAGGAACTTTTGATCTCACTGCGACCAGAAGGGCAATCTGAACATCTGACTCATCAGTGGAAATCACATTGGACTTGGAATTGTCGGGAGCATGCTCCCGTGAGGGGGGAGGCTAATTCCCCACTCGGCTGTGTGCAGCAGCAGAGTGTCCAGCCCCCCCCTCCTTCTCAGCACTGCGGTGGAGGCCACCCCACCCCCCTGAGGCGCCTGCTTCTAAAAGAGCTATACTTTAATAAAGGCATTTAAAGGAGGAAACATCGTCTCCTGCCCAATTTTTCTCAGATGGTGCCGAAACCCAGGAATGGACACACCCAGAAGAGGATAGAAGAGGACAGAAGTGGACAGAAGTGGACCTCTTCTGGCTCCGAACCTCTGGGAATGCTGGCCCCCCGGATCAAGAAAACCACGCTCCCTAGCATCGTTGGGACACTGCTGCGAAGCACCAGGAAGACCACGCTCCCGAGCATCATTGGGACACACTGCTGAGGAGCACTCGGTAAGACCTAGTGACGGGAGGCGAGTGAGTGTGTGAATGGGGGAGGGACCATCCTGGCCCCCCCCCGAGTGAGTGTGGCTTCTGAGTACCGTGTGGTGACTCCTGCAAAGGAGCCCATCGGGAAAAGGAGGAAGTGAGTGAGTAAAGCGCTCCCAGGGGCTTAGAGGCTCCCCTCCAAGTGGGCGGAGGAAACCTAGGGGGTGAGTGGCCCGTGAGAGGCTGTTTGTGGGGCAGGCCCTCCCAACGGGGGTGGGCCACCGAGGCTGTCCCAAGCGTGCGGGTAGGCTGAGGGCAAGAGCGTGAGGCACGTACCACACTAGTACCGGGAGCTTAGGATAGCTCAACGTGTGGGGAGTGTTTGAGAGCACTGGCCGAGGCACGGCCCGGGGTGTCTGCGGGTGTCGGGGATAGGCACACACTGCGCAAGTTCAGGGAGTTCAGAGTAACTCAAGGCGGGAGGAATGCTTGATCTCTCAGAACCCGTGGATACTGGCTGGGGTGACCTACACGGGGTGCAGCATGACAGGGGTCGGTAGGCACCTAGAGAGAGGTGTATCGACCGAACATGAGAGGTAGGGAAACAAGTTTCAGCTGGTGTAGGAAGCTTGGCAATAGGGTGAGTGAGTGAGCTACACCTTGTACACTCAGTCCTGGCAGTGGGCAGTGCTGACCCCCAGGGCCCGGGCATATCGACTGTCTAATGGGGACTGCCTGGTGTACAGGGGCACAAGAGGGTATTGGCTGGGGTGGTGGCTGGGCCCTAAAGAGTGGGGGGCAGGGACCAGACCATTCCCGAGTACCACGGGGCTTGCAGGGGCAGGGGCTGAGACCCTAAGGGCGGGTCTTCCAGACTGCTTCCGGGGCTCCTGAGTGTGGGTACTGGTGGGGGTAGTGGCCGAGACTCTGAGGGCAAGTCTTACGGGCTACCTACGGGTACCAGTGTGAGTGTGGAGTGAAAATGGGTGGATGCAAGAGCAAGACAAGAAAAAAGAGAGAAGTAGAGGAGAGTAACAAGATTAAGAACATCCCACCAGAAAGCCCACTAGGGCAAATGTTAGAATCGTGAGAAAGTAATGATAAAACTAAAGATCTAAGTAAGATCAAAATGATCCATTATTGTGTTGAAGTTTGGCCAACTTTAAATTTATCTAACCAGTGGCCGTGGTGTGGAACCACAGATTTGTGGATGTGTGATCAGTTAAATCAATATTTGAAAGCTCAGGAAAACACCTGTAGTGAGCAAATGCGCTATGCTACTTGTTGGCAGAACAGCACGTCTAAAGAAGAGGTGACAAAAATTTGTAAGTTAAAAAAGAAAGAGAAAGTAGATGAGAAAGAGGAGAAGAAAGAAGAAAATAAGCAGTGGGACCCTCTTGACCATCTCTCTCCTCCTCCTCCCCCAATATACCCACAAGTTCCACAAATACTACCTAGCAATCCTCCCCTGTTACCCATTAGTCCTCCAACTTTGCCCCCAACCACTCCACTCTATTCCTCCCCACTAACAGCCCCAGCCCCTCCGCTACTAACTCCTCCATCTGCCAGCTCCACAATAGGAGTGTCCCCTACAATTCCTCCCCCTACCTTCCCAGCCCCTCCACTACTAACCCCTCCATCTGCCAGCTCCACAATAGGGGTATCCCCTACGATTCCACCCCCTACCTTCCCAGCCCCTCCGCTACTAACCCCTCCATCTGCCAGCTCCCCAGTAGGGGTATCCCCTACGATTCCACCACCTGCCTTCCCAGCCCCTCTGCTACTAACTCCTCCATCTGCCAGCTCTACAGTAGGGGTGTCCCCTATGATTCCACTCCCTGCCTCCTTAGCCCCTCCATTGCCTTCCCCGTCTCTACCATGTCCCCCACAACCTAATTCCCCCATTTCACAAACTAACCCCTTTCATTTCACCCTACCTGCGACACTAACAAGCAATAACCAAATGCCTCCTATACCATCAGCACTCCCTACACCTCCTCCGAACTGGGAGGTGGAAAAGACAGTCCATAACGCTAGAGGGACACAGGTTACAGAGGCCCTGGAGGGACCCTATCAAAACACTCGGTCGAAGACAAAGCTATTTCCCTTAAGGGAGGTACCCATGAGTAGTGTAGCAGGAGGAATAGGGTTCGTTAATGCCCCCCTAACTGCCTCAGAAGTGAGAAACTTTAAAAAAGAGTTAAAAAGCCTTGTAGAAGATCCTGTGGGAATAGTAAATCAAGTTGATCAGTTCCTAGGTCCCAGTATATACATATGGGGGGAATTAAATTCTATTCTAAATATATTGTTCAACCCAGAAGAAGTAAAGCTAATAAGAACAGCAGGAATAAGGGCATGGGAGAGAGAACCATACAGGCCCACCTGGAGAGCAGAAGCTCCCAGTAGTTAACCCTGGCTGGGACCCAAACCAGGAAGAAGGTCGCAGGAGAATGGAGGATTTTAGGAGATTGATTGTAAGAGGGATCAAAGAGTCAGTCCCCCGACAGAGTAACACCAAGCTTGCTTTTGATGGATCACAAGAAAAAGATGAAACGCCTGCAGCCTGGCTGAACAGACTTAGACAAAATTTCCAAAAATACTCAAATTTGGACCCTGACAGTGTAGAGGGCCAAGTTTTTCTGAAACTCCAGTTTGTAACAAAATCCTGGCTGGATATCCGGAGGAAGCTAGAGAGGCTTGAGGATTGGCAAGAAAGGGAGATAAATGAATTAGTGAGAGAAGCATTAAAAGTGTATTTGAGAAGAGAGGAAGAAAAAACTAGAACAAAAAACAAGATTATGGTGGCAGTAGCAAGAAAAAGTGTAAAAGACTTAGTGAATGATAAAAATGATGGTAAAAACCCTCAGAGTAGAAACAGTACAAGACTTCCACTAGGACAAGGAAGGGGAAAAGGGGTGTTACCTTGGAATACTGCCCCGAGACCGGGAGAAACAAGAACCTGTTTTTACTGTGGAGAAGAAGGGCACCTCAGGAGAGAATGCAAAAAGGCCATCCTTGATGAAAGGATAGCAAGAGAACAGGAAACCCTCGAAAAATGGTTGAAAGGGGAAAATAAAGAAGATTAGGGGTGTCATGGGCTCTATAAGATGAGAGACCCAAATAAATATCATGAAGAGCCCATTGTAAACCTAGAAGTGGGTCCCCACTATGAAGAAATTGAATTTCTTGTTGACACAGGGGCGGAGAAATCCAGTCTTAAACAGCTCCCTGCTGGATTGACAATAGGAAAAAGATTATGTGATGTTATAGGTGCAGAAGGGAAGCCATTTAAAGCTTCAATAGTTGAGTGTGTAGAAGTCAGGGGAAATTCGAGATATATCACAGATCTGATATACCTACCAAACACTGAGAAGAGCTTGTTAGGACTAGACTTGCAAGTGCAGCTAAAGGTGGGAATCATTCCAAAAGAGGGAAAAATGGTTGTACAAATGATGAGGTTAGCCATTGAAGATCTAGCTGAGATTAACACAAACGTATGGGCAGAGGAAGGAAAGTATGGTTACTTAAACATCACCCCTATAAAAATAAACATACCAGAGGGAACACCACCAATAAGGGTTAAACAATATCCCCTCTCAGCAGTGGGGAGGGAAGGATTAGCCCCAATTATAACAAACTTGTTAGCAGCAGGAATCCTAGAGCCCTGCAGGTCCCCTCACAACACACCCATCCTAGCTGTCAAGAAAGGAGAGAACAAATTCAGATTGGTGCAAGATCTAAGAGAGGTAAATAAAAAGACTATTACCAACTACCCTGTAGTATCTAATCCGTACACTTTGCTAAGTAAAATCCATACTGAACATGCCTGGTTCACAGTAATTGATTTAAAAAGACGCTTTCTGGTCTTGTCCTTTAGCCCAAGAAAGCCGCAGTTAGTTTGCTTTTAAAGGAGAGTGCCCTGAAACACATAGAAAGCAACAACTACGCTGCTGAGTCAAAAGGCTGCCCAGTGGCTCTCCGATTCTAGAATGCTGAAGTATGAAGTAATTCTAACCACAGCTAGGGATGTAGAACTAACCACATCAAAAATTTTAAATCCAGCACAATTGCTTTCAGGAAAACCTACACCAGACCTAGAACATAACTGTTTAGAAGTCGTTGATTTGCAAACAAAAACAAGAGAGGATCTTGAAGACATACCGTTGCCATACGGGAAGTTGTTATTCACAGATGGATCCTCTAGAATGGTCAAAGGGAAAAGATTCTCAGGTTATGCAGTAGTAGAAGGTACCAACGAAGACAATTTAAAAGTCATAGAAAAGAGAAAATTACCATCTAACTGGTCAGCCCAGTGTTGTGAAATTTATGCCCTCAAGAGGGGATTGGACCTATTAGAACAAGACCAAGGAACTATCTACACAGATTCCTGGTATGCCTTTGGAATAGTGCATACATTTGAGAAAATTTGGGAAAAAAGGGGGTATCTCAATTCTAAAGGAAAAAACTTGATCCATAAAGACCTAATTAAATTGGTGTTAGAATCCTTAATGAAACCTCAAGATATTGCAGTTGTGCATGTAAGAGGACACCAGAAGGGAAATACCTTTGAGGGAAAAGGTAATCAAATTGCTGATCAAGCTGCCAAGCTAGTGGCCCAGAGTCCTGAGGATTCAGTGAAGATCTTTGCCCTTCACAGCACTCCAGACAATGAAGCAGGGAAACCAATTTATGATCAAGTAGTGTTAAAAGCCATAAAAGACCTAGAATTGCAACAGGGGCAACAAGGGGAATGGTTAGCCCCAGATGGGAGAAAGTTTTTGAACAAAGTGCTAGCTCGAAAAGTATTAAAAGAAATACATGCATTGATGCACTGGGGTACGCAGGGGCTCTGTGCCCGTTTTCTATGAGAACATCTGTGTGTAGGAGTGTATAATTTGGCTAAGATGATCACAGAAGGATGCCCCGTTGCCAAAAGATAAATCAAAAAGTTATGAGAAAAACCAAATTGGGAGGAAGGCCAATAGCCCTTAGGCCTTTCCAGAACATACAAATTGATTTTACTGAGATGCCAGCAGTACAAGGTTACAAACACCTATTGGTGATTGCAGATCATTTAACCCATTGGGTCGAAGCCTTCCCTACAAAAAAAGAAACAGCCCAAGTTGTAATAAAAATATTGCTGGAAAATATTATCCCCAGATATGGTCTAGTGAACAACATAGATTCTGACAGAGGTCCTCATTTCACAGCACAAGTGGTACAAGAAACTATACAAGCTTTAGGGATTAAGTGGAGGCTTCATACCCCATGGCACCCCCAAAGTTCAGGAAGAGTTGAGAGGATGAATAAGACCCTCAAAAATGAATTGACCAAATTAATCGCCGAGACAGGCATGAATTGGCTCAAGTGCCTGCCTCTAGCCCTTCTGCGAATCAGAGTACGTCCCAGGTCTGATATAGGAGTATCACCTTATGAGACGATGTTTGGACTCCCCTTCTTGTTAACTCCCTACAGCGCTGGAGATTACCTAGACGGGGAAGCAGAAGCACAAAGTTATATAAGAACAATAAGCAACACATTAGCAGACCTTAGAAAAAGAGGGCATCTTCCTCAAGCCTCGCCTCTGGACACTGACCTCCATCAGATAAAACCTGGGGACTGGGTGCTCATAAAAACATGGACCAATACCCCACTAACCTCTAAATTTGAGGGTCCTTTTCAGGTCCTGCTGACCACACATACAGCTGTGAAAACCCAAGAGAAGGGCTGGACCCACTTCACTTGAGTCAAGGGACCCCTCCCACCTCCAAATAATACCCCAGACGCGGAGCCCACTGTTGCAGCTACCAATCTACCTGAGTGGACTGTGTCCAAGAGCTCAAACCCACTCAAATTTACTTTGAAAAAGAAAGCTGAGACTGGTTAACAAGACTAAAGACTGATAAGAAGTATTTACAGTGAACAAGTTGCTGGTGTATTGTAAAAAGTTTCATTATGTTTTGTGTTTCAAGTTTTATAGTAGTTTTAAAGTGTTATTGTTAAAAGTTAATAATGGATAAGGATCAAAATTACTACCGTTCTCTCACAGAGCATGACTTAACAAAGACCAAATTTGGAGAAGTAGGAGTGGGTATGAATGGACCTAGTGAAGCCTTACAGGTACCCCATAAAGGCCACCGAATCCAAGAGGCAAGACTGAGCAAGACCAGAAAGGTTCGTATCACTCTTGGAGAAGCTGATAGTGGCTGTGCTAATGGTTCAGCTGTCAGAAGGAGCATGCACCAAATGCTATCAGCCCATATATGATGGGGAAAACCTGCAGTCGCTGATAAGGGTTCACACCCACGTTGATCCTACCTGTTTAGATATAGCCACCCTTTCCACCTGTGTAGAAGATGGAAAGAAATATTGGGTTGCCAAAAGTGCTACCGACTTTAGACGGCGCCTAGTTGGGGAATGCCCTGTCAGAGAATGGGTTTGTTTTGAAGAACTAAACAATTTAAATGGAGTGGCTGACCTCATAAAAGAAAAGCCAGTAATGTGGAACAAAAGTGAAATAAGTGAACCCCTAGAAAAGAATCTGTTCGTTGATCTCATAGAAAAGATTAGCCATGAGATGAACCTAACAAACTGCTGGGTATGTGTGATAGTTTGAACGCAAAACTAGTGAGAGGCTCCAAGTCAGAAATACAATTTAATAGGAA
>JANPWX010019207.1:0-10385 GCA_024734555.1 Trochalopteron elliotii
CACTCTTACAGCTTTAAAGGCCTTCAGAAATAATATTCAGACTTATTATTTTCCTAGCACGTTTCAGTGTGGATGAGCTGCTGTTTCATTGAATCACAAAATCACAGAATATCCTGAGTTTGGGGGATCCACAAGGATCAAGTCCAGCTCCTGGCCATGCACAGGACAGCCCAAAAATCTCACTGACGACCAAATTAACCCCTGGGAGTCAGCTTGATCAGGGCTTTGAGGGCAGGCTGGGGGATTTACATCTCCCACCTCCCTCTGTCCCTGTGAGCTCCAGTGCAGACCCACAGCTCCACTGAAACCTTGCCTGGAGCAGCTCAGGAACCATGGAGCTGTTTGACACAGCAGCTGGGCTGTGCTTCCTGGGGCATGAGCTGTGAATTCCTCAATGATTGCATTGTTCCCACTGGGAAGGGCTCTGGGGGCTGGGACACTGAGGCAGCAGCAGGAGGAGCAGAAGCAGGAGGGGGCTGGGGCCACAAAGGGCTCCTACCTGCTGGAGATGGTGCCCAACAACATCCCTCCCTCATCCTCACTCCTGTAAGAGCAGTGAACAGAAATATCAGTGTCCATATGACACAGTTCCTGAGGATTCCTTTCTTCCTGGGCTCATTCCCTGCCTGCTGCTGGCTGAAGTGTCCCAGCAGCAGCAGCAGCAGAAGCAGCAGAAGCAGGAGGAGCAGGAGAGAGCTGGGGGCACAAAAAGGGCTCCTGCCTGCTGGAGATGGTGCCCACAACATCCCTCCCTCATCCTCACTCCTGTAAGAGCAGTGAACAGAAATATCAGTGTCCATATGACACAGTTCCTGAGGATTCCTCTCTTCCTGGGCTCATTCCCTGCCTGCTGGCTGAAGTGTCCCTGTGCACATCCTCAGCTTCAGAGGGATCCATACACCTCAAGACTTCATTTCTGGAGTGTTCCTTGTTCTATTTGTTGTAGAACAAGGAATTTGTTGTCTATTTGCTCCAAATATACAGAGGAACTGTGTGGAAGGAGTGGAGCCTTTCTTACACAGGCTCTGTGTTCCTCATCCAACATTTCCCACCTCAGACTAGTGCCACGGCAAGAATATCACACCCACTCCCAAATCCAGCTTTCTACACCAAAACAATTTAGCCCCACTTATTTTTGTTGGCCTGTGAATGCCCTTTAAAAGCTCTGATGCTCTTTACTCATGATTAACATAACAACAGTCCACACGGATTTGTTTTGCCTCCTCAGAAATACCCAAACTGAACCAAAGATTGGCCAAATCCCAGCGGGAGAACGAGTGTCTGCAGGAGAAGATCAAACACCTCACGGAGGTGGCTGACACAGTTGAGCTGAAAACTCAGCAGCTCCAAACTTCCCTTCAGCAGGGGAACGAGCTCCAGAGTCGGTGCCGTGAGCTGCAGAAGGAAACTCTGGGTAAGAGGAGTTTTTATCCTTTCTAGCAAAAAAATCCAAGGGAGAAAAAGAAATGTTTTTCAAAGCACCAAAGTTGTGGTTGTTACTGTGGGAAGACTCAACAGGCCTGAATAAAAGGTGGGTGTTGTGCAGTCAGGAGGAGGGAATGTCATTCCAAGGAGTCTTGGAACTGCTGGGAGCACCAGGCAGCTAATTGGGAGGGCAGGTGAAGAAAAAGAGGAGAATAATGAAGGTGGTGGAATATAATCCTGCTGTTAATTGTCCGTCTTAAGTAAAACATCAGGCTCTGAGGGTAAAATTCAGAGTTGGTTTCATTTTGAGTGCAGGACCAGGAAGGAGTTCTCAGAACAGGGCTGAAAAGCAGGCCAGGCCAGGCCAGGCCCTTTTCTCTGAGTCATTAATCAGGAGGCTCTAATGATCCACCCTTGATTGTGTCTCAGGAAGGAGAGAATGCTCTTGAACAGGGTGAGAGCACTGACAGCATTTGAAATGATACCCCGGCAGCTCTGTGCAGACAAAAACTCACTGCAAAAGGATTATTTCTGTTGGTATCTCTTGGATCTCTTTTCTCTTGCATTCACAGCTCTGGCTCAGAGGTATTTTAAGACCTTGGGAACACGTTTGAGGTTGTGCTGTTCCAGGCAGGGTTTGGAGTCCCCATCTGCCTTGTGCTCAGCCTGGGGACACACTGAAAGCAGGAGGTCACACTGGGGGAGCTTCAGTGGTCCCTCAGTACCTGTGAGAACACCAGATGTGAGATCCCATCCCTGAGTTACCAACCCCTGGGGCTGAGGATGGGCCCTATCACTCCTTATTATATTGTCATCAAATAATAACAGCTTATATTTGAATATTGAATTGGTTTGTTTTTATAACAGTAGTGTTTGAAAAGCTCCAGCAGAGACATCTTCTGTCTTTGTAGAAATAAAAAGGAGCAGTGGACATAAAATCTCATCACACTCTGCAATACATGGGTTAGCATCACAACATCAAACAGTTGTATTGTTGTATTTGTGCTGATAGGAAAGCTGCCCTTAGCTGAGTTCCCTTTTCCCCTCTGTTTACTCCAGAGGTTGCTGCAAACAATGAGTTCAGGGTTTCTTCATGAACCTGGCAAACAAACACTTTCATTTTCAGCTTTGCCCCCCTTTAACTCCATGCAGAATTGCCTTATTATTCCTATATTGAGAGGCAAGTTTTTTCAGTCTCTATTTTATTGTATTTTTTTAAAGGTTGCTCAATGTGTTCTATATTTCTGGGGGCCCTGCATGGCTTCTTGGATCTTCTCAAAACCTGAATTTACTTTCCCTAAATTGGCATGTTGCAAAAGCCCATCACAATTAATTATCACAGAATCCTGCAATGGGTTGGTTTGGGTTGGGAGGGACCTTAAACTCATCCCATTCCACTCCCTGCCATGGACAGAGACACCTTCCACTACCCCAGGCTGAAAATTTGCAGTGAAATATAAAACAACAGAGATTTTATGGAGAAAACACAGCTAAAACATCATACATGGCATTCATACAGAATATTAGGACCCTGCAAAATCTTAATGATGAGTAAAAAATACCATCTAAGCTGGTTGATGTTTTTATGTGAGCCATTTTAAAATTTATTAATCAAAACATAGCAGTCACTTGCTAATAAATGAGTTATTAAGAAGCAGTAAAACGTTTGATGTGGGTATCCAGAAGGAGGTTTCAAGGCAGGAAAGCTGCTGGCTCAGGCATTTGGATTCCCCCCTTCCTGAATGGATCAGTAAAACACAAATCCAGGAGGATTTGGAGGGGTCTGGCTCTGGGGAACACGTTGCTGGGTCAGGGTAATAAACCCACTTAATGCACTGCTGATAAAAATGGTTCTCTTTGAAACACCAAACAGGATTTTTTTTTTCATGAAACAAACATTAAATATGAAATGAGTTTGCCATTGTATTAAAATAAATGAGTGGGAACAAACAAGATCTTACTGGAAATCAATTCCAGGGAGTGGATTTGCCCTGTTCAAAGTCAGGGTGTGAAAACCAGCCACATCCTGAGTGTCCATGCTTTAGGAAAAGTTTGGGCTTTTGCCTTATTTTGCTTTTTTTCCTCTCACAAACTACTCCAAAGTCCCTCTTTGAAATAATTTGACACTCCAGAAATAACAAAAAAACTACCAGGATTTGTGGTTTCCCTGTTCTTAAAGGATTTTCCTTTCTGCAGCCAATATTTTGAGGATTCTTCTGTTGCATATTTCTCACAGAACTGCAAAGTCATGATTATTTCACATCACAGCAGGCATTTGCAAGAGCAGGAACCAAGCAGTTGTTTGTGCTGTTGTTTTTTGTTCTCATGCTTGTTGTGACTCCCTGAAGATGCCCTTTGTAGGGGATTTGTGGGATCAGTTGGATTGCTGGGCTCAAGCCACTTTTCAGCCTCACAGAGCATCACCCAGTTGGAGAGAGCTGACAGGTCTTGACAAATGCTCAACACAGGGCAAGGTCTGCTGGATAATTGTCTAATCAGACTCCCCAAATCAAAAATCAATAATGGTGATAATGTGTCTGTGTCCTTAGTGCTGGGAGCAGCAGGGCTGCCTTAGCACGGGCTCCTAAGAGATTTCTGCTTTCATTTGATTACCAGCCAAATCCTTTCCTTAATCACAGATAAAGAATCGTTTTTCTTCCCCAAAGTCCTTGTGGTTTTTCTTTAGCTCATGACAGCTCTGGCCTTGCTCTGGATAGGTTGAAATTGCTGGCAACACTCCCAAAATCTGAATTTTCAATCTTTTGCTGCTCCTGTTCCATAAGTTACTTCAGCTCCAAATATATATATATATATATAAATATATAAAAATATAAATATAAATAGAAAAATAAATAAATATATATATATATATATATATATATAAATATAAGTGGTCTGCTGCCATAATGAGGCTGATGAGAGATGATGGAAAACTGCAGGCAGCTGGAGGAGCTGGAGAGGGGAATGTTAGTATTCCTCATGGAAAGGAGAGGGAATGTTAGCACTGCTCATGGAAAAGAGGTGTTTTCATCTCCTGGAGTGTTTTTAATGGCACTTTAAAGAGCACTTTGAAGAGCTTTGCAAATGCAAAGGGGGAATGGTTTCCTGCAGTTTTAGGTAGGCTGCAGTTCAAACAGCCCCTGTTCATGCTCCAAGTGCTGTTGAAATGTATTTTTTTATGAATTCCAGCTGCGGTGGGGAGGCTTGGGAGGGTGAGAGCTGGGGAATTCGGGGCTGCTCTCAGAGCAGAGTGTGAGAGGCAATGGGTCATTAGAGCTTTTCAGCAGCCTGAGTGCAAGAGGAGGCTCAGGAATACATGGAAAACAGCCCCAATTCCGTGGTTGGGATCAGGCTGCTGCAGAGTGTGAGTGGGACAAGAGCCACACTTTGCTTTTTGAGGGAAAGCAGGAATGCAAGTTCTCCTATGGAGCCAGGCTGGGAGAGGAGATGCTCCAGGGAGAGCTCAGAGACCCTCCAGGGCCTGAAGGGGCTCCAGGAGAGCTGGGANAGGGACTGGGGACAAGGGATGGAGGGACAGGACACAGGGAATGGCTTCACACTGTCCCAGGGGAGGGATGGATGGGAGACTGGGAAGGAATTCCTGGCTGGGATGGAATTCCCAGATTTGCTGTGGCTGCCCCTGGATCCCTGGCAGTGCCCAAGGCCAGGTTGGACATTGGGGTTGGAGCACCTGGGGCACAGAAGGTGTCCCTGCCCATGACAGGGGTGGGACTGGATGGGATTTAATGTCCCTCCCAACCCAAATCATAATTCTGTATTAAAGGACGTGTGTTTATTGTACTTTGTTTTGTCTGCTTGGCCTAAACACTGAGGGTAAAAAATCATCACCAAGGAAAATTAAGGTTAGAATCTCTTTTTTTTTTTTTTTTTTTTTTTTTTTCCTGTTCAGTTTTCCCAGCCAGTAAATAAGGACAGTATTTCAAACCAATTTTCATGTGTAGGAGAAGCAGGTCTGTAGGAATTTTGACATATCCCAATTAGCTTGGCTTCAAGCAGGCAGAAATACAGGCAGAAAATTCAGGCTTTAGAGCCAGTGCTTTGATGCTGGAGTGTGAACTCTGGCCATGGATGAGCAAATTCAATCCTTCTGAGTGCAGGCCTGCTTGTAACGTGTCACTGGGGGAGTGGGAGGGGAAGCAGGCTTTGCCAAAATAACATTTTTTTTCCCTTTTTAAGGATTTTTAAGGTCTTGGAGATTGTCATGTTTGCATGGTTGCAGTTGTTGGTTTATTCTGTTGAGGGCATTGAGGCTGCCCTTGATTTGTGCCCCTCAGAACTGTGCAGAACCTGGTGCCTTTTTCTGTTTTTTCTCTGCTGGTTTTCTGTATGAAGGTGAAAGAATGAAGCAGAGGGAAAGGCCAGTCTGGCACTGGTCAGCAACATATGCTGGGGGAGATAAGCCCCAGTCACTCCTCTCCTGGCACATCCTTCCAGTTCCTGGCAGCTCTGAGTGGTTTGGACACTTCCTGATGGCACTGCTGAGGTTTCCAGAAAGGATCTAAATCTGGAGTCCATCCCTGGGCTCCTTCCAGACTTTTGTGAGTCACAAATTAGAAGAAGGACTTTCTTGTGTAGACAAAAAAAAATATCTTAGAGAGCACAGTACACGAACTATTATAAATACAAATAATTCTGTTCTGTGCAGGGACTTGGGGTGTTACTTCACTTCTTTGGTCTCCTTAGAAACACGTGGTGAGGCAAGGTTTTCCTGCTCTGACACAGCAATTTGTTGTGGATGTATTTCATACTTCTCTCAGATTGTCTGCCATGCTCTTTAAATAAATGTACTGCAAACTATCTGTGTTAAGTGTACCTCTGAACTTGCCTGGAACTAGTGTTCTGAGAAAAGTGAAATATTTTTGCCTCCTTTGACATGGCTCATTGGCCAAATTCAGGGCCCATAGAGGGGGTAGCTATTAAATAAGTTTGAAATAATTGCTACAACCTCCCATTTCCCAGAATACAAGAGAAATGCAGCAAGAGGGGCTGGGTTGCAGTCTGCCTTGGCCAGGGATCTGGGTGCTCTTTGTTCCAATTCCTTAATCTTTGAGTTCCAGGCTGGTTCCTGATGGCTCAGAGAGGACCCAGAGGTCTGGAGGGGAGAGGAAGGTGAAGGATCCAAACCCTCCTGGGCAATGGGAGATGGTTTTTGAGCCTCAGGCTGTGGCTGCTCCATCCCTGGAAGTGTCCAGGGCCAGGTTGGAGCACCTGGGACAGTGGGAGGTGTCCCTGCCATGGCAGGGGTGACACTGGGATGGGATTTAAGGTCCCTCCCAACCCAAACCATCCTGAGATTCTGGGATTCCATTATCTGTTTGAGTGATCTGTGCTTATGAACCTCCCCATAAAAGTCTTATAACTATAGTGAAATAATCTTCTTTTTTTTTTTGTGCACATGTAGGAAACATTGAGCTTTTGTTTAGATTACCCCCAAATTGTCAGAAATTACAATGGGTTGGATTTGGTAGGTTTTGCAGGAAAAGCAGAACATTACACAGCTCTTAGCACGTGTGCCTCTGATCCAGCCTCACTGGGAATCTGTCAGGAATTAGCTGTGGAGCTGATGACTTCCAGAGTGGCTGCTTACCCAATGTGCTGCTTATTATTTTTATTTTTTCACTGAAAACTTCACCAGTCATTGCTGTTTCCAGGCAAGAGCTGGGGCACGGTGCCCTTGGGTGCAAACTGGGTGGTTAAATTCCTGAAAGCCAGCTCTGGGCAGACTCTGCTGGGTGTTTTGCACACACCAGGGGCTGCAGTGGTGCACTTTGCCCAGGGAAGAGGAAACAGTCCCCAGCTTGGTTCTGTTTCTGTGGTTCAGCAGGTCCTCGTGCACGCTCGGGCCGTGCCCCTCAGTCTCTGTCCTTGTCACAGCTTGGGCTCACTGAGGGGTTACTGGAAGGGTTGTGACTGTGCTGAGAGCCATTCTGAGTCACAAAAATCAGTAAAATTAAACAGGAATGAAACCGAGATGGATTTGGGCTGCTGAGTCTTTGAGCTGTGCTTCTCCTGGCAGCATTGGGCCCAGTATCAGAATTACACAGTGTGAGTTCTTTCTGTTGGCTTTGCATGTTTTGCAATAGGCTTTATTTTCATTACCAGAGAACATTTTTACATAAACATTTGAATACATTTTTCTCTGGTCAGCATGTTTGCAGCGCAGGTTTCCATTTGTATTGCCATTCTCCTCAGTAGTTGCCTCATTTTTACCATGATTTTCATTGAAATTTGCCTCCATGGGTGTGGGACTTTCTGCTCACCAGCTCCCATTGACTTTGGTGGGAATTCTCTCTAGAGAAGACTTGTAGAAACCATTTGTATAATTAAATCCATCTATTCCCTCATGAAAAACTCCTGTCTATGCTGAGTGAGCGTGAAAACTTCTGAAAACAAATGGAGTGAGAAAGGAAACAGCATTGAGAGAGACCACCCAAAGTACAGAACCAAACCAAGCCTCATCCCTCTCCTTTCCCTTTATTCCACGACTTGTGTCCATACTCTCACTTTGAGGGGGAAGAAAAAATACCACAGTTATTAACTATGGGTAGAAATCTTTTAAAACAACATTTTAAAAAAGGTCAGCAGGAGCTGTTTGGGAAAATCACCTCCACAGCAGCCTGTGAGGGTGGGCAGAGGGTTCTGCTCTTCCTGGTGTCCATCCACACTGATCTGGGTTTAATCTGTCCTCACAGAGTCACGTTCCTGCTGTCAGGGCTGGCTGGGTCCCAGTGCTGTGCCTCACATCTGCCTGGCAGCTGAAGCCAAAGCTGCTCCCTTGTCTGTAGGAATTCTGATAGACACTGCCAGGAAATGAAAGTTGGATTGTTCAGCTTTGGGGAAGTGCAGGACACTGCACTGCTGGGGAACACCTAGTGAAGGGAGCAGCAGGGACTGCAGGTGGCCAGAGGGTGCTTGGCCACCCCTGCTGGCTCAGGGACAAAGGGAAAGTGTCACCAATTGTCACAGCTTGCAGCTCTGCTCCCCTCAGTGCAGCTGCCCCCCATGGCAGTGACACCTGAGGGTTGGTACCACGGGTACTCACACAAAAATGGGTTTGATTGGTTCTGGCACCCCTGGCAGGTGCTGGAGAAGGTGTTTCTGCAATTAACTGCCATGAGTTTTCCAAGGGTTTAGCCAAGTCCAAGAAATTTTACTTTTCTCTTCAAAAAGCTCTTTATAAATGCTGGTACTTTGGGAATGGATCTGACAGGTCCTGTGTGTTTTATTCTGTATAATTCTCTCCCTGGTTTGTTTTTTTTTTGTTGTTTTTTTTTTTGTTTTGTTTTGTTTTGTTTTTTTGTAGTCTATTGAATAACTTTCCTTTTCCCTTTACTGAAAAGAGGGGACTCTTTCAGTTGTAGGATTTACCAAGATAAGGTGTGGCTGGCAGGAAATCCCACACTGGGATCATCCACCATCATTGCTGGAAATGACTGAAAGAGACATGTGGCAGAAGTTACAGAAATTCAGGGAATTGGGGTGAAATGATGAATTTAAGAACAGGAATGACAGATTTGGCTTCTGGGAAGATACAGCACAGAACTTTGAAGGGCTGTCTTGGGAGCTGTTGCCTTCAGAGACAAAGTCACCTCACTTTGGCTGCTGTTGCTTTCTGAGGAATAATCTTGGTTTTTCTTTTACTTCCAGCTGTGTTGCAATGATCTGTCATTGGAATTTTTTCTCCATGGAGTTTGTGGTGCTGTCCTTTTGGTAGAAACTTTGATTTCAAATCATTCTTAGGCTTTCTGGAAAGGCAGCTCTTGCTCATGAGCATATTTAGAGATGCCCAAGTTGCTGCCCCATCCCTGGAGTGGATTCCTGCTGCAGGAATAAAGGCTCATTTCTTTGGATAACTTTTTTTTCCCAATGGGGCTTGGGGCAACCTGGGACAGGGGAAGGGAATTGGGACTGGATGAGCTTTAAGGTCCCTCCCAAGCCAAGCCATTCCATGATTCTGTGATATTTTCATGGAGATAAAAATCAGATTAAGCCATGTGCTGCTGCTTCAGTTTAAAGGGCTTCACATCTGCAAGTCAATGCTGTCCTTAGGGTTTAAAAGCATGGAAAAGGATGACATTAAGGCACACAAAACCAGATGAGGTAATTTAATTAAAAAAACAGGATTGTACTGGGAAAAAGGCAGTGGCTGATTGGAGCTGAGGTGATGTGTTCTGAGAGATAACATTTAGAGGATAAGACAAGTACACAATTAAATTACAATTAAATTACAAATACCATTAAATGACTGCCAGGGTTTCAGGTGAAGTAAATTCCAGGTGAGTTTTGGGTTCACCTTCCTGCATGTGTTTGCTCTCAGCTTTATGTACAAACAACCTGATTTAAAGCATTTCATGTTTCAGTGTAGTTGAGTTTGGTGTTTTCTGGTGGGATAAAGAACCCCAAACAAACAAACAAACCCCAACTTTTTGCTCTGAAGACTCTGCTCATGTTCTCTGCTCTGCCTGAGGTGGGAATGAGGAGCTGCAAGTCTGAGCTGGAAAAAAACCCACTAAAGTGAATTAATTTAACATTAACAGAGACACAACCTGGTGTTTTTGCTTTCAGATTTAACAAATCAGGTGGAGACAGCTGGCCTGCAGCTGCAGAAGGTGACAGCAGAGATGGACCACTACAAGAAGCTGTTACTGTAAGATTCCAATTCCTTGATTGCTTCCCACTGCACATAAAGAACATAAACCACTTTTTTTTTTATTTTTTCCTCTTTTTTCTTTTTCTTTTTTCTTTTCTTTTTTCTTTTTCTTTTTTCTTTTCTTTTTTCTTTTTTCCTTTTTCTTTTTTCTTTTTTCCCTCTTTTTTCTTTTTTCTTTTTTCCTTTTTCTTTTTTTCTTTTTTCTTTTTTCTTTTTTCTTTTTTCTTTTTTCTTTTTTCTTTTTTCTTTTTTCTTTTTTCCCTCTCACACTGGTAGCCAAACCGCACAC